>OY979703.1:23840021-24440021 GCA_963855925.1 Inga laurina | reverse complement strand
TGTCGTCTCCTGTCTAAATTGTTGGTAGGGGAGGGTGAGATTCAAGAGAATCTCAGTAGGAAACAAATACCATAATGCATGCATGATTGATGCTATGTGTATGACATATTAGCTTTATCTAGATATATGCCCCATAATGACATTTCTGCATGCTCAACGTTTCATACAACAAGACTATGGCCACAGTGAAAATAGAAACAGAGCTTCATTTATTCAAATATGCTCTACACAATCAAGTAAAGCAATCACATACGTCATTACACAAGCAAAGATATCAAATACATGCAAATAAGGTAAGTCCCCTACCTTAACCTTTTTCCGTCTCGAAACGCTTGCCTTGATCTACGTGCAAACAGCTTGGGGCTCCATATTCGATCCTACAATGTTAAATGTACTATTTAGACACTTCTATAGTGTTTCTGGGAGTTATATGAGTCTATCTTGAAAAATTACAAAAATACCCCCGGGGACCCGGCCCCATCGTACCTGGTCCGGCTATACTTTTTCTGAAATTTTAACCTGGTCTATCTTGACATATTTTCGCCCAAGAAATCCATTTCTGGACTTGGAATTATCAAATTCACTGCCAAAAGACGAAATTGCCCTTGGCAGCCCTTATTTCAGTGTTTTAGGGGCATTTTCGTAATTATGCTCTCTCGGCCTTTTCCGAAAAAGTGCTCAACTGTAACCCTACCTAATTTTCCCTCCTGAACTCAATGGAATCATCAAAAACACCAAAATCTAGTCCAAACAGTGAAAAACAGGTCTGGACAAAAATCAACATAATCTGGGAAAATTGGAGTTTCTTGATTCCAATCAACAAAACACCTTCTTTACACCTCTAATCACTTGTTTGATCACTTAATCACCTCTTTAACATGATTAATCATAATTTTGGCAGCACCTCCCCTTAGGATTTGTATTCCCAAAATTACAAAATCATAAAAACCAAGCCAACAACCAACCACAACATCAATAACCATCAAGAATCAACAAAGAGGACAAGGTTTAGTGTGATTACCTCTTGATTTCTCTCTCTACACAAGAAAACCATGGGACATCTTCATGCTTCCTCTCTTGATTTGCACTTGTTTCATGAATATTTCAAGTAGGGATAGAGATTAGAGAGAGTTATCATGAGGAAGAAGGCAAGAACAAGTGGTAAATCACCTTGTACCAACGTTGATCTTGCTCTTCTTGAGTATTTGTGCTCTCTCATACTCCCTTGTTCTTCATGTTTTCTTCAGCTGCTGTGTCTCTCTCTTGGCTGATGTGCTTGCACGAAAATGACCAAAAAGAGATAAGAAGGCTTTTTAAAACTATCTTCATCCACCCCTTTCTTTTATGTTATTTTATTATGAATAAACATGTGCCAATTTCACTTGACCATCGTCATCTTTTCTATGGCCATTTGCTTGGACGAAAATGTGTCTCAAGAGGGAGTAATAATATGCATTCAATTAGCACTTTTATCCTCTTCCACATAAACATTAGGATGAGTTGCAATTGTTGACCCCTTTTTGCTATCTTTTTTGTTTTCTTTGACCCTTGCCCAAAAATGATTATAAATCCATAATAAATTACTTTACCCTCTTATTCCACTTTCCTGGACGGAAATAGGGGAGAGATCACAAAAAAATATTTTCCTTTTGCTCAATATAGCAAATTACCATTTTGCCCATACATTTTGTGATTTTTGCCTAAAACTGGCAGCATTTTCACCCTATTTTGAAAAATCATAACTAATTATATAAAAATCGAATTAGAGTGATTCCAAAGCCTATAGAACCCTTATTGAGTCTAGTTTCAAGGAAAAATATATAATTTTGCTTAATGGAATCACAAAATTCCCAGAATTTTAATCTCTGCATGTTGTTTCAGAAATTTCACAGTTTTTCTGTGCTGACTTCAAAAATTCATATCTTTTTGTATGTAGCTCTAATTGAGTGATATGACCTATCAAATTAAAGCTTAGGATGTCTAATTTCATGCTGTAAAATCTCATAATTTGTTATCATCATTTGATCATTCAAATGAACATGACAAGCTTACTACCTCATAGGCGATTTCACCAAAAACATAATTACTTTCTCCAAAATTCATCACTTTACTTTCTTAATACCCCAAAGATATTAGAATCATTAGGGGATAAATTTGGGCTCCTGTTAAATTGGGGCTTAGCAGTCCACTTAATTTATGCTTATTCCCAAGCCTCCAATCTCAAATTTCGGGGTATTACAATAATTGGATTCATTAGCTTAGTCACGTCCTTCAGCACTCTAACTATGTCCAATAGCACCACTCCATAGCTATAAACCTCATACTTATAAGATACTCCGTCTATATTTCTATTCCAAACTTTTGATGCTAGATATCTAAGAGTACCTCTAGCTTCTAGAAGTGAAATTATACTCTTTTTCCTATGATAAAGTTTAGCAAGTCCAAAATCAGTAATCTTAGGGCAAAAACTTTCATCCAAAAAGATATTATGTGGCTTAATTTATGTCAAAATTGTAAAATTCGAGTGTTGCATTCTCTATATAGATATTTAAGCCTTCGAGCTGTCCCAATTACAATTTGGTATAAATTTTTCCAAGTCAATGATGAGTTTGTATTATTTGCCTTGTTGCGCATCAATTTGTCAAGAGATCCATTGCACATAAATTCAGATATAAGAGCCTTCTTCTCTACTTCCAAACAAAATCCAAGAAGGGTAACAACATTAACATGAAAAGTTCTAATAATACTGGCAACTTCATTGATAAATTCTTCCCCATTTCCTTTTGATGGATTCAAAATCTTTCCTGCTACAGGACAGCCATTGAGTAGCTTACTTTGTATACAGTTCCATAACCACCTTCTCCCAATTTAACTTGAAAAGATTTGGTGATTCTCTTGATATCTGCAAATCTATATCTTGTGAGAGCCAAGGTTCCTAGTTTTTAATAAAGGCCTCAATTTGTTGGTCAACCTTAGATGTATTCCAGAATATTATCTTTTGCCTCAATAATTTGGTTTTACAAGAGAGAATATCAATACAGATTAAAAGCGTTGCAGCTGCCACGCTTGTAAAACCTGACACAGTAGATAAACGTCTGAGGAAAAAATATGGCAGATTCATCAACAGTCTTATGAAGTCGAGTAAATTAGGAGAAAAAGGCAAATTTAGAATTAGAAAAATATTATAGAAAATGAAAATTTAGAGTATATGTGTGCGCGCGCGCCTGCGCACTTGGCATATTGTTCTGTTTAGTTATATATTGGCGCTTATTGCTTTGACAGAGTGCTATTCAGATAGGAGTATGTTAAAAGGCAGTTGCACATTAAAACTTCCCAGCTATATTAGTCATAATTAACAAGGTGGTGTGAAAATGGTAAGAAATATCAGCTGATATGAAGTATTGAATTATAATTTGATAGATACTATGTAAAATGAATAAAAATAACATATGTAACAGAAAGTTAATCGACCCATCATTACCTATTATAAGTTTCGTCTTCATGTTGCTGGAACTTTCTGTAACCATAAACAAAGAGAAATTAGAGCGAGAGAGCCGGCACATACATGTATATATAGTTGTTTAAAGCGCTAAACTAAATTGGAAACAAGCAAGGCAAGGAGTTTTATCTTCATCCAACTAGACAAATCAAACTGCATATAAGTTTTCTATAATGTGAGATGCTATTTAATCAACAAAAGAACAGAAAACTGGTACACATATATAATGCAGAGCAAGGGAAGGGCATAATAGAAGGAGAGCAAGAGGTCATACTTGCATGATTTGAACACAGAGAAATAAGATCTGTCTCGGCAGTGACAACAAAACGTAAACCCATCATCTTCGACGCTCCCACAAGTTCCTCCAGATTCCATGCATTCTGAGCAGTAAATCTTATCTGTTTCATACTGCACATCAAACCCCTTATCCAAAGCGTCCTTCAGCGATTCAATTCCACCCAAAGGGTTCACTGTGATACCCCATGTCATCGGCACCTGAATTTGAACGCTGCATTCTTGAGAAAGCTCAGGAAACTGTGCTAACTGAGTTTGATTGTCAAAGAAGGCCTGCTTTTGGCTGTCGTCCCTGCAAGTGATGTTGTTTTGGCCGATGGAGAAGCCAGGGACACAATCATAGAGCAGGTTCATGTTCTCAACACTTGGGTCGAACGAGAACAGAGCAGGGTCCAAAGAAGTGTTGGTGAAATGGAAAGAACAGTTATAGTAGCTTGGGATGTCTGTTCGCACCATTTTTACTATTTCAAGAGCTGGATTGATATGCACCAAGATGAAGGTTTGAGAGCCGATTAGAATTGAAGCCATGTCAGGGGACAGGCACGTGACTTCTAAACCATTCCTCCCATAGTAACCGGGTTTGTTTCCTCCCCAGAAAGGGAAGATTAAGTCCAAGTTTCCACAATTGTAGGTGCGAGTGCATGGTATGTTTCTGGAATCATCATTTTAACTCAGGGATTGTGGCAGAGTCAAGAGGTACAGGAGGAGGAAGAAGAAGAAGAAGAAGTTGCTGATTGTGTATGGAAAAAGGAAGCGATTACGGGTATGGGTTGGGTCAAAGAATTAGAGTGCATAGCAGTGTTTGTGTTTCCATGACCACCATTGTGTTTAATGGGCTTTCTTCTTCTTTCTTCTTTCTGTTTTCTTTTGGGTTTCTCTGAAATGGCAGTACTTACAAGTGGAATCATTGCCCGGATGCAGAAGGGAGTTCCTAGTTCCTAGTTAAGTCCAAGGTTTATGGTTGCATTCCAGCTATGGCTACTGTTCACGGCTTGCGTTGATCAGCATTGATTCCATTCTCCTCGTAAGAGACGGCTTGCGTTATTATTCAGGATTATATGTTGTTAAAATGCTTAAACAGAGTCCGTCTAATAGGAATAAAGAAGATAAAATTTTGTTTTGACATTTCAGTAGGCCATAATCAATTAATTAACAGTGATTTACTAGATTTTGCTATTCAATGAATAATAATTATGCCGTTATTAAATGATTAATAAGATAATCAATGAATACAAATTGAAATAAGATAATAATAATTATGATTATGGCATTTCACTTGGTTTTGCCAAGGGCATTTCCCCCCATTTTTATTTTAGTTTAATAGTGATTTCTAAATAAAACAACACATTAAAATCAAAATTATGGAGTTCGAACTTTTGCTCTGAGCCATTTCCAGCAGTAACATTATACCATGGCTGTCTGGTTGTTCATAGTCCCCCCACCCCCCAAAAAAAGGAAAAAATATTGAAGTCATTGTTGAAATAAGTAATAATATGAAATGACCACTTTACCTCTAATGGAATAAGACCCTTTCAGCTTTTCCACCTATCAATTTCTTCACTATTATCCACCCTCTTATCGTCTCCTTCATCTTTCAAACTTCACCCTTCACAAACTCCATATCCCCCTCAAGCAAACTCCAGCAACAAACAATGGTGATTCTTGCAACCATTGACGGAGATCTCCATCTTGCAACACCACATCAGATCTAGCGACTTTGTCAGCCATTGCTAAACCTACCTTCTTAACTTCCCGATTCCTTCGATCTTTGCTGCTGCCCCCTCCCTCATCTGCCTTCTTATTTTGCTTGAAAACAAAAACCAAATTTCAAAAAGTAAAATAATAGATCTTGTGTAGTGGCAAACCATGACTAATTTGGTAATGGAGGGAAATGAAGAAGGAGATGAAGATGAACCATGGTAGATCAGTAGAATAGAAGGTGAACTATGAATTGCAACTAAGCTTCCATTGTGTGTAAATTAAGTTAAAATGCAAGTAAACTTGTACGAATTACAAATGACCTTCCATGGTATAAAAATTATATTAAAGTACAAATGCAAATAACCTTCCACGAATTGCAATTGAACTTCTGTGGTGTGCAAACTAAGTTAAAATGCAAGTGACCTTCCATGGATTGCAAATAACAATGGTGATGTGAAAATTAAGTTAGAGTACAAATGCAAATGATCTTTCACGAATTGCAAATGTCTTCTACCAATTGCAGTTGAGCTTCCAATAATTGCAACTGAGCTTCATGGTGTGCAATTTCGTTATTTTCTATGCATATTTGTTTCTTCTAAAGGACCACAGATTTTAGGTACCAATGATCAATTAATTTTTCAATAAGGGATTTTCGCCTATTTTTCCTTATAAATATTTTGACACCATTTTTCATCAACTTTTGCCATATGATACTACTGCTGGTCTCAAATGTAGGAGTTAAACAAGAAGTTTATTTTGATAATAAATATAAAAACTCAATCCACTTTACCGCTAAATTTATAATTTTCTTCCCAAAGTATCATTATTAATTAATTGCACAAATAAAAGGGATTCCTATCAATAGTAATTACAAGGCACATAATTAAAAAGGATACTCTAGACAAATCAACACATATTTATTATAAATAATTAACTAATTAACTAACATCCTTAATATCTAAAAGGAAAAATTAGAACGAAGAATCTAGAGTAGCTGTTATTTATTGGGAAGGACCGTAAAATTTATAATTATTTAGAAGGACCAATTACCAAAATAAAAATTTTAAAATACTAAATTGCCCTTAATTAAACCTCCTACATCTTCTCCCACATTCTATTTTTAAAACTTATATGAATTTTTAAATTTCATTAAATTCAATGCAATTTCACTCAATGTTTACCACTTACGTATGTATCTATTGAAAAAAAATAACACAAACATATTTCAATTTTGTCGAAATTATAACTTTTAGAAATGACACAAACTTTATTTAAAATAAAAATATTTAATTTTAAGAGAACTCAAAATTTTTTATAATTTATTATAAATGTTAAAGGAAAGTTGTATATATCTAAAAAAATTTTAAAATATATGCAATTTTAAACCATTCAAAGGAGGTTTGCATAATTTATTTTTATTTAGAATAAATTCATGTGAGTTTTAAAAATAAAAATCCATGTAATATAATGTTTTTTTTTTTTTTTTTACGGAAAACCATGTATTGTTAATATACCAAAAAGAAGTCTGGATAATGTATTGTATCTTTTATTAGAGAATGGTATTCAGTATTGCCTCCCCATGGAATACTCATGTGTAAACCAAAAAAATAATGTTTATAAAAAATTAATATAATCAATAAAGTCTATAATATAAACCAGCAATAATAACATTTCTTTTGGGGGGGGGGGAATTAAAGCTTTTTTAACTGCTAAGATATTAGATAGAAAATTTAAGATCTTCTAAATTAGCCTATTTTAGTTAGAGTTTATTTTATATAAGATTATATAAATCAAGAAAAAATTTAATGATTTTAATGGGTCAATATCTACGTTAATAGTTAAATGATATATTGATGATTTAATTATATAGGTGTTAGTTAAAGTTGAAAAAAATGATGATTTTTGTTGTTGTAATTTTTCTCAAAAAAAAAATTTAAGTAGAAAATGTAGGAAACTTAATCAAGGGCAATTTAATATTTCTAAATTTATATTTTGGTAATTGGTTCTTCTGAATAATACAATTTTTATGATTCTTCCTAATAAATATTATCAGCTCTAGATCCTTAGTTCTAATTTTCCCTATCTAAAATTAGTCAACTAACCTTTATATTATGGATGGGAGGGAATATTCACTAGTATAATATGATGGGAAAATTATTCATTTGGTGCTTTAAAAAAGAAAGAAGAGAAAAGCTGTCATAAAAAGAGGGAGAGAAAAGCTTCACATGGCGCCAGAAACTTATTTAAAGAAAGAAGAGGAAGAGAAAGTTTTGAGATGAAGGAGAGCCATGTGATGAAGAGCCAAGAAGAGGAAAAGATACAGAAGAGGGAGAGATAGAGTAGAGGAAGAATCTAGGAAGAGGGGGTTTTGTATTGTCAGAGATGAAGGGAGGAGTGTACATGGAGGGAAGACACTACTACAAAATGGTTGAAAGGTGGCGCACATATTGTGGCCCTTCCTTAATGAAGTGCCACAGTTGCTTATTTATTTATTTTTTTATATTTTATTTTTTTTCACCAGCTGTGGCGCCTGGTAAGTTAGGTGCCACAGCTGGTGAGGCTAAGTGTGGAGCCTGCCAATATAGGCGCCACATATAACCAATTGGGACCAGCTTGCCAGGCGCCACACTAGGATATGGTCAGGTGTGCCAGGCGCCACACATGAGTAATTTTTTAATTTAAAAAAAAATTGCTCATGGGTGGTGCCTGGCCAGCCAGGCGCCACACCTGACTCTTTTTTTAAATAAAAAAAAATGTGGTCAAGTGTGGCGCCTGCCTGGCCAAGCACCACACCTGACTCTTTTTTTAAATAAAAAAAAATTTGGTCAGGTGTGGTGCCTGCCTGGCCAGGCGCCACACCTGACTTTTTTTTTTAATTAAAAAAAAATTTGGGCAGCTGTGGCGCCTGCGTGGTCAGGCGCCACAGCTGACACCTTTTTACAAAAAAAAAAAAAACCTTAAAGCAGATTCCCTATCCCTTCCCCACCAATCAGAACCCCCACCCCCTTATCCCTTTCTTTCCCGCCTTCACCCCCCATCTCTTTCCTTTTCCCGCCTCCACACCCCCCATCTCTTTCACTCCTTTAATTATTCCCTCTCCCATTTTCCCTTTCATTTGCGTGCACCCCATCCCTCCATTTTCATCTTCACATCTTAAAACTACACCCACACGAGCACACGTGATTGAATAACCAAAAGTAATCATTTTCTGTTTCTTTTGTTAGCGCATTGACTGCGTATCGGTCGTCTGTCTCGTTAAAATATTCTAAAACTACTGACCCCCGCCTTTGCTATCATTGGAAGAAGATACAGGTATTGATATTTGACTTTACTTAGACTTTGTTAGTAAACACTTTTTATTCATGAACAGAGTAAAATATTGCATTATATTTTTGCAGTGCTCTTTCCAACCTAATGACAATGATTGTGGGTACTATATCATGAAATTTATGAAGGATGTTATTATGCATGATCAACTATATATTCCTCAAAAAGTAAGTTATTTAGTTGCACTTCATATTGTGTTGTAATGAAATTAAATTAGTGCCTGACAATTATGTTTTACTGATTTTAATTCATTCTAACTTGTGTCTGATTGTATATATCTGTAGTATTATGAAGATCAAAGTTGTGATGCTTTGACAGACCATCAGGTTAATGAAGTGATCGAGGAATGGTGTGAATATGTGTTTAAGCAAATCTCTGGGTAGCTATATATACTATTAAATTCACTAGTTGGTCTTTTTTGTATTGTTTCTAATTGCCAATTGTTGTGTCATGCATGTTTGTTGAAGTTGAATTTGTTGTATTTCATTCAGCTATGTTGACAATATATTGTATAACAATTTTTAGTACTACTTTAGCTAATTAATCATTTGTTGGTATCATTGTTCTTATTAAACCTTGCAAACTATAATTATATATGCATGGGAGATATATATGAGGAAAAAATATGCTAAAAAAAAACCAATACGAAGAACCCAAAAAATATGAGGAAACAATATGCTAAAAAAAAATCCAATACGAAAAATTAAAAAAAAACACCTCCTGTGGCGCCTGGCTGGTCAGGCGCCACAGGAGGTTATTTTAAAAAAAAAAATTTTAAAAATCTGTGGCCCATCCAAGCGCCACAACATTTTTTAGTAGCGTCCAGATAGGTGGCATTTCGCTAGCGCCACAGCTAATGCAATTATAAGCGCCACAGCTTTGCTTTTTTGTAGTAGTGAGAGAAAGACCTGAATTTTTTTTAACAGCGTTTCTTCCTCCATTTGATTAACTATGGGTAAGGATAGAATTATAAAATGGATTAAACTTTAAGATTGAGTTGCAACGAGTTAAACTTGAAGGGCAACCGGATTGAAACTTGAAGGACAAAATTATTAATTTTCCCTATGTTGATTCTCAAGAGATGTTTGATGCCAGCTTCCTCACCCTATTCTCTTCTAATTGGGTTCCTATAATAACATGCTACAAGCAGTTATATGGTTAGACATGATTTATATGTCACTTTGAACTTGGCTACAGACTGATTTTTTTGATACTTAATGAAGAAAAAGTTTGCTACGCAATTTACTTTTAGAAATCGTAGGAGAGCTTCCAAGGTCAAAAATATGGGTTATCTACGTTGATAATACAAACATTGCATCAGTAAGAATTCTAGTGGATATTTGTTAGCCGTCTAGCTTAACCGTAAGTGCACGAATCGTCACAAGTAGTATAATAATATCGTTCCCACGTGGACTAAAGTAAAAATGAGTTAATTATCACATTTATGTTCTTAAGTAGGTTGATAGAGAGTAATTTGAAAGAGATTTTATATTTAAGAATTAATTGATTTAAAAGAGAATTTATTTGAGAACTTCAAGATAGGAGGAACCTATGATTACTTATCCCTATTGTAATTCATAAGACTAACTTAAATCTTAAATTGATAATGAAAACATGTGCTTATTAGAGGTGCAAATTTAATTGATAAAGCTTTCTCAAGTCAAAACCAATTTTATATTCTCGATTAACATGCACAATCTCTTGTCTCCGTTAAAGAAAACACTCATTAAGCTCTAACCTCAATTAGACAATGCTAGGCTAATAGATATATTTCTATTCTATTAATAAATCATCCATTTAACCCATAAACTTCAAGTCTAGCACGATTGTATCTAAGTTCTATAATTAAATTAGCTTTCTCAAGCATCATTGAATTGAACCCAACAATCTAAGTGGTGGCCAATCACCAAGAAGCAATAAGCACGAGATAAAATCAACACATAAATTTCATTAATAAATAAAAGAAATAAAAAAAAAAGTCTTAATCCATCTAATAGTAGCAATCCTAGAATAAGAAATTTAGCTACTCATAGTCATAACCAAACAATCTATCGCAGAATAAAAGTTAACTGAAAGGAAAGAAAAGAAATCAATAAAACTAAAAGATTGAGCCTCACATCTAATCAGTTGCCCCCACAGTCCTCCCATCGTCCCTTGAAGATGATGACAAAACCCAAATGCCTCTCCTTTCGTCTGTACTTGAACATATGTTCTCCTCCTCCTGTCCTGAAGAAGCTTAGCGCCCTATATATAGGTTAGGTTCCTAGAGCCTCATACAATATCTCTCTAGTAAAATAAAATCAAACAAAAAGATAAAAAAAAAGATAATGATAATAATAAATAATGACAATGATAATAAATAATGATAATGATGATAACATTAATATTAATAATTGAAATATATTTTATTTTTTTATCTTAAATTATTATTTTTACTATTAATATCATTATTTTTATCTTTAATATCAAAATCATTATTTTTATCCTAAACTTTGATATTTATAATGAAATCCCTTTAAATCGATATTTTATCAAAATCTGACTAAAATCCCTTTGATTTATTATAGATAACTCCCAAATATATTAAAATATATCTTAAAATTATCTAAAAATAGGGAGTCATCACACCCCACGCTTGCATCAAATCTTGTCCTCAAAATTTTAATTTGTAAACCACCAAAAAAAAAATATTGGAAGCAAGATTTAAAAAAACATTATAAAATTAGAACCAATTTAAACTCTTAAAATTAGACCTTCATAGAATTCTTCTCCACATTCTAAAAATGCAAGTAGCAAGGCAAATAATTTGGCAAAAGATAAAACACAATAGAATGTCCCTCACAAGTCAAGTGTTTACACTTATCTATCAATATAATTAAGGGCTTGTGTTTCACTCAATTCTACTTATAGCAACTCATCTACCATAGGCTTTTTTATCATCTCAATATCTACTTTATTATCCCAATGCATACATAAATCAAAAGGACTTGATAATGGATAAAATTGTAGTTAGTGTCAAGCAATTCAATAAAAGTCATGAAGAATGAAGGGAAATTTTATGAGGAATGAATATTTTATTTAATTTTTTTTAGCCATTGGAGGTCTCCTTTTGATGCGACTCTACACATGGGTGATACAACACCGATTACTTAGTTACTCCAACAACCTCTTTTTTTTTATCTTGAGCTGTTGGAGGTCCCCTTTTGACGTGATCTTGCACATGGGTAATGCAGTATCGGTTACTCAGTTACTCCAACAGGTACCTCAAGAAGCTTTTAGCCCTACTTATATCCCTATTTGAATTAACCGTTTGACGCGAGTGCCAATATTGGTGATGAAGTGCCCTCGGTTAGTAAGTTAAATCTAGAGAAATCAGTGGAGTTATTGTTGCTGTTACTCCTTTTCTCTTTTTTTTTTTTCTTTTTCTTGTTTTTTTATCCCTTCAATCCCATTTTATTTTTTAAATTTTACTTAGCACTAACTAAAGTAAAGAATGAAAATAAATGCCTAAATCATCTTTATATATACAAAGGAAATTTTCTGCTTTAAACGAGATTAAAGACAAGTTTTAGAGATGAAATCACAATAAGTGTACTCTCTCTTGGAAAAATAAATATATAGACTTAAATTCCTCACATGTTATTTGACGTCCTAAAGTGAATCACCCTAGCCAAGTCTTTGACTATTTACTAACACTCAAGAATACAAAACCGAGTTCTAATCAGATTCAATCCTTTCAAGTTTAAATCAAACCAACCTTAACAATATTTGTAATCAAAATTTCAACTTTCAAGAGCATAAAAAAATTGTTGTTCACAAGTTTCCAAAAAAAAAAAAATCTGTTTATGCTCAAGAACAATTAAAAACTTAAAGATAAGTTGTGCAAGTTATGCAAAATTAATATTACCTCCCTCACACTTAAATTTCACATTGTCCTCAATGTGAACATACATCATGATATAGTAAAAGCGAAGAAGAATGAAATTGGTTTAATCATATTGAGATACGGGGTTGATATGAGTTCCTAAGGGTTCAAATTTGCATCAATTCAACAATAAGTGTTACATGCTAAATAACAATCATGATCAATATCTAGCAAATGCAAATTCAACAACAATTCAAAGTAAAGTAGAAGAATACTCCCCCATTTGTTCTTGATTTGCACTCTCAATTTCTCCTTATCATTGTTGTAAAGGTGGCACACATCATTAGGGCCTGCAATACGAACATCAAACCAAATCTAGAAAAAGAAAAAAAAAAAAAGATTACCAAAACCTTGGGTTGCTTCCTAAGAAACGCTAAGTTTGTAGTCTTTCAGCTAGACTTTGCAAAACAAGCACCTAATCATAAGTATCAAATACCATGACCACCTTATCTTTATTTATTTTCATGCAACAAGGTTTAAAACAGAAAAAGGTGCTCATTCACATTAATTACAAGTACTTCATCAATCATCAGCAATTTCATGGTACAAGCATTCATTAAATTCTAAGAAGACACAATATGCACATGCTGACAATCAAATGTAGAAGCTTCTAAGAATTTAGAACACCCAACAAAATCCACTTGACTCTCACCAATAAAAGTTAAAACTTCAATAGGAGGATCATCTATAACAATTCTTGGGATCTCTACACTAACCTCATCATCAAACTCACATTGATTAGGTTCCACAATTGAAACCTCTTTTAGACACTCAATATTATTTTCTCCTTCATTAATTTCTAACTCACAATCACCACTAGTATTATCACAATCTAGTAGTGATACTTCTTCACTCCCCATAGTCAATTGTTCATTTGATATCTCATCTTCTATAGGAGAGCCTTTTGATATATCATCAAAAATCCCTTTTTGATTCAAAGACTCAAGATTAGAAGTTGTTTCATCATTGCAATGCTACATCTTAAGCATGATCATTTGTTTTCTCTTCTTGAAAAATTCTCAATAATTTATTTTGACTATTTAGAAGACGTTGAAGCAAATCCTTTATTGTAAGCTCCTTCTCATTAATGGAAGTAATGTCATCTACATGAGTATTGGTGATATATGATGATGTGATGCATATGAAGGAAAAGAATAATTAGGATCCCAAGCTAATGGTTGCTCATAATTCCATCCAGGGCTAAAAGTATAATCATGCAAATTAGTTTGAGCCATAGCAAAATAAATCATCCTCCCTATAATCTAATGTTGAGACATAGGCACATCGCTAATTCAAGTGAAAATATCCACAAGAACAACAACAATTGTACTCACTTGGAGATTCACATGCATAAGAGTTATAATTCGAATTTGTATAATTATTTTTATGCTCAAATCTTTCACTTGCCCCATTAGTCCACCAAAGATAATCCATAACAATTTAAAACTCAATCATAATTGATCTCACAATTGCTATAATTAACCACACAAACTTTTGCCCTTAGTTCCCTGACAACGGCCCAAAACACTTGTTAGCTATCTAGCTTAACCGCAAGTGCACGAATTGTCACAAGTAGTATAATAATATCATTCCCATGAGAACTAAGGTGAAAAAGAGTTAATTATCACACTTTTGTTCTTAATTAGGTTGAGTGAGAGTAATTTGAAAGAGATTTTATATTTAAGAATTAATTGATTTAAAAGAGAATTTATTTGAGAACTTCAAGATAGGAGGAACCTAGGATTAATTACCCCTATTGTACTTCATAAGAATAACTTAAATCTTAAATTTATAATAAAGATATTTGCTTATCAGAGATGCAAAATTAATTGATAAAGCTTTGTCAAGTCAAAACCAATTTTATATTCTCGATTAACATGCGCAATCTCTTATTTCAGTTAAAGAAAACACTCATTAAGCTCTAATCTCAATTAGACAATGCTAGGCTAATAGATATATCTCTATTCTATTAGCAAATCATCCATTTAACCCATAAAATTCAAGTCTAGCACGATTGTATCTAAGTTCTATAATTAAATTAGCTTTCTCAAGCATCATTGAATTGAACCCAACAATCTAAGTGGTGTCCAATCACTAAGAAGCAATAAGCACGAGAAAAAATCAACACATAAATTTCATTAATAAATAAAAGAAATAAATTAAAAAAGTCTTAATCCATCTAATAGTAGCAATCCTAGAATAAGAAATTTAGCTACTCATAGTCATAACCAAACCCATCTCAAAGCAATAATAGTCCATGGCAGAATAAAAGTTAACTAAAAGGAAAGAGAAGAAATCAATAAAACCAAAAGATTGAGCCTCAAATCTAATCAGTTGCCTCCACAGTCCTCCTGTCCTCCTGTGAAGATGATGACAGAACCCGAATGCCTCTCCTTTCGTCTAAACCCGAACATGTGTTCTCCTCCTCCTTTCCTGAAGAAACTTAACACCCTATATATAGGTTAGGTTCCTAAATCCTCATGTAATATTTTTCTAGCAAAATAAAATCAAACAAAAAGATAAAAAAAATAGATAATGATAATAATAAATAATGATAATGATAATAAATAATGATAATGATGATAACAACAATTATAATAACTGAAATATCTCTTCTTTTTTTTAATCTTAAATTATTATTTTTATTATTAATATCATTATTTTAATCTTTAATATCAAAATCATTATTTTTATCCTAAACTTTGATATTTATAATGAAATCCCTTTAAATCGATATCTTATCAAAAGTCTAACTAAAATCCCTTTGATTTATTATATATGACTCCCAAATGTATTAAAATATGTCTTAAACTTATCTAAAAATAGGGAGTCATCAATATTCTAAGGAGAATGTCAATAAAAAATTATCTAACAAAATTAATATAAAACGTCTTCTTGAGCTTTTAAATTTATTGCGTCTTTTAAATGTTAATCTCCTAAAATCTAGCTGTCTTCTTGAATGGAAGGCATAACTAGTTTTGGTGGTATTTGCAATGAGTATAAGCTTCCTTCTAACATTTCGATCACTCTACTCATTCTAGGTCTTTGAGTTGGAAATGTTTGCATGCACCACATTCCTACGATGGTTATGTTTCTAGCAATATCTCTTTCCTCAAGGGTGTTCATCCCATTTTGTCCCAAATCATTGCCTTGCTTACGCTTTTCATAAATAGAGTCAAGAACATAATTCTCAGTTGAGTAATTGGATTTAGCAGTCACATCCTTCAGCGCTCCAACTATGTCTAGTAACATCACTCCATAATTATAAACATCACATTTATAAGAAACTCCACCTATATATCTATTCCAAACTTATGGTGCAAGATATCCTAGACTCCCTCTAGTTTCTAGAAGTGAAATAATTTTGTTTTTGCTAGGACAAAGTTTGGCATGTCCAAAAATCTGAGATCTTAGGACAAAAACTTTCATCCAAAAGAATATTGTGCAGCTTTATGTCAAAATGTAGAATTCGAGTGTTGCATTCTTTATGTAGGTATTCAGGTCCTTAAGCTGTCCCAGTTGCAATTCTGTACAATTTTTCCCAAGTCAATGGTGAATTAGTTTTATTTTCCTTGTTGTAAATCAATTTGTCAAGAGACCCATTGTGTAACACCTCAAATTTTATATTCACCAAATATATTATAATTATTTGAGAAATTCAATAAAATGGTGAATATTCATAAGAAAATGAGCAAATTGTCTGAAGAAAGGAAATTAGATTTCAAAGGTAATGGCAAAACCGAAACTTTGCCAATTTAGCATAAAATTAATTGTTTTCCAATTAATTGACGTTAATTTCAATTAATTAAGGAACATAAAAGAGAATATATATATATATATATTGAATATTCTTAGTGAAATAAATCAAGAGTTGTGAAATTAGACGGACATGTGCATAATGCAATTAATTGAATTATGAAAATATTGAAACAATTCCTATTTCCCTTTTCTTGCAATTTTCACCTAGCACAATAAAAATAGAGAGAAAAATGATTAATGGGATTAAATATGCCAAGTGTCATTATTGTATGGAGAGGGGATTAGTTTATAATTGATTAAGATGAGCACATGTCAAATTGTGTTAAAATAAGGTTACTTTTGCAAAGTAATCATGAAATCGGTACAATAATTGAGTGCATGGTTGGATTAGTTGGAGGAAACCCATTTGGTTAGGGAGAGCATTAAGGGGGATGGTTTTATGCTAACTAAAAGGGAGAGGAGATTAGTTCAAGCCTAATGGAGCAATTATGACACAAATGTGAAGGAGATAAGGATTGTGACAAGTGTCAACATAAGATGCTTTGATGAGATCATGTGGTTAAGGGTGATTGGAGGTGTTTTATTAAAAACTCTTCCTTCCTCTTCCCTTCATATTTTCACCCAGCAACAAGAGAAAGGAGAGAGAGGGAGAGAGAGTTTGAAGAACTTTGGAGTTCTAGAGAGAAGGAAGAAGAAGCTTAAGGTAAGTATTGATCTCTTAAGCATTTTCTTTGTAATCTTCCATGAAAACCTTCTCTAAACTCTTATTCTCTATGGAATCATGGTTTAGAAGACATATTTTGAGCTCAAGGAGAGAGAGAGAGGAGGATGCCTAGATAGAGAGAACTCAAGATCTCAAGAGGAGGTATTTGATTAACTCTGTCGTAGGAGTTATCAAAATACTAGGACACTAAGTATGTAATTCTGTAGTGCAACCTAGGTCGATTCTCTTGAGGAGCTAGAAGTCCTTAAATCTCAATTGTAAAAGAACTAAAACAAATTAAGAGAATGAGTTCATTTTGCTGAATTATTAGTGGACATATATCCTATTTCCTACTATTTATTGATTTTTTTTAGAGTTAAGAAACAAAAATGTCAGCAAACAGAGAAGTACGACTGTGGAAGAAATCGAATGGCAGATGGTCTTCCTTAAGAGCTTCACCTAGCCTAATTGTCTTTGTATTTATTAGAGTTAATCCAAAAAAAAAATAGAACAGTTCGATCTTGCTTCCACAAATTATAGAAATGAAACACACTTAAAGCTCCTAGATGGATATTGATCAATACTCATTGCGAATCAATCAACTCAATCACAACATCTAATTTTAACAAATCAAACTTGATAACTGAATCTACTCTTATTCAGAGAGCATTAAACACCTAAATGCATATCAGTCCATAAACTTGACCAAATGGTCATGTAGAAAATAAAGATCAAATGAATGATAGACTCAGAGCTCAAACTTTTAACAGAGAAAACTTAATCTAAATCAAGCTATAGAAAAACAGATCAACTCCCCTTGAAGTACAGTGACTCTGGCTCTGGCTCCTCTCTTAGGGAAGTGAAGAAGCTTAGCTGCTCATGGATTCTGAACTAGCTTCAACGAGCTGAGGAAATGCTTTAGCCATTGCTGGATGCTCTAGAAGATTGCTCAGAGAAAATGGAGATCCCGAACTGAAAGTGAGTGGTTGGGAGATATTCCACCATAGTCGAGGCTTCCGTTGAGAAAAAAAACCTCCAGAGCGTTCTCAAATAGCCCAGATGACGGAGAGTACCCAACTCTTTTTTTTTTCTGTTTGTTTTCTTTTTCTCGTGCCCTTACATGGCGGAGCCCACCAAATATTTTCTTTTAAAGAATTATATCTCCAGGCGAAAGTCCATTAGATTGATCTTCTTTTCTTCGATTCCACGTGTCAGGCTAGGTCTTCCTATCTTGTTATTGTGCACCAACTAGGTTCCATTGAACTTGAATGCTTTCCATTAAAATTTCAACTCTTATTATTTACTCCATTTTACCCCTGCATTTAGCAAAAAGTATCAAGTAGCATCCATGTCCTCATATTATGACAAATTACATATTTTTGGCCCATGAAAATGCTCTAATCAACAATAAAATCCATAAAAAGTGTGGTAATAAAATGAGCTTATCAAATTCCCCCACACTAGAGTATGTGCACTCCTGGGCAAATAAATCTCAGTCCATAATCTAGTTCTCAGTAATCATATTTGTAGCAAACTTTAACTAAAATATGAGCTCCTTAATCTTCCCACTTCCATCTTTACAATCAATACAAAAACTTGCAATTATCTAAACAAAATAACCATTTTAATGCACAATCTTGTAACTAGTAATTGGCATCAAGGACTCACAGGAATTAATGTTTCTCTCTTCTCTCATATAGGGTTCTTTCTCTTCTCTCTCTTAGGCTAGGCTCTACCATAAGCTTGTCAAAGCTCTAATATCTCCAGTACTCAAAATCATGGGAATTAATGTATCAAGAGGTCTTTCTTTAGGCTGTAATGTTGGAAAGGCTGTGATGGATATGGAAAAAGTAGAGCATTGACTACTAAAGCAAAAATGCATATTCAAGAAGTATGCAAACCTACAACCAGCTTCTTAGGTTTTACATGTATAAAATACATCAATCAGAGCTGAATTAACATGAATTCAATTGTAATTATCTATGCATATAGTACATCAACTACTACATAAACAAAACTGAATGCTTAATTGATCTCTCTTCTAATTTTTTTTCAACTCTTTTTTTCATCAATTTGGCTTTTGTTTTTGTTTTTCTGTTCTTTTTTTTTTCCCTTTTGCAGTTTTTTTTCTTTCCTTTCTTCATGCCTTTTTCTTCTTTTTCCTATCATCATTTGCTTTTTTTTCCTTTTCTCTTTTTTTTTTACGTTTTCTTTTCTCTTCTTCTTCTTCTTTTCAGAGATCAAGTTAGTAGCACAACACATCATAGCTTATTACTTCTACATACTGTCATTGACATTGAATTCAACACCACTAAATACTTCCTTTTAATTATGTCACTAAACTCTATTTCCACTTAAGAAGCTAGATCATGTTCTGCAGATATAATCATGCATTCTATTCAACTGGTCAATGATGGAAAGAAAGGAAAAGGAAGGGCTCAAAGTGGTTTGCAAATGGTCAATTGTTTAAAGTTTGTGTTTAGGTCTATATAAGGTTTATAACAAATGGCTCTATCATTTACACCTCTTCCTGTGCATAAATGTAGCCTCGACAAAGAGCTAGGACAAGTTCTAGAGAGAACTAACTCTAGGGAGTATGCTCTCAATGTTTAGGAATGAAATAAGGCTCAAAAACCTTCCATCAAGGGTTAATTCCCCTAACCCATTAACATAGACAAAATTATACACTAAATTGATCCTAATGCCATGAATAACTACTCATTCCTATACTAATCATGCATAATCATATATAAAAATCAAAGTTCTCATATCTCAATTAAGCTTACTTCTACAACAACCAATGAAAACTAAATTTTCAATATTCAATTGCTTTGCCCAAAATAGATAGCAAATCTGAGTGTAAAGAACTCAAGTGTGCAGAAACTTAATAACAACAATGAAATGTGCACAGAAATAGCAGCAATGACACTTGTACAACAACAAATGACATCTAAACCTCCCCTACACTTGAATTTTGTATTATCCCCAATGCAAACAGCCTTAACATGGGCTAAGAAAGCACCAAACAGCAGCAATGAGCAAAAAAGAGAGCAAACCAAGAGCAATATGATACTGCATAGGAAAAAAAATAAACTCCTATTCTACTGAAGTGGCCCCTCCCCCACACTTATTCTTAAAACATAATAAATAGGACAATGAGTAATGAGAAGTAGTTGAGGGAAAGAGGCAACTTGAATTCAAGGAGGCTCAGAATTCTCATAGTATAATTTGAGCAAGTGTGCATTAACCTTTATGGTTTTGCCACTCTTATCATCTAGCAGCTCAATCATGCCAAAATTGTGGACTTTAGTCACTATATAAGGGCCATACCATTTGGTCTTCAACTTCCCTCTACCAAATTTGAATCTAGTCCTAAAGAGTAGCACTTTATCACCAATATTGAATTCTTTCCTAAGGATTCCCTTGTCATGAATGAGCTTGTTTTGTCTTTGTAAATTCTGGAATTTTTAATAAGCTTCAAGTTTAATTTCTTCCAACTCTTGAGCTGTAAAATTCTCTCTTCAGCAGCAGCTTCAAAATCTATGTTACAACTCTTAACAGCCCAATAAGCTTTGTGTTCAATTTCAACAAGCAAATGACAAGACTTTCCATAAATTTTTCTATAAGGGGACATTCCTATGGGAGTCTTATAAGCTGTCCCATAGGCCTACAATGCATCATTAAGCTTGATGCTCCAATCCTTCCTTGATGGTTTTACAATTCTTTCTAAACTATGCTTTACCTCCCTATTAGACACCTTGGCTTGTCCATTAGTTTAAGGGTGATAGGGAGTAGACATCTTGTGCACCACCCCATACTTAGCTAACAACCCATCAATGACCTTATTGTAGAAATTAGATCGTTTACCACTTACCAAATCCCTAGGCACACCAAATCTAGCAAAAATATGGGATTTAAGGAACTTAGAAACTGTGGCTACATCATCCTTCTTTGTTGGAATGGCCTCCACCTATCTTGAAAGGTAGTCCATAGCTAGAAGTATGTAATTAAAGGTCATAAATGTAGGGAATGGCCCCATAAAGTCAATGCCCTAAACTTCAAAAACTTCACATCACAAAAAAGCATAGGATGGAGAGGCATTTTATGTCTTTTGCTCAAACCACTAAACCTTTGACATATGTCATAGTTTTTGCAATACTCAAAACAATCCTTGAATATAGTGGGCCAGTAGAAACCAGAATCTAGCACTTTCCTTGTTGTCTTCTTCCCACTGAAATGTCCTCCACAAGATAAAGAATGATAACCTAAAATAATAGACTGAATTTCTGGCTCTGGAACACACCTCCTAATAATTTGATTACTACACAGCCTCTACAAAATGGGAGGATCCCACACATAGTATTTGCTTCACTCTTAATTTTCTGCACCTGAAAAAAAGAAAGAAATCGTGGAATCAGATCTGTAACTAGAAAATTAACTATAGAAGCATACCATGGTTCTTTTTCAACCAAAGCAAGCAACACACAATTTAGAAAATCATCACAAATCAAGTCTGAATCAGAAACTTCCCTTGTTCCAGGTGGTAAACATCTCAAATGATCAACCACAATATTCTCAACTCCACTCCTATCTTTGATGTCAACTTTAAACTCTTATAACAAAAGCATCCACCTTATTAACCTTGGTTTTGATTGTTGTTTCTTAAACAGAAATTTCACAATAGCATGATTAGTGTATACAACCACATTAGAGTTAACAAGATAAGGCCTAAACTTTTCCAAGGCAAAAACAATAGCAAATATCTCTTTTTCAATAGTAGTATAATTCAATTGAGCACTATCAAGAGTCTTTGAAGTACAGGAAATCACCCTGGACAGTTTATCAATTTTGTGACTCAATATTGCACCTACTGTACTATAAGGGCATCACAATGCAATTCAAAAGCAAAATTCTAGTTTGGTGCAGTCAAAGTAGGTGGTGAAGTAAGTAGTGATTTTAAAGTGTCAAAAGCCTTTTTACAATCCTCATCAAACACAAATTCTATGTCTTTCTTCATGAGCTTAGAGAGTGGTGATGCCACCTTGCTAAAGTCTTTTACAAATCTTCTATAGAAATCACAATGACCAAGAAAAGACCTTAACTCTTTCAAATTAATGGGATAGGACAAAGATGAAATCACCTCTATTTTTGCTTTCTCAACCTCTATTCCTTTCTTAGAAACTAGGTGTCCAAGTACTATGCCACTATCCACCATGAAATGACACTTTTCAAAGTTAAGTATAAGATTTTTCTCAACACACTTCCCTAAAACCTTGTCTAAACTTTCAAGACATGTATCAAAAGAATCACCATAGACTATGGAATCATCCATGAAAACCTCCATGGATGACCCCAAAAACTCACTAAAGATGGACATCATAGCCTTTTAGAAAGTGACAGGAGCATTACACAACCCAAATGGCATTCACATATAGGCAAAGATGCCAAACGGGCATGTAAAAATTGTTTTCTCTTGGTCTTCCAATGCTATAGGAATCTGAAAATATCCTGAAAAACCATAAAAAAGCAGTAATTTGTTTTTCCAACCAACTGTTCCAACATTTGATCAACAAATGCAAGGGAAAATGATCTTTTCTAGTAGAGTCATTTTATTTTCTAAAATCTATACATACCCTCCACAATTCTGAATCCTAGTTGGTATGAGCTCATTTTTTTCATTTTTAATTACTATTATTCCACTCTTCTTGGGCACAACATGAACATGGCTGACCCATTCACTATCTGAAATTGGTAAAATAATGCCAGCTCCTAATAGTTTTTGGATTTGTTTCTTAACTACATCTAGTATCAAAGGGTTTAGCCTTCTTTGGGGTTGTCTAATAGGCTTAGCATCAACATTTAACAAAATTCTGTATGTGCAAATAGAAGGACTAATTCCAGGTATGGCAGCTAAGGTCCAACCAATAGCATGTTTATGTTTCTTTAAACAACAATTAACTTTTCTTCTTCAATTTCAGACAATCAATTAGATATTATAACATGTAATTTATTATGTTTAGCCAAATAAACATATTTCAAAGTAGAAGGTAAGGGTTTGAGTTCTAAATATGGAGGTTGTAGGACTAAAGGAATCAGCTTCTTCAACTCTAATGCTCCCAAGAATGGTTCTGCCTGCAATAAGTCTTCATTTGTCTTGCCATGAAAAGATTCGCTAGTGAATTATTTAGAACAGAAATTTTAGCATTTAATTGATTGAAGTCAGAATCAAACAGTCCTTGATCAAATTCTGTCAAGCTGAATGTTTCACTTCCTTAATTTCTAGACTGATTCTCCAAGGAAATTAGCTTCAATTTCTGCCAAAATTGCTCAGTACCTAAAATAAACTCTGAAAACGGATTATACAAATGCTGAATGGTTTTAAATGAGCCACAATTATTCTTTTGTTTATCAAAACAATAGGGTGGTGGTAACTTCAGCGTAAATTCCTCAGCCACATCATTGCTAAGAACTAGATTCCCTTGTTTAATTTTGTTAGTTTCAGCAGTTACATTTTCTAAAACACAAAAATCCTCATCTGAAATTTTAGCTACATCAAATTCTTTACAAGAGTCTTTAAATTCCTTCCATTCAGCTTGTGCTATTGCTTCTGCCTCTGTAAATTCAGATAGAAATTCCCTGCCATAACTAGCTCTTGACAAAATAGAACTAGTATCATCAAAAGAGAGTGAGCTATCCAAAGAAAAAAACTCAAGTGTGGGAAGTGAGCTGTCAACTGAAATTGATTAACACTATACACATCATCACTATTGTCAGAAAAAGTGAAAATAGAATAGGAAGAATAAGAATTGATTTCTGAAAAATACGAGTCAACTAGCATGTTATCCATTTTGGCATCATACAAAGACAACTTATATTCAGTGATAGATTCATCAATAAAAGCATCAATAGCACTCAATCCAAGCAATGAGTAATCTTCATATGGATGCTTCATTGCTTCATATACGTTAAAACTAATAACATGCTCTCCTACTTCCATGGTAATGCAACCATCTTTCAAGCTTATGATTGTTTTAGCTGTTCTAAGGAATATCCACTACTACAAAAAGGGGTTTTAACCTCCCAAATTTGGCACTTTTAACGTCCCAAAACGGGGGGACGTATATGCTGGGGGCGTAGTAAGTTGAAACAAAAGACGTTCCAAATGATAGGGACGCCCAAAGTCTGACTTTAGGCGTCCCAAATTAAAATTTGGGACGCCTAAAGTCCCCCCAGGATGGGACTTTAGGCGTCCCAAATTAAGCCCAAATTACAATTTGGGACGCCTAAAGTCCCACCCTGGGGGACTTTAGACCTCCCAATTCTTAATTTGGGACGTCTAAAAGTTAGGTTTTTTTTATACCATAATTTACATTCTGTATTACCCAACGAATTGAAACTGCAGAAACAGAATAGAAGATGGATTCATAAACCACACTGTCCGTTACAAACTGGTAAGGACATCCAGCACTACAATCTTTACTATATATACATACAATAACCTTTCATGCAACCTACTACTATATATATCAACAAAAAACAACCAGAAAGTGTCAAAACGCTGTCATCACACAAGTACAAACTGATATAAAATAACAAGTTTACTGCTCTATATGTTGAAGAAGATGTCCAGCCAAAAGATCTCTGATCAAATCAAGGTCTTCACGTAGGTAGGCATCTTCATTATCAAAAATCTGAAAATTAGAAAGTAATAAGCTTTGATGAAATGAATCTCAAGCAAATGAATTAATTAGCATTTCGATTAGAACACCAAAAATATTATCATTTGAGAATGAAAAAAGCGATTACCTTTTCAAAATCGCTAGTAATTCCACTTTGAATTATGTTATACATATAAAGTATAACATAATATCCGCATTCAGTGTTGCCAGGTTGCCGAGGGCACTTTTAATCAAAGGGATGCAATTGGTTGTTAAAATCAATAAAGGTATGTCTAAAAGGACCGTCAATGAAACAATTATGTAGGATCAAATGTACTTACTATGGGATAAAACCACTTTGGCTTTTTAACAACTGCACCCTTGTGTGACCCACCTAGGATTCTATATGTTTGACAAGCACTATCATGAAAAGCAAAATGAACAGAAATTAGAACCATTCATTTATTTTTGTTGTCAATGAAATACAAACAGAATAACTTACGTGTCGAAGACGGATTTTGTATCTCTGTCTGGCTTTTTACTCAAGGGATCAAACCAATAGACTACGTTGCGGCGGGGACATATAACACACAAAGTCCAGTGGAAACTTTAACAACATGTACACATTAAAATGAAGTTAGATGAGTGAGAAGACAATTATTTATTAAACTTCTTAAATTGACAAAATGTAAATATGAACCGTTGGACAATGGGTGCTAGATAACAACGAAGTTTGGTATTTGCCATTTGGTAGCCGACATAGTGAGTCCTATGCGCCACAGTACAAGTATCCCATGTCGTATTCGCAGGACATAAGAATCCATACCAATTACTTCTTTCCATGTTTGTGCAGAGATCGTGGAAGGTGCTATAATAGAATTAAAATAAGAAATCAATTCTTGAATGTATGAAAACAAAAAACCACTAAATGAATTCTATGGGAAAATTGAAAAAAAAACTTACCGGACTGCAAATTTGACCCAGCCTGCATCTATCTCCTCCAACCTGATAAACTGCTTGAGATCTTTATTGTCAATCGTGTAGGGATACTCCTCTTGGCCCACAATCCCTGGAGGCATCTTCAAGTCAATCTGTTTAATGCGCTTGTAGATCTGTTGCAGCCGTGCTAAGAAGGGCCATTTACTCGCAGCTTCGTCATCCTTTTAGAACATCAAAAAACAAATTGTTATTAGGATGCCAACAGATTTTCAGTAACAGTAAGGTAATTCCTACCATTGGAGGTGTTGCGTCTGAACCAATAAGATTGCGAGGCCAAAGGATGAAAGATCCTATCGCTTGACCTAACGTGCCAACCTCTGGATCAGGAACAGGGATGGCTGTACCTTCTTCCCCCTTTCTAACACTCGTCACATTCACCCTACGAAAATCCTCCAGAATTTGCTGATTATGGTGGGTGGTAGCACATGTGTGAACGAGAGCATCAGCAACAACACGCAACAGTGGATTATCCAAATAGAGGGTGCAAGGGTCTCCCGACACTGGAGTGGGAGAAGGGTCGCCAAGTGGTCCCGACACTGGAGTGGGAGAAGGGGCGCCAAGTGGTTGCTCCAGAGGGTTGTAACTTCCTCTGGTGCTATTGAAGGCCGGGGATTCCTGAGTTCTATGCTCGTCCCTTACCCTTTGTGCTTCAAACATCTTTGCCATTTCAAGTTAAAGCTCTGGCAACAGCTATTGTCGGAGCTTGTCGCAAAGGTTGGCCTCAATCTCTCGTTCGAGCTCCTCTCGAATCTTGGCCACAACGTCCTTACTAGGTCCAGCTTGTGACGAATAACGTGGCTCTCGTCCAAAATACCTCGCGGCACTAACTCCCCGTGTCTCTCCTCGAACACGACCAAGGTCATCTGCCTTCCTAATAGCCGTTGACAAGATGTCCATCCGTCTACTTGGATTGAATGAACCTTGGCTACTCTGTTCGTCCAGGTCTTCCTGTAGCATGCAGTTTATCGTAAATGTATCGAAACCACTCGCAACATGTAAAAAATTAGGTACTTATGGTATAACTACTTACAATCCTCGCAGCAACCTCAGCAACAGTCGGATTTATGTACTTCCCAGCCTTAATCCTCCCTGCTTTCCATTTTTTGTGACGTGGAGGAGGTGCCGGTGGCTGGATAACAACGCTAGGATCAGATTCCGCTGCTTCCTTCATTTTCTGTAACTCTTCTGCCATCATTTGCCGCTCAAGCTTCCGATATCCACCGCGAGACATGAAATGTTGATATTTATTTTCTGCTTGCCTCTGGGCATTTGCTGCACTTAATTTCTATGAATGAAAAACAACAAAAAATGAATCAACGATATAAAGTATATGAAATCAACGATATAAGTAGTTCTATATCATGACAGAAATCTTACCAAAAACTCAGGATCTGCTCGTGATGCCGCAAACAACCTCCAGTCCTCTGGAGATAAATATGTATACTGTGCACATGGATCGTTACCCCTAAGGGCCCCTCGAATGTAATGCTTTGTTAGCTTGTTCTTGAAACCTTTCCATCGTACACGAACCTCATCCATCCAGTGCCTATGCATCTCTGTGGTGTCGGGGACATCGTATGTTTGCTGCAAGGTAAAACATAAGATTATTATATTTGAAACAATAAGAACAAAGCTACAATGCATCAAAACTTACATACCAAAAGTTGCTACCAAATCATGTCTTTCGTTTTTGGGGGAACCAATCTCCAATTATCGTAGGTAATGTGCACTTTGCTTCGAGCCAAAAGCCCTATGTAGCTAATGAAGTGGTCTTCCTCAGGACCAATTGGATTCAAATTGTCATCGAAGTCTATATGCAGCCTCTCCTGTTGATGTTCATGACGTGCAACCAATGCTCCCATCTTTGTACAGCCTCTAACCCTCCTTCTTGCAGGGGGTTCAACTCTAGGCCTTTCGTCATTGCTAGAGCTTTCGTCATCTCTACGCCTCTCGTCATCACTAACGTTGTCCATATTCCTATTAACACAAAAAGCATCATCAGAAACGTAAGTAAATTGCAATGAAAACACATGTATATAGTAAGCGGGAAGTAAAACAGAAAAAACACAGTTCTCGTTTATAAATTAAGGTCTTACTCTAGATTGTTTCCCATAGTCCTTCACCATGGTCATTTCTTACAGCATATTCGTCATCATCTACCAATTCTACTTCATTTGTTCGAGGTGTAGTTGTTGTGAAAGGTGGTGTGTCATCAAGGTTGAAGGTCGGATCACCATACTTCTGTTTTTTACTTTTAAGGACAATGGACATATTTTTGCTGGCAGGATCGGTGACATAAAACACTTGTTTCGCCTGGCTTGCTAAAATGAAGGGCTCGTCTCTATAGCCAACTCTTCGAAGATCGACTGAGACAAATCCAAATTGTTTATCTATTACCACGGCATTGTTGCTAACCCACTTACATTTAAATAAAGCAACTTTGAACTTGTTGTACGTCATCTCCCATATTTCTTCTATAACTCCATAATAGGCCATAGACGCTAATATGGGGTTTTTGTCTCTCGAACTGGAAAAGTGCATAGATTCAGCTTCTACCATGACCCCACTATTTTGCATGGTACTTTTGTCATCTTGCTCTTTGGTATAGAAGGAATAGCCATTTATATCATAACCGGTCCAAGTAATGACCTGAAACGAAGGCCCCCAAGCTAGCCACTCGATTGTCTCAGACACACCGATCTCGTGCAAAACCTTTTCCTCGAACCACTGCATGAATGTCTTGTTTTGCTCAATAGCAATCTGCATGTCATTCTTCCTTGGATTCTTGTTCTTCAAAGTGTTTCTGTGTTCATTTATGTAAGGTTGAACTTCTTCCATATTATTCAGGATATACAAGTGGGCTTGCAACACCTCTTCACGAGGAACATTCTTCACTTTCAGTCCTCGTGTTCCCTTGCTTCTCCCTTCTTCATGCCGAGATTATTCCTTCTTCCCTGACATATAATCTTTGCAAAACTCCATAGCCTCCTCAACTACATATCTTTCTACTATTGAGGCTTCTGGTCGATAAGGATTTTTAGAATACCCTTTTAAGATCTTCATGTATCGCTCGAAAGGGTACATCCACCTCAGGTAAACTGGACCGCATAGCCTTACCTCCCTCACCAAATGAACTACCAAATGCACCATTATATCAAAAAATGAAGGTGGAAAGTGCATCTCTAGTTGTGACAAAATAATGTAACCCTCATTTTCTAGTTCATCCAACTTTTCAGTGTTAATGACTTTGTTACAGATAGCATTGAAGAAAACGCACAATCTTGTCACTGTGTTTCGTACTTCATCTTTCATTATGCCTCTAATAGCTACCGGTAATAGTTGTTGCATCAACACATGATAATCATGGGACTTCATTCCCACTAACTTCAAATCGTCCATTGAGACACATCTTCTCACATTCGAGGAATACCCTTGCGGCACCTTCATTTCATGCAAACACCCACACAAACTTCTTTTCTCTGCTTTTGATAGTGTATGCGCTGCTGGCTCCATGTATGCCCTCCTACCATCATCTCTTAGTTATGGATGTAACCGTTCTCTTATTCCCATATCGACAAGGTCTAATCTCGCATTAATCCCATCCTTAGTCTTCCCTGGTATGTGCAAAAGCGTACTGATAAGGCTATCACAAACATTCTTCTCCACATGCATCACATCAATACTGTGTCTCACGTCAAGCGAACGCCAATATGGAAGATCAAAGAAAATGGATCTCTTCTTCCATATGTTCTTCTCACCCGCAACCCTCTGATTCTTACCAAAAGTGACATGGATATGTTCCACTCGATTATAGACTTCCTCTCCGGTTAGTGACTTTGGAGCCACTCTATGCTCCAGTAAGCCGTTAAACCGCTTTCTTAGCCTACGATACGGGTGGAACCGATGAAGAAACCTCCTGTGGCCAAGGTAGATAGTTTTTCTTCCATGCTTTAGTTGTTGGAAGTGTGTCTGCTTCACATATTGGGCATGCTTTGTGACCCTTCACGCTGTACCCTGACAAGTTTCCGTACGCAGGGAAGTCGTTTATCGTTGTGAAAATCATTGCACGTAGCTTGAAAGACTCCTTCTTATAAGCATCAAACACATCTACGCCTTCCTCCCACAACTTCTTCAAGTCCTCAATCAAAGGCGCCAAATAGACATCAATATCGTTCCCCGGCTGTTTTGGTCCAGAAATCATCATAGATAGCATCATATACTTACGTTTCATACATAGCCAGGGAGACAAGTTGTATATTACAAGGAGAACCGGCCACGCACTATGTGTGCTAGTAAGAGTTCTATACGGATTGATGCCGTCTGTACAAAGCCCAAGCCGTAGGTTTCTCGGCTCGCTGCCAAATTGAGGGAACATTTCATCTATTTTTTGCCATTGTGGATAGTCAGCTGGGTGCCGAAGATATTTCCCATCAGATATTCTCTCATCAGAGTGCCATCTCAACTTCTTCGCTTTTGTTGCACTCGCAAACAAATGTTTAAAACGTGGTATTATTGGAAGATACCACATAACCTTTAAAGGTTGCCTTTTACTTGTCACATCACCACAACCACCATCCTTTTTCACTTTGTATAGTGCAGTTTTACACTTAGGACACTCACTAAGACCTCCGTACTCATTTCTTTATAGTACGCAGTCATTAGGGCAAGCATGTATCTTTTTATACTCCATACCCATCGTAGACAGGATTTTCTTGGCCTCATACATAAGATTTGGAAGTACATTATCCTCTGGAAACATATCACACAATAGTTCAAGCAGCAATGTGAAACTACTATCGGTCCACCCACAAGTTGCCTTTAAGTTAACCAAATGTAATGTTCCCGTCAGCCGCGTGTACTTACTCCCACTGTACAATGGTGTCTCCGCATCACTCCGCAGGCTGTCATACTCCTGCGACTGCATAAAGGATTCTGCCTCAACATCGTTAATCATTTTCTCCATTCTATCTTCACCTACGATATCCACATCTTCCTTCTTGTGCGACGGACAATCCGTTACTTCCTCACCATGCCATATCCACCTTGTGTATCGCAGATTTATTCCATCACAAAGTAGGTGATCCTTTATGACATCAACATCCCATCGACTCTCATTCAAACAATTGACACAAGGACAAAAATACTTCCCATTTTTTGTAGGAGCATTCTTTTTAGCGAATTCAATAAATTCTTCCACCCCTTTCTCATATTCTTCACTAGTTCTCAAAGTATTCATCCAACTATGATCCATTTTGTTACCACCTAAGGCATTCCCAATAACATTCACACGTTTAGTACAATTGTCAACGACATATGATGGGATTGCCTAATTAAGTTATCAACCTAATAACATTCATAATTCGTTTGGAATACAAGAATTTCTTTAATTTAAACAAATTATATTTTATTTTATTATATATACTAATTAATGGTAATATACACAAGTAAATTTATATTTAAACAAGAAAATAGACCATTGCACTGGAGTTCCCGAATACATGCAATTTAAGCAATATAAACACACCGAACACACCAGGCTATAATCTCAACCATCTCAATATAAGCAATATATAAGAAGAAAATAAACTAACCTTATCAGGGGGCGCCCACTAGTATGTTGGAGAGGTACAGAAGACGTTGGAGATCAGAGGTGTATGCACTGTGGGGAGGTGGAGAAAGCAATCAACCACGGTGGTGTGCACGACAATGGAAGGAAGGAGGTGGAGGAGAGCAAAAATCTACACACTGTTTAAAAATAGATATAAAAATATTTAAAAAATATGTTTACAAGTATCATATTAAAAATATAGGGTTAAGGTGCAATTTTAGTAATAAAGTTTTTTGCTATGAGCTTATGGTACAATTAAGTTTTGAAGGTGTGAAAGTAGACACAATATTTTAAAAAAGGAGCAATTTTAGCAATTATGTCTCTTTTTTTATGTGGGACCCACTTGTTCTCCCTTAAACTTTATAACGGACGTTTGAATCATTTTAATGGAATTGCTAAAATTTCTTTATTTTTAAAAGATTGTTTTTACTTTTACACCATTCAAAACTTAGTTATATCAGATGTCATAGTGAAAACTTTCTTGCTAAAATTACGTACACCTTAACTTTAAAACAAAATAAAAATATAGAATAAAAATTAACAAATTATATTGTTCAATTTATCCCTTTTTTTATTAAATTCCTAACTCATTAGTTTCTTTGTATATGAGTTTAAACATTAAAAAATTGAATAAAATATGTTAATTACCACCTTCCGTTTTACATAAATTATAATAACCTTCCCTCTATTTTAAAAATGTACTATATAAATCTTAATTGAAATTAAAATATATATGTTAAGCAAACCTTCCTCATATATTTGATGTTCAATTTTCATCTATCCAACCAAAAGTTAGTTTTTCTTTTATTTTTATTGATAAGTAACAATTTTCATTAAAGAAGTAAAATGATAGTCAATCTACAATCGTAAAAGAGCATTATTGCATTGCAGTGAGTTAATAACCTATTACCATATCAAATTAAATTCATGTAAAAAACACTTCAAAATTTAACTAATACGAAAATTTAAAGAAAGAATAGCTTAGATGCACAATACCTTTTGAATGTTTGCATCCCTTCTGTGTTCTCAACTGCATCAACTCTTGTCTTCAAGTGACCTTTCATGCTTTGGAGATCTTCCCATTGGACGGAGGAGGACGGAGGAGGGAGGAGGAGGGAGGAGTTGCAGTGAAGAAACAAAGAGAGCAATTAGTGCCGACGGTGGGTGGGGGAGGTTGAAGAAGGGAGGAGGGAGGAGGAGGGAGAAGTTGAGGTGAATAAACAAAGAGAGCAAGTGCCAACGGTGGGTGGGGGAGGTTGAAGAAGGGAGGAGGGAGGAGGAGGGAGGAGTTGAAGTGAAGAAGAAAACAAAGAGAGAGTGAGCCGACGGTGGGTGAGGTTGAAGAAGAGTAAAGTAAAAATGAGAAGACATGTGAGGAGAGGATGAGAAGACGCATGTCAGACAATTGTCTGACATGCAGGGACGCCACCTTTAGGCGTCCCAAATGGCATTTGGGACGCCTAAAGGTGACTTTAGGCGTCCCAAATAAAGGTGACTTTAGGCGTCCCAAATGCCATTTTGGACGCCTAAAGTCTGGGTTTAGGCGTCCCAAAATTATTTTGGGACGCCTAATCCCATCTCCAGGCGCCAAAAAAAATTTACTAAATTTATAATTCGCGCCTATAAGCACTTTAGACGTCCCAAATTCAAATTTGGGACGCCTAAAGGTTCCCCTCCATGTATATAATTACGAAAATGCCACCGCCTCCCTTTTTAACCACCCAATTTTCAATTTGGGACGTCCTTGGGGGTGGTTAAATCTCAATTCTGTAGTAGTGATCCTTCCTAAAATTAATAGTCCTTTTAAACATGAATCATGTGACATGTCAAGAACATAGAATCCACAGGAAATACCAAATCCTTAACTTTTACCAAGATATCTTCTAATGGCCCATAAGGTTTCCTAGTTGTTCTATCGGCAAGTTGAATAATCATGCTAGTTGGCTTTAAAGAATCAATGCCTAGAGTAGTATAAATGGACATAGGCATCATATTGATTGCTGCACCTAAATCAAGTAGTGCACTAGCAATATTCAACTTACCAATTGTGCAAGGTACTATAAAAGATCCAGGATCAGCATACTTAATTGGTAAATAAGGCTTAAAAAGAGCTAAAATATTAGAACTCATTTATACCAATTCATTAGGCTTATATTTCCTCTTATTAGTGCTAAATCCTTCAAAAATTTCATATGTTTAAGCATGCATTTCAGAAAATCCAGCAAAGGTATATTAATATCTAGCTTGCCAAATAGTTGTAATGCCTCTTTTTCCCATTATTCATTAGAAGTTTTTTTACTAAGCAAAAATAAGTGAGGAAAAGGTAAATCAGAAATGTTTACCTCCCTATTTTTATGGACACCAAGCTTAGCTCCAGATTGCTTCCCTTGCTCTTCTTGTTTAGCTTTTACTGCAAGTTTTGTTGTAATTGATCATTCTTGATCAACAGTAAGATCTAGGCATGCCCCACTATTTTCTTCTCCTTGAGTTACCTTACCATTGTGTTTTTCCAACAACTTCCTTTCCCTTTTACTCTCAATTGCTTTGCAATAATAACTTCCTCACAATCTCCATCACTTCCTTCATCATCAAGATGAGCAAAAATCTAACCAGAACAACTTCGACTATCTTTTTCAGCAAATTTAACTTGTTTCTCAACTTGTTTTCCACTCCTTAGAGTGATTGCATTAAGTGGCTTTGGGTTAATCACTATATTTGAAGGTAAAGTACATCCTATCTTTGCTTGAACATCATTTAAAGTGTCAGTGATCTTAATGACAAAGCTACTGAGGTTTGCTGACTTAGTTTCCCATTGCTCAAACTTACTCTCAATAGCAGCAAATTTAGAAGTGTTTGCTGCATTGGTATGGTCAATCTTTAAACTCATGTCCTCCATCACCTTAAGAAGCTTAGACATATTGTCATCATGTTTTGAAGGGGAGGCAACTTGAATGGGAACTATAGCCCTATATGATTCTGCTACATGCATTCTTTTATCAAACTGTGTCTGATTTTGATAATTATTAGGCCTATCTCCTCCTTCCCTCTACCTAAAATTAGGATGCTTCCGCCATCCTTCATTATAAGTAGTAGAGAAAGGATTTTTCTGTGGAAACTGATTTGGCTTATTGGAATACATAGCAGCCACTTCTTCATAATGTGTAGGACATGTATCACTAATGTGCATAGGAGAAGCACAAAATTCACAAGAAGGACCTACTAAAGCTTGAGAAGTTCCTAAAGAATCACAAACTCTAGAGTTTCTATCAGTTTCTAACTTTTCAAGCCTCTTATACATCTTGACTAGCAACTGAACCAGCATATCTTGGGAAGTATTAGTCGACAAAGCCTCACCTACACTTGTGGAATCCCTTGTTAAAATTGTTGGTTGTTGTTAGCCATTGTTGGTTGTCAAAGTAAAGACGGATCCATTTACAGCAGCATTGATACTGATCTTATAAGAAGGCAATAAACCTTCATAGAAATACTGGACAAGATTGGTCTTGTTGCATTGATGATTAGGACAGCGATTGAGGAGAGTGACATGTCTTGTCCAATACTCATATAAAGATTCTTGGTCCCTTTGAGCAATTCCATAGATAGCTTTCTTGAGCCTTGAAGTTCATGAGGCTAGAAAATATTTATCCAAAAAGGCCCTTTTCAGCTGCTCCCAAGTAAGGGTAGCATAATGTTAAGGCAGATTATATAGCCATTCTTTAGCTCCTCCCTCCAATGAGAAATGGAAAACTCTCACAAGAATATCTTCCAACCTAGTATTTGGTGGTTTCATTGTTGAACAAACTGAGTATAAGCTATCCAAATGCTGATATGCTTTATTTCCTGCAAGACCAAAAAACTTTGGTAAAGCACTAATTAAAGCACCTTTAATTTCAAAATTAGTTGCATCAGCATAAAATCCTCTAGGAGCACAATGAACAGAAGCAATATCTCTCATACTCCTAGTATCATCATCATTATTCACACTATGAGCAACCATAATAAAATGAGTATCCAAAAATTCTCCCTCAATAGATTTAGATTCACAATCAGATGCACTCAAATCAACAGCAACAAGTACTAGTGTGTGTAGATTGTTCCAAGTATGCAGCAATATGTTTCTCAGCCTTCTTAGATTTCTTTAGTTCTCTTATGGTCTTATTTAAATATGGATCATACAGTAGATTATCCCCTTTTCTGGTCAAAAAACTTAGCAAAGTTCCAATTCAGATGCTCACAGCAGCAAACAAAGGCTTGTTCTAGTGGTTTTTTTAGACAGGACAATGAAATCCTAATGAAGCAAAACCACTGAAAACATAGGGCAGACTCAAAAAATAAATTAATCAGCACCTAAACAACTAAAATCTAAGGCAATTAAACTCCCTGACAATGGCACCAATTTGATTAACTATGTCGTAGGAGTTATCCAAATACTAGGACACTAAGTATGTAATTTAGTAGTGCAACCTAGGTTGATTCTCTTGAAGTGCTAGAAGTCCTTAAATCTCAATTGTAAAAGCACTAAAACAAATTAAGAGAATGAGTTCATCTTCTTGAATTAATGGTGGATATATATCCTATTTCCTACTATTTATTGATTTTTTTTTCAGAGTTAAGAAATGAAAATATTAGCAAACAGAGAAGTACAACTGTGAAAGAAATCGAATGGCAGATGGTCTTCCCAAAGAGTTTCACCTAGCCTTTATTGTCTTTGTATTTATTAGAGTTAATCCAAAAAAAATAGAATAGTTTGATCTTACTTCTACAAATTATAGGAATAAAACACACTTAAAGCTCCTAGATGAATATTGAACAATACTCATTGCAATCAATCAACTCAGTCTTAATATCTGATTTTAACAAATCAAACTTGATAACTGAATTTACTTGTATTCAGAGAGCATTAAACACCTAAATGCATATCAGTCCATAAACTTGACCGAACGGTCATGTAGAAAATAAAGATCAAATAAATGATAGACTCAGAGCTCAAACTCTTAACAGAGCAAACTTAATCTAAATCAAGCAATAGAATACAAATCAACTCTCTTGAAGTACAATGACTTTGGCTCTGGCTCCTCTTTTAGGGAAGAGAAGAAGCTTAGCTGCTCATGGATTCTGAACTAGGTTCAGATAGCTGAGGAAATGGTTTGGCCATTGCTGGATGTTCCAGAAGATTACTCAGAGAAAACAGAGATCCTGAACTGAAAGTGAGTGGTTGGGAGATCTTCCACCGTAGTTAAGGCTTCCGTTAAGATAAAAAACCTCCAGAGCGTTGTCAAATAGCCTAGATGACGGAGAGTACCCAATGCTATTTTTTTCTCTGTTCATTTTCTTTTTTTCTTATGCCCTCACATGGTAAAGCCCATCAAGTGTTTTCTTTTAAAGAATTATATCTCCAAGAGAAAGTCCATTAGATTGATCTTCTTTTCTTCAATTCTACACGTCAAGCTAGGTCTTCCCATCTTGTTATTGTGCGCCATCTGGGTTCCATTGAACTTTAATGCTTTCCATTAAAATTTCAACTCTTGTTATTTACTCAATTTTACCCCTATAATTAGAAACAAATATCAGGTAGCATCTATGTCCTCATATTATGACAAATTACATATTTTTAGCCCATAAAAATGCTCAAATCAACAATAAAATTCATAAAAAGTGTGGTAATAAAATGAGCTTATCAGTAACCTCACAAACCTTAGATATATTCTTGTATGATGTTGTTGCTGAGATTTGTGGTTGGTTTGGTGATTTTTGGTTAAGTTGTAAATTTGGAAAGTCATAATCCTAAGAGGCTATGCTGCCCAAATTTCTTTGAATCATGGTTAGTATGTGTTTAAATAAGTTAATAAAAGATTAGAAGTGAAAAGGTACAAGCTTTGGAAGCTAAAACACAAAACTCCAATTTTTCCCTTTTCTTTGCATAAGTTTTGGCAAAGCACATATCTAGGGAAGGATTTGGATTTTCAATGATTTGATGATTTCATTGGATTCAGGAGGCAAACATAGGTAGGGTTACAGTTGGTCACTTTTCCAGAAAAGCTCGAAAAAACATAATTACGAAAACACCCTTAAAACTCTAAATCGGGGCTGTCAAGGGCAATTTTGTAATTTGACACTGAATTTGATAATTTTTGTCCCAAAATGGATTCCTTGGGCGAAAATATGTTAAGATAGCCCTAGTCAAAATTTTGGAAAAACTTGCCATCGGGCCGGGTACAGCGGGGCCGGGGTCCTTGGGCATTTTGGTAAATTTTCACCATAGACTAATATAACCACAAAAAACACTATGAAAGTGTCTAAAATGATACTTGGATGGGTTATGACCTATTTCTTGTACATGTAATATTTTAGGACTGAGTCAGAACCCAGAAGTGACACGTTTTACGAGGCACACCAAAAAGGGGTTGATAAAGCTTTGAGGTAGGGACATTATCCTTCATACATCATGCGATAGTTATATGATTGTGTGGATGCCATTATTTGTAAATGTACTTTATTAATCAATATATTTTGCCTAGAGAGGGGCAATTAGTGCTAGGGTACTTACACTGGAAGTTGGTGAGAATCCAACCGGTGCAGATTAGTGGGGCTGGCCCTACTCATGTGTACATGTAGTTGATGTATTTTATTGTTCCTTAATTGGTGCATACATGGCGCATATCATATTTAATTTCTACATTTTCTATGAATGATAGCATGTTTCTATTGGGATTCCTTGCAATTTCACCCCTTTTTCTAAACAAACATCTCAACAGGTGCTAGTAGGACAAAAGGCAAAGGCATAACCATTGAGAAGTGACTGGCACGTGTCTCGAGATAAGGTTAAAGATGGTGGTTATAATTAGTTTATGCTCAAGATATTTTGAGGAATCCTATATATATTGAAGTTTCCACTGTATTCTGTATTTTGTCTACGAACGACTTTGGGATTGTAAATGAATAATGTTATTAGTATATATGTACTTTTCTGTATACCTACGGAATCTAGTCTTTATTACTCTTTGTATATCAAAATGGAAACGGGTGTTGACATTTTTTGTATCAGAGCTAATAAGCGATTCTGGCATTATCAGAATGGTATAATGATATGGTTTTGTTTGCATGGCGACATGACTACTTATTGATATTCTGATTGAGCCTGTGATCATGATCAGTGGTGCTAGCAAGTCGTCTAGGAGCAAGACGACAGTGAACCATCATGTTTCGGACAGAGGGCTGATGATAGATTATTTCAGGCACAGTGGTATACTCATGAGGCACACAACACAGAAGAGTGTGCCAAGGTTGCTTGTGTATATTCTAGAGCCGAGGTCAGGGTCCCTAAGAGTGATAGAGGATAGGGAGACTAGAGATGTGCCAGATGAGTACCCAGAGTGGGATTCTAACTATGAGCTGAAGGAGATGTCAGAGGATGAACCGAGCGACACAGAGTCTCAGGCAGAGCCGGTACATGTGGCGTATGATTTATAGCCAGACATAGAGTTGTCCTACCTTCTCAAGCCCAAGTATCATAGGGTACTATAAGAGCATGATACCCCGAGAGGCTAGTACTTCGTATTCCTTGAGGGCGTAGAGACACTGTATAAACTGCAGATACAGTTGGGGGTTTGTTCCACGATGTACTTCTTCCCAAACTCAGCATTCTGGAACCGACAGAAGAACCTTACCATTAGCGGGGTCCGAACGAGAACTTCTGGGTTTTTTGGAAGCACATCAGAGGGTTAGTGTGGGATTTCATGTATACCGAGCTGTGATATGGGGCCTATGCAAGCTATTTTGGTGATTGGAGCTGACCTGCACGTATTATGAGTTAAGGGTAGTTAGGCAGAACTAACACACAGAGAAAAATTTTGGGAGGGTACAGAGATAGTTAAGTGTGGTCGACCCGGGCTAGTATAGGATATGTGACCCCCGTGAAGTTGCATTAACTTATTATTTTGGTCATATAAAGGACAATATGTCATATACATTAGTATGTAGGACATGTAATGTTTCTATTTCTCTGTAACTACTGTAAATAGTTGTGATATGCTATGTATTACATATTTATACCCTGACTTTTATGAAATGACAAAAAAGCCTTTGCTCTTGTATCAAAACTTACTCTTCTCAAATTTCATGTAGAGTGAATTATAGAAATGGTATAACCAAGAGAAGCAGTAGAGGCCGAGGTCGAAGGTGTGGTAGACATGGTAACAACGAGAATGAACCAAGGCCTGACCCTATCCAGCTGCAAATATTGGATATGTTAGAACAACAAAAACAAACAATGAATGAAATAAGAGGTGACCTTCAGGGAGTACATCAAAGGCAGGATCACTTGGAGAATCGTATGGATGAGTTTATATGGGGAAATTACGAAGAAATATATGAAGAACCTCCGCTAGAGGATTGACTACCAGAGCCTGAGGTAGATATTTAGACTTAGCTGAGCAGATTTAGCAAACAACAGCCACCTATGTTCAAGGGAAAGTTCGATCCTCAACTAGCAGAGGACTGGTTAGCTTGTTTAGACAAGATATTTGATATGCTGTAATGCCCAAATGAAGTGAAAGCCCGGTTAGCTATATACAAACTTGAAGGTGATGCTAATCATTGGTGGAAGGTCATAGATCTTATCCTGAAAGGGAGGAATATTCCTATCATATGAGAATTATTCCAGGAAAAGTTTAATGAGAAATATTTCCCCTAACTGTCAAAAGAAAAAAGGAGAAAGAATTCCTTTGTATCAAACAGCAAGACTGGCAGAGTTTTGATGATTATTTGGCCCAGTATACTCGATTGTCGTGATACTCGTCATATCACAAGCTGAATGACCATGAGGAGTGGAACACGAATATGATGATTGAAGGGTTAAGACCCGAATTCAAATAGAGGTTAATTTCTCAACACTTCACGAAATTCAGCAAAGCGGCAAAAAAGTGCCGATACATTGAGAAGCGCATGGTAAATTGGGCAACACAGACTGGGAATAAAAGTACTTCTGGAAGTAGTAACTTAGAAAGAAGAGAAAAGAACAGGGTGGACCTTATAGGGGAACTATGAAGAGGCCAAATCAGACGGTAGGCCATAGAGGCCAAGGATCATTGGGAAGTCAAACATGTTGGTTTTATTGTAAACCATTCAATTCTGGTAGGGCTTGTAATGGTACGCCACTGAAAGTTGATCCTAATAAACCACTTGTCTATTATGTTTGCAACAAGCCAGGACATATGGCCAGGGATTGTCCACAAAAATAGAAGCAGGAGGAAACTGGACCTAGAGTTTCAGGCAGGGTCTACACATTGACACAAGAAGAAGCCAGAAAGTCTCCAGAGCTGATTCAAGGTATGATTTCTCTGAACGGAAGATTAGTGTATATTATGTATGATTTTGGTGCAAGCCATTCATTCATTGCATAGGATATCATAAGATGGTTACAATTATCTATGCATAAATCCCCATATGATTAAGTTATATCTACACCTATGGATACACGAATTGTGATGGTGACATTTGTCTAAATTGCATGGTAAATATTGAGGGGCACGAATCGACCATAAATCTGATTTGTTTGCCACTACAAGGGTTGGAAGTAATTTTGGGGATTGATTGGTTGACGGCTAATGGCGTGTTATTGGATTATAAATAGAAGAGAGTCATATATCTGAATCCATAACTGCAAGCTGACATAGAAATTACTCTTAACCTTCTTTTCGTAGCTAAGGTTAAGAGATATTTGCAGAAAGGTTGTTAGGGGTATATGGTATTCTGCTCTATGCAATCAAAGGGCAGTGTAGCCTTGGAAAGTATCCCTATAGTAAGTGAATTTTCTGATGTTTTTTTAGAGGATGTTGGTGGATTACCTCCAGATAGGGAAGTGGAGTTCTCATTGATTTGAGGCTTGGTGCGGGTCCAATTTTCAAAACCCCATACAGTATGGCTTCAAGTGAAATGGCTGACTTAAAGAAGCAGATCGAGGAACTACTTGAGAAAGGTTTTATATGACCCAGTGTATTACCTTGGGCTGCTCCGGTACTCTTCAGAAAGAAGAAAGAAGGAAGCCTACGTCTCTATATTCATTACTGAGAGCTGAACAAGGTGACCGTTAAGAACAAGTATCCGCTCTCTAGAATTGACAATTTGCTCGATCAATTGTCTGGTTCCTGTGTATTCTTAAAGATCAATTTGTGATTAGGATACCATCAGTTGAGGGTAAAAATAGAAGATGTATCAAAGACTGCTTTCAGGATAAGATATAGGCATTACGAGTTTCTAGTGATGCCATTTGGGCTGACTAATGAACATACTGTATTCATGGACTACATGAATCGAATCTTCTGTCCGTACTTGGACCAGTTCGTCGTAGTCTTTATCGATGACATACTGGTATATTCTCAAAACAAAGTTGAACACGAACAACATCTGAGAACTGTGTTGAACGTATTACGAGATATACAACTCTATGCCAAGCTGAGCAGATGTGAATTCTGGCTTTCAGAGGTAAATTTTATGGGCCACATTGTCTCACAGCAAGGTGTCTCTGTCGATCCTAGTAAGGTGGAGGCAGTACTGAAATGGAAGAGACCAGAGACGATATTTGAAGTACTCAGTTTTCTGGGTATAGCTGGTTATTATCAAAGGTTTATACAGAACTTATCTATAATTGCATTACCATTGACAAAATTGACGCAGAAAGCTCAACATATTATATGGGATGAGAATTGTGAGAAGAGCTTCCTGGAGTTGAAGCAGAGGTTAACTACAGTACCAGTGTTAATGATCCCAGATCCACAGTTTTCGTATGTTGTTTATACAGATACTAGTAGGCATAGATTGGGATGCATATTGATGCAGCATGGCCGAGTGATGGCATATACATCGTATCAGCTGAAAACTCATGAATTGAACTATCCCACCCACGATCTTGAGTTAGCGGCAATTATATTTGCTTTGAAGATTTGGAAACATTATCTCTATGGTGAGACCATAGAGTTGTACTGTGACCACAAGAGCTTGAAGTACTTGTATGATCAGAAAGAGCTCAATATGAGACAACGCAGATGGATGGAGTTACTGAAAGACTACAATCTAGAAATCAAGTATTATCCCGGTAAGGTTAATGTCGTCGTAGATGCATTAAGCCATAAGCTATATGGGTGATAGTTGTTATGAGTGTAGATGATCTATGAAATAGTGCAAGTGTACACTGTCGTAATCAAGTAATGCAGAAGTAAGTGGAGTATCATTCCCATGAGGATTGATTACTAAGTACCAAAATGGGTAATTTTAATTCTATTTAGTCGATCGATTAGTTGATGATTGAGAGAACAAAATGATTAAATATGAGTGAAAATAATATGAAATCAAATATGAGAAAAGCTCTAGGGGTCAGAGTTCACTTAACAAATTACGGATTGAATCACTTATTTATTCTAGCCCAATTTATTTCACATGATTGACAGTTGAGTTTCCCTAATTTAATTACTTGCATCTTCCAAGGTCAAGCAATTCTATAATTAATTGCTAATCAAATATATTTCTATATGAATTTAAGCAATTAATTATGCATTAAGATTTATAGAACTCAGTAAGACTACACAACTTATATGAATATATTCCTATTTCATATACATGTCATGGTTTTTAATTAAAGGATCTACACATATATTTAAATCATTAAAAAGATGGCCAATCAATCAAAAACATTAAGACCGATAATTAAAAATCAATCATGAAGGAAAAATTAAAATTAGATTTAATAAGTTAAGATTCAATCTGTCATTAGTAAGCTACATCATTAGCTTAAGAAAATAGAGGTTTAGATCATGAAGAAATTTAAAACAAAATTAAAAAAATTAACATTACATAAAACTAGAATGAAATTCTCATAAATACTGCATAAAACTTGAATATTAAGGTCTCAAACATAAATATACAACAAAAAGATGCATGAAAAATAAAGAAATCTAGTTGTCCATTTAGGAGGTAAAACCTTCAATGTAGGAGGCATACAAAGAGTAATACAATACTAAGTCTTCCATGTATGAGGCATGCAAAAAGTAGTACAATACATGAAATTAAATCTAGAAAATAACATAATTTATTCAGAACTGTCAAAGAAAAGATCTCTCCCTATCAGAGAAGGACCGCTAATTGTCAAAGAAGGAAAACTCTACTTCTCTCACTTCTTGCATTTTGTGCTTGGCCTTCATCTCTATTTATAGGGGAAAAAACCGCCTTGCTACAGTGCTAAAACCGTATTGCTACAGTACCCAAAAATGCGTTGCTACAGTGAAAAGCATGTGCTGCTATAGTGCTTCCGTTGCTACAATCACTTCTGTCATGAATAGTGATTTTCGTCGTGAATAGTGCCGTCATGAATGGTGACCCTAGTGAATAGTGACCGATGCTATAGTAATTAGCCTTTTTCAATCCCATCAGTTCAATTTTTGGTCTCTTTTATCCTCTTATTGTATGACTATCAAAAGAGAAAATAAATAAATATTACAATAGTAATAAAAATATTTATGCCAAAATCATCCTGTATTTATCAATTACACCTAAATTTATTACATTAATCTCAAAAATCGTCCACAAAATTATCATATAAGGGAAAATAAATATGTAAATATTTTACTTATCAAATTCCCCCACATTTAGCTCTTGGACGTCCTCAGACAAGAAATGACTAGTAAGGTCTTCCAATAAAATTAGAAGTGTTAAGTCATAAGCAAGAACACAATTGAAATATAAAGAGGTCATAGTATTCATGAATCAACGAAAATATAAACTAGAAACTTCATTTGAAAATGAATAAACCGAGTTCATAAGTGTAGCTCATTCTCTCAGTCTCTCAATCTCTCAAGTGTTTAAGGGTAAGTGTTTCGCTCAAATTCAATAAAAAAAATTTTACTACCATAGGCTTGCTAAAAATCTCAATCTCCGCTACCTAATTCACATGCATAATTCAAAACAAAAGGACTTATTAAGGGTTGTAATAGGATTAAGGTAAAAGGAATGTAAAACATGATATGAAAGGCTATATTTAAGAAATTTAATAGAATAAATTGAAAAATGGGCTACTTATAAATCTATCTTATCACAACAACCTACAATTCAAATACTTAACATTTTTTTTTCTTTTTGCATAAAACTTTGCAAATCTAAAGTTGATGTTATATACACCCCCACACTTGTCAAAAACCCATTTCACAAGAATTTCAAATGCTATGCTAATCTTTTGAATTCAGTAAAAGCACTTGATATAGCATTAAAGCACATATTAAGGGGTTTAGAACAAAAAAATAGTCAATTAGGCTCAAAAGGGCTTAACAACGATATAATTGCAAGGTTGGCTATTTGGCTCTAGCTAAAGAAAATGAATGCCTTTATCATTTTTGAATGTGCATGTGAGATGCAATTTCAACCAAATTTAAAGTAAGTTCTAGTGTGACAACTTAATAGGTGAATATCACACTCAAGAGAAATAATCATTATAGGTGCTAAAGCTCACGGTTAGGGGCTTTTAAACTCACCTCATTCAATCTCAAAATTCATCACCAATTGTAACAATCAGTTGTTCATTCATGCTATAAAATCTCTAAATTCAATTGATCCATCCTTAAAACTTATATCTTCTTAAAATCATTACGAAGCACTTGAACAACATGATGTTTTTTTTACTTTTACTCTTTTTTTTAAAGAAGGAAAAAATGCAACTAAAACAATGCGTCTCATGAGTTAAGAATAACTCCTTACTCTACCATTTTTTTTACACCCCATGCATCTAATGGTTTTACTAACTAACTAAATATATAAAAATTTCTTCTCCTCCTCCAACCTAAATCAGACACTGTCCTCAATGTCTTCTAGAGCTCAGAGAAAGTTTTTTTTGAACATAAACACATAATAAAGTAAAACTAAAATGCTAAGAGTAAAACCAAGAGATTAAGGAAAGTTACAACCAAAGAGTGGTATCTAGGTTATGCTTCTGACTGCTATATGAAGTTTGCCCACCTATTTGCTTGACTAATAGATCTGGGTAAGGTTCATAGGTTTGCAGTTGATCAAGCAGCTGATCACCAGTGGTGCAGAAATTATGGAGTGACGAGTCGCTTGCGGTATGAATCCTGTTTCTACAGCATGATCAAAAAAAGACAACAGATCATCATATAAACCATTAACATTTAACAATCCTAATGGCTTTTTGTAAAAGTTTAACTTAGCCTAATATGCAACACTAGAAATGCCATCCAACATCTCCAAACCACCAGGTAGAGCAATGAAAGCTTGATCATGGTAGAACATTCGTCCCAGTCGTTCAGGCAAGCTCGTAACTTGTAAATCTTGTCCTAAGGAAAAAGTGTGAGATTCCAACTCTTTTACCCTTACACTCAAACCCTTGCTTCTATTCATGGATACAGAAATGGCCACACTTCCCCTTAGTCCTTGGATGTCTCCCCCGTATACAAAGTTGATCTTTCTAGTGGCTAATGAACTTCCAAGTTCATTTCCTGCCATTATAAACTCTCCATCCTTACCTATATCAGTTTCACCAAAAATGTAGATAGATGTAAATCTATATTTTTGTATGATACCCTTTTTCTTTTCTCTTCTCTCAGACCATTTGTGTTCAAAAGTAAAAGAATGCATATTTACAAGTAAAAGAGTACATATATATAACACTGAAATAGCGACAACAAAATTAAACAAATGATGCATTTTTCAAAGAAGTTTGAAAAAAATTTCCAACACAGATGACTGGTGGGCCATTACGTGAAAAAATTAACAAAAAGAGGAAAGAAAGTCAAAAGTTACTGAAAAAGTAAAACAAATTAGACAAAAGCTGTTGAAAAGATTAGACAGATTAGACAAAAGCATGATTATGTACAGTAATGGTGATTTTGGCTCACATCTTCCTTTGGTTTTACGTCCGTAATGGCTTAAAAGATTTCTATGAATCGAGGATTTGCTTCCCATCCAGTTTTCTTATAAACTGGCAAACATGGTCTTTTTTTGTCAAATTCCCAAGACAGTACGGCCATTGTTCTTGGTTGAATACGTTCACTAAATTAAGAAGAATACGATGAACATCACACTCGGATGCGTCTCAAGAGTTTAAACAATATCATCTAGCGACTCCTTACTCAGTCCATCCTTTATAAATTTAATTTTTTCTTCTTGATTTATAGAAACCATACCTTTACTCCTACAATGCTGATCACATGTCCACCTTGCACATTTATAGCAGACATTCATTCTTCTAACTCCTCTTTTAAGAGTAAGAACTTTTTCCCATTCCTGGAAAAGTTTAACAACTGATTTATTAAACTCACCTGCTAAACATACCTTAGCTTCAATGATCCAGTGTATGTCCTCAGGAAGGCCCAAATGCTTGAATATATTCATCTTTTCAAGTCGACAGCTATAGAGCTTCCTGAGAACATTTTTGGGAAGAGTGGGGAACCTGCTCTTAAGCTTTGCAAGAGATTCCTCCATGGTAACTTAAAATAAAACTGATGAAACTAAAATTCTCAACACAGTGCAGTGTGTTTTAGTTAGTATGAAAGAAAAATGAGAGAGTAAGAAAGAAGTTTTGAGAGAGTAGGAAAGAAGCTTTGGGTTGCCTCCCAAATAGCTGCCCTTCTTACAATTATAAGTGTCATAGTAGACGTTAACCTTATATGACGCTTTCATGTACAAGTGCCAAACAATGTCTTCAATTTGTTTTAAAAAAAACAATAAGAAGCTTTGGCGCTTTATGTGGAAGCGCCAAAGCTTCTTATATTTTCAAAAAAATAAAAGATAAAAATATAATAGGAAGCTTTGGCACTTCCTAAGGAAACGCCAAAGCTTCCTGTATATTTTAAAAAAAAAAAAATTGATCCACGCTGGTTTCATATATGACATAGTAAAGGAAACTAATACTTAAGAGTACATGTTTCCCATCAAAATCAATTTAATGTGTTTAGGTTTTCTTAATATATTATTTATTCTATAATAATTCTTATTATTATAGAATAAATAATATGATTACTATTTTGTTGGGAAAATTACTCATAAGTGTCAGGTAAAAAAATTAAACCATAAAGATCCAAAAAAAATGTAATGTTTTTACAAATTTAACTTGTAAACATGTAAGTTCGACTTGTACGTGTAGACATAAATTGTTAAATTTAACTTGTAAATATAAAAGTGTGAGTAGTAAATATATAATTTTTAAAGTATTTCTATATTTTATTTATTTTAACAATTTTAACTTGTTATAACATTTGTTTTAACAAAATTATGTACAATTTTGTCCTCATTTCTATATAATTTTTAAATATACGTACAATTTTGGAAGCAGTTACAGGAGAATAAAGAGAATTAATGAGGACAAAATTATGAATAAGACTCACTAATGTCAAAAGCTTCCTATGCATTTTTTTAAAAAAAAATTAAAAAAGACCACATTCCAAAAGAAAAAATTAAAAAAAATATATTTATATATATATTATAATTGGAAGCTTTGGCGCTTCCTAAGGAAGCGCCAAAGCTTCCTATATATTTTTAATTTCTTTTTTTTTTAAAAGGCCACATTCCAAAAGACAAAACAAAAAAAAAAAAATATTATAATAGGAAGCTTTGGCGCTTCCTAAGGAAGCGCCAAAGCTTCCTATGTATTTTTTTAAAAAAAAATTTGATCCATATTTTTAAACACCCAGCCATTATCATCCCGCCATTATCGTCTTAAAAATTTAAACATCCCGCCATTATCGTCCTCCTGCTTCCCATTTCTCATAAATTCTGATCCATTGCTCCCCTACTCCATTAGTCCACCAGCTTTTTAGGTACTTATTTGAAGTTTCAGCAATGGCACTCTTTTATGAAGCGTCAAAGATTCCCTTGTTTACAAAATTTAAACACCCCGCTATTGTCATCCCGCCATTATCGCTCTCCTGCTTATCATTTCCCATAACTTCAATCCATTGCTCTCTCACTTTATTGGTTTACTAGCTTTTCTTATTCGTTATCTCCACTCCTTCCTTTCTTTGATGGCAACAAGTAGAAAAGTAGGAGATCCCTAGCTTTTAAGCATTGTTTTTTAAACATTTGATCCATGTTTTCTTTTTTTTTTTTCTTTTTGGTTAAGATCTATAATGACTCTTATATGTTTGCTTATATTTTTTATTTTTCAGGTATTGATTTGAAGTTTCAACTTTGTCAGATTAAACTTCCTATACATTATTAGTTTTTTAATTTTTAAGCTTACAAATATAATAATATTGTAGTGATTTTATTGTAATACAAATCATTGTAGTTACTGTTTTACATTTTTTACTATCGCATTGTAATTTGCTTGTTTTATCAAGAAAAGAAAATAATTCAAAAAAAATGACTAACATTGTTTTGTATTGTAATTGGCCTACTAGACGAAATATATGATTATTTATTTGCTAAAATTTATATATGATCATCAGACATTTATTTTTGCATTAATCGTACAGGAAAAAAATATTTAAACAAATTATTAAAAAAATAAAAAAAATTATTTAAACAAGCCAAAAAAGAACCCTCCTTTAGCGTTTATATGATAAACGCCAAAGGAACTCCTCCTCCTTTGGCGTTTATCATATAAACGCCAAAGGTGTTCCCTCCTTTGGCGTTTATCATATAAACGCCAAAGGTGAGTTCCCACCCTCCTTTGGCGCTAGATTTTTAAGCGCCAAAGGAAGGCACATCTTCCTTTGGCGCTTGTTACATAAAACGTCATATGTAATTTATTTATTTATTTAATTTGATAAGATAATGTATGGCGTTTTTGAAAATTGAAAAGCGCTATAGGTATTTTTAATTGCGTCAAAAGCTTTGGCGTTTCTTAAAGGCCAAAGTATTTTTTAAAATAAGCGTCATTATATCACTTTTTTATAGTAGTGTTAACGTTTTTAGCTAGATAAAGATCAAACAAAAAAATTTCTTTCTTTCTTTTTAATTTAATTTTTTTAATATCAGAGCATACCTGTTGATTCCTCAAAAGTGATGACAGTTTTCAAAGTGTTGAGTGCACCATCAATGTATTTTTTGAGCCTTTGCCCATTCACTTTGAATTTTTGATCACAATGTTGAATCTCCACCGTTCTATATGGCCATACTTGAGTCACAGTAAATTGTCCTGACCACCTTGATCTCAGGTTTCCTGGAAAGAGCTTCAACCTTGAGTTGTATAAAAGCACTTTTTGAACCAGTGTGAACTCTTTCCTCAAAATTCTTCTGTCATGCCACATTTTTGTCTTCTCCTTGTATAGCTTGGCATTTTCATAAGCTTGTTGCCTAAATTCTTTAAGCTCATTGAGTTGGAGAAGTCTTTTCTCACCAGCTTCCTTTAAGTCAAAATTTAAGCCTTTTACTACCTAATATGCTTTGTGCTCCATTTCTACTAGAAGATGGCATGCTTTTCCATAGACCAATTGATATGGAGATATATCAATTGGTGTCTTAAAGGCGGTTCTATAAGCCCAGAGTGCATTATCTAACTTTTGAGCCCAATCCTTCTTGTTGGAATTCATAGGCTTGTCTCAGATCCACTTCAGTTCTCTGTTTGAGATTTTCACCTGCTCGCTAGTTTGTGGATGATATGGAGTTGCAACCTTATGGGTTACTCCATATTTAGCTAACACTAATTAGAGCTGTTGATTGCAAAAATACCTTCCTCCATAACTGATAATAGCTCTAGGCACTCTAAATCTTGTAAAAATATTTTTCCTTAGAAACTTCACAACTACTCGAGAATCTTTTGTAGGAAAAGTAGTTGCTTCAACCTACTTGGAGACATAGTCAACAACCACCAAATTGAACTTATTGCTAAATAAGGATGGAAAAGGCCCCATAAAATCGATCCCCTATACATCAAAAAGCTCAACTTCTAAGATGTTAGTTAAAGAGGCTCTATGTCTCCTTGAGATATTTCCCGTTCTTTGACATCTAACGCAGGTTGCCACAATTCTGTGAGCTTCCTTGAAGAGTGTAGGCCAATAAAATCCTAATTGAAGGACTTTAGTAGCTATTTTATTTGCTCCAAGATGACCACTATATGGGGATGAATGGTAGTGATTTAAGATGCTGTCCATTTCTTCTTCAGGGACACATCGCCTGATAATTCCATCTGGGCATTGTTTGTATAAGAATGGATCCTCCCAAAAGTAATGCCTTACATCAACCAAAAACTTCTTCTTTTATACTTTAGAAAGTTCATAAGGCCTTACTCCGCTTGCTAAATAATTCACAAAGTTAGCATACCAAGGAGTTAGTTGTGATTGCATGATAAAAATTTACTCATCTAGGAAATTTTCCTTGATTTGTAATTCTTTGTTTTGTTCAAGTGGCTCTAACTGAGAAAGATGATCTGTAATGAGATTTTTGGTCCTTTTTTTTTGTCTTTGATCTCCAAGTCAAATTCTTGTAGCAGAATCAAGTATTTGATTGCTGAGTGGTCCGTCCAGACAATGACCTTTGACCCGATCAAGTATGCTCAAAATTTGTCAAATGCAAACACTACTTCTAGGAGCTCTTTTTCTATTGTTGTATAATTCAGCTGTGCTTCTGAGAGTGTTCTGCTAGCATAATAGATGGCATGAAAGATTTTGTCTCTTCTTTGGCCTAAAACAGCTCTAACTACGTAATCACTTGCATAGCACATCATCTCGAATGGAAGATTCCAATCTGGAGCTATGTAACTGGTGTAGAAGTCAAGGTACTTTTGAGAGATTGGAAGGCTGATAAGCACTCCTTATTAAACACAAAGGGAGTATTTTTCTCCAACAGCATACAAAGTGGCTTTGTGATTTTTGAGTAGTTCTTGATAAATCTTCGATAGAAGCCAGCATGTCCTAAAAAACTCCGAATGCCCTTAAATGAGGAGGGAGGTGATAGCTTTTTAATTGTTTCAATCTTAGCTCGATCCACTTCAATGCCTCGATCAAATACCTTATGACCCAGCACGATTCCTTCTTTCACTATGAAATGACATTTCTCCCAATTTAGAACTAAGTTTGTCTCCACACAACATTGCAAGACTTTTTCCAGATTTGAAAGACAATGATCAAATGATTCTCCAAACACTGAAAAATCATTCATAAACACCTCAATGAACCTCTCCACCATGTCTGAAAAGATCGCCATCATACTCCTTTGAAATGTTGCTAGTGCATTACATAGACCAAATGGCATCTTTCTGTGTAATTTGATTATATCCTGTGTACCCATCCAGGAAACAATAATAAGCTTTTCCAGCAAGTCTGTCAAGCATCTGGTCTATAAATGGCAGAGGGAAGTAATCTTTTCTGGTGGCTTTATTGAACTTTCTGTAGTCGATGCATACTCTCCATCCAGTCACCATTCATTATAAAATCAGTTCATTTTTCTCGTTAAGCACTGCTATCAATCCACCTTTCTTTGGCACAACTTGAACTAGACTTACCCATTGACTGTTAGAGATTGGGTAGATTATACCAGCATCCAGCCGATTTATTACCTCCTTTCTCACCACCTCCTTCATGTTTGGATTGAGTCTTCTTTGGTGCTCAACTGATGACTTGTAGTTATCCTCCATCAAGATCTTATGTATACAAATTGCAGAACTAATCCCTCTTATATCAGCCATTGACCATCCAAATGCTGTTTTCTATTCCTTTAGAACTCTTAATAACTTTTCTTCTTCTTCAGGAGTAAGAGTTGCAGAGACGATTACAGGTAATGTTGAATTTCATCCTAGATAAAGATACTTCAAGTGGGATGGCAGTATTTTCAACTCTAGTACTAGTGGTTTCTCTGTTGATGGTACATGCTTACTTCAAGGTACCTTATCTGCTTAAAGACTTCTGGATTAGTATATTTTGATATATCTACCATTCCCATTGCTAATGGTTGATCCATGTAGATTTCGTTCACCACGTCTTTTGTGCAGTTGGTCAATGTATCTACTCTGTAATAGGTGTCACCTTCATCTGGAAAGGACAAAGCCTTGAAAATGTTGAAAGATACTTGATTATCTTGAACTCGTAAGGTTAACTTTCCCTGTTGCACATCTATTAACGTTCTCCCAATTGCTAGAAATTGCCTCCCAAGAATAATAGGAATTTCTTGGTCTTCTTTCATGTCAAGTATTATGAAATCGACTAGGAATACAAGTTTGTCTACCTTTACCAAAACATCTCCTAAGACACCCCTTGGATGTTTTATTGATCGGTCAGCTAGAAGTAATGAAACTGTGGTTGGCTTCACCTCTCCAAGACCAAGTTTATTGTAGACAGATAGAGCCATGAGGTTTATACTTGCTCTAAGGCCACAAAGTGCTCTTTCAAAATGACATTGACATATAGTGCAAGGTATGCAAAAGCTTCCTAGATCTTTCAGCTTTGGTAGTAATTTCTTTTGGAGAATAGCACTATACTCCTCTGTAAGTACAACCGTTTCAAATTCCTCGAGCTTACGCTTATTTGAAAGAATGTCCTTCATGAATTTTGCATAACTGGGCATTCGGGCAAGAGCGTTTTGTAAAAGGAATGTTGATGTGCAACTTTTTGAAAACCTCCAGAAACTTGGCAAACTACTTGTTTAGCTTTGCCTTTGCAAGTCTCTGAGGGTATGGAACTAGTGGTACATAAGGAGGAGGATTGTTTGGAAAGCTTATTCTTCCTGATATCACATCATCCTCCTTCTGTTCTTGTACTTCCTCCTTCTGTTCTTCTCCACTTTCTTTCTTTTCTCCATCATCATTCTTTTTAATCAAAGGATCTTTCAATTCTTTCCCACTTCTTAGTGCAACAGCCTTCACATGCTTTCTTAGGTTTCTTTCTATGTCACTTGGTAAAGTTCTTGGTTGTCTGGAATTCAACATATTTTCAATTTGGCCCATCTGGATCTCCAAGTTCTTTATTAAGGCATCTTGGCTTTTGAGTGTTGTATCAGTCCTAGCCATGAATTGAGATATATTCATGGCTAGTTGTGCTAGTGCATCTTCCACATTTACTTTTAGCTGTGATAAATTTGCTGGTTGATGGGCTTGTTGCTAGTAATTTCCTTGTAGCCTAAACATATTTTGATTATTCCTCCAACTAAAGTTTGGATGATTTCACCAGGCCAACCTGGATTGTAAGTATTTGAGAATGGATCATTTCTTTGATTTCTGACATAATGAGCTTGCTCCTGCATGAATGAGTGTCCTTCTTCACATTGCATGCTCAAATGAGGTCCTCCACATCAATCATAGGCTTTAGTAGGATTATTAATTGCTTGGTTTGTCAAAGAGCCCACTTGCTTAGATATAGATGCAACTTGAAAAGTCAAAGTTGTAAGGACATCCAGCTCTTGCACTCCAAGTGCTTTCTTTGAAATATTACGCTCAGAAGGCCATTGGTATGTATTGGCTACCATCTCCTCAAGTAGATTATATGTATCATCCATATTTTTTCCCATTAAAGATCCTCCAGCTGTAGCATCTATAAAAATTATGGAGATGTGCGTTATCCCACTATAGAAAGTTTGCAGTTGCCACCAATTTGGTAACCCATGATGAGGACATCTCCTTAGCAACTCCTTGTATCATTCCCATGCTTCATAGAGTCTTTCTTGTTCATACTGGGTGAATTAGGCAATTTTATTCCTCAATTTAGCAATTTTTGCTGAAGGAAAGTATTTCTCCAAAATTTCTGCACCATGATCTCTCATGTAGTTATGCTTCCCACTGGTAGCGATTGTAACTAACTCTTATCCTAATCCCTAAGTGAGAAAGGGAAAAGTCTAAGTCTAATGGCATCATTAGTAACACCATTATGCTTGAATGTATCGCACATTTCTAGGAAGTTAGCTATATGCGTATTAGGATCTTCTGTTGGTAAATCACCGAACTGACTTGCTTGTATCATCTGGATAATTGCCTGCTTGATTTCAAAGTTGTTAGCTGCTACTAGTAGTCTTCTAATTCCAGAATTTGTCCCTATGATTGTTGGTGTTGCATAGTCACGTAGTGTTTTGGTATCTGTTGCTTCTCCCTCTGGAATTGCCATCAGATTGATTAGGCTTGCAGTAGAATGCTTTCAAACTCTTCGATTTCTTTGACAAGTTCTCTCGATCTTAGAATGAAAAGGCAATAGTTCAGTCTCTTTCGATCTAGTCATACACTAAGAAAAAGCCTGAAAAGAAACACAAGACACTAAGAAGAAAAACAAATATAATATGAAGACCAAATTAGTATTAAAATTTCTTGTTATTGATATTAATGACAACAATCCCCGGTAACGGCGCCAAAAACTTGTTACGGGTGTAGATTATCTACGAAATAGTGCAACTGTACACTATTTAATTCTATGAAATAGTGCAACTTGTTATGGGTGTAGATTATCCATGAGGATTGATCACTAAGTACCAAAATGAGTAATTTTAATTCTATTTAGTCGATCGATTAGTTAATGATTGAGAGAACAAAATTATTAAATATGAGTGCAAATAATACGAAAGCCAATATGAGAAAAGTCCTAGGGGTCAGATTTCACTTCACAAATTACAGATTGAATCACTTATTTATTTTAGCCCAATTTATTCCACATGATTGATAGTCAAGTTTCCCCAATGTAATTACTTGCCTCTTCTAAGGTCAAGCAATTCTATAATTAATTGCTAATCGAATATATTCCTATATGAATTTAAGCAATTAATTGTGCATTAAGATTTATGGAACTCAGTAAAACTACACAACTCATATGAATATATTCCTATTTCATATATAAGTCATGGTTTTAATTATAGGATCTACACACATGCATCTCCTTCCAGTCTCAACATACATATTTAAATCATTCAAAAGATGGCCAATCAATTGAAGGCATTAAGAACAATAATTAAAACTCAATCATGAAGGAAAAATTAAAACTAGGTTTAATAAGTTAAAATTCAATCCGTCATTAGTAAGATACATCATTACCCTAGAAAAATAGACGTTTAGATCATGATGAAATTAAAAAGAAATTAAAATAAATTAACATTACATAAAACTAGAATGAAATCCTCATAAATACTGCATAAAACTTGAATATTAAATTCTCAAACATAAATATACAACCAAAAGATGTACGAAAAATGGAGAAATCTAGCCATCTATTTAGGAGGCTAAACCTTCCATGTAGGAGGCATGCAAAAAGTAATACAATACATGAAATTAAATCTAGAAAATAACATAATTTATTCAGATCTGTCAAAGAAAAGATCTCTCCCTATCAGAGAAGGACTTCTAATTGTCAGAGAAGGAAAACTCCACTTCTCTCACTTCTTGCATTTTGTGCTTGGCCTTCATCTCTGTTTATAGGGGAAAAAACCGTGTTGCTACAGTGCCAAAACCACATTGCTATAGTGCCCAAAAACGCGTTGCTATAGTGCCCAAGCGCATGCTTCTACAATGCTTCCGTTGCTACAGTCACTTCTGTCATGAATAGTCATTTCTGTCGTGAATAGTACCGTCATGAATAGTGACTGATGCTACAGTAATTAGCCTTTTTCAATCCCATCGGTCCAATTTTTGGTCTCCTTTCTCCTCTTATTGTGTGGCTATCAAAAGAGAAAACAAATAAATATTACAACAGTAATAAAAATAATTATGCCAAAATCATCTTGTATTTATCAATTACACTTAAATTTATTACATTAATCTCAAATATTGTCCACAAAATCATCATATAAGGGAAAATATATATGCAAATATTTTACTTATCAATAGTTGACAGATTCACAAAGACAGCTCACTTCCTACCGATTAGTATTCACTATTCTTCAGACAAACAGGCGGAAATCTACATTAAGGAGATTGTGAGATTGCATGGTATTTTAAAGAACATTATCTTCGATCGAGATCCACGGTTCACTTCCAAGTATTGGAAAGTGGTACATGAAGCTTTTGGTACTAAGATCTGATTTAGCACAACATATCATCCTCAAACTGATGGGCAAACAGAACGAACAATTCAAACCCTTGAGGACATGCTAAGGGTGTGTGTGCTTGATTACAAAGGTAGTTTGGACAAATTTCTTTCGTTGGCAGAGTTTTCCTACAACAACAATTATCATTCGAGCATCCAGATGGCTCCATATGAGGCACTCTATGGGAGGAAGTGTCAATCACCCTTATGCTGGGCTGAGTTTTCTGAGAGGGAATTACTAGGGCCAAACCTATTTGATCAGACAGCAGAGCAAATAAAGTTGATTAAGTAGAGGTTGCTAGCTGCTCAGAGCTGACAGAAAAGTTATGCAGACAAGAGGTAAAATTCTCTGGAATTTGAAGTCGGTGACCACGTGTTCATGAAAATATCACCTGTTACAGGTATTGGCAGAGCATTGAAAGTGAAGAAACTGCAATCAAGGTACATTGAACGGTTCGAGATCTTGGAGAAGATTGGGCACTTAGCGTACCATATCACTTTGCTGTCTAGTTTGAGCAGGCTATATGATGTTTTTCATGTTTCCCAGATGAAAAAGTATCAACCTGATCCGGAACACGTACTAGAGTATCAACCTAATCCTGACTGAATCATTGATCGACAGGAAAAGCAACTCAAAAATAAGAGCATTTTGTTTGTCAAGATTGTCTGGAAAGGGTTATCGCCCAGAGAAGCTATGTGGGAAACAAAAGAAAGTATGAAGAGCGTTACCTGGAATTTATGAATCTATAAGTGTAACAAATTTCGGGGACGAAATTTAATTAAGTGGGGGAGAACTGTAACACCCCAAATTTTATATTCACCGAATATATTGTAATTATTTGAGAAATTCAATAAAATGGTGAATATTCATGAGAAAATGAGCAAATTGACTCAAGAAAGGAAATTAGATTTCAAAGGTAATGACAAAATCAAAACTTTGCCAATTTAGCACAAGATTACTTGTTTTCTAGTTAATTGAAGTTAATTTCAATTAATTAAGGAACTTAAAGGAGAATATATATATATATATATATATATTGTATATTCTTAGTGGAATAAATTAAGAGTTGCGAATTTGGAAGGATATGTGCATAATGCAATTAATTGAATTATGGAAATATTGAAACAATTCCTATTTCCCTTTTTCTCGCAATTTTTGCCTAGCACAAGAAAAATAGAGGGAAAATGATTAATGGGATTAAATATGCCAAGTGTCATTATCGTATAGAGAGGGGATTAGTTTATAATTGATTAAGATGAGCACATGTCAAATTGTGTCAAAATAAGGTTACTTTTGCAAAGTAATCATGAAATTGGTACAACAATTGAGTGTATGGTTGGATTAGTTGGAGTAAATCCATTTGGTTAGGGAGAGCATTAAGGGGGATGGTTTTATGCTAACCAAAAGGGAGAGGAGATTAGTTCAAGCCTAATGGAGCAATTATGACACAAATATGAAGGAGATAAGGATTGTGACAAGTGCCACCATAAGATGCTTTGATGAGATCATGTGGTTAAGGGTGATTGGAGGTGTTTTATTAAAAACTCTTCCTTCCTCTTCCCTTCATATTTTAACCCAGGAACAAGAGAAAGAATAGAGAGAGAGAGAGCTTGAAGAACTTTGGAGTTCTAGAGAGAAGGAAGAAGAAGCTTAAGGTAAGTATTGAGCTCTTAAGCATTTTCTTTGTAATCTTCCATGAAAACCTTCTCTAAACTCTTCTACTCTATGGAATCATGGTTTAGAAGACAAATTTTGAGCTCAAGGAGAGAGATACAAGGACGTCTAGAGAGAGAGAGAGAGCTCAAGATCTCAAGAGGTAACCTTACAAACCTTAGATCTATTCTTGTATGATGTTGTTGATGAGGTTTGTGGTTGGTTTGGTGATTTTTGGTTAAGTTGTAAATTTGGAAAGTCCTAATCCTAAGGGGTTATGCTGCAAATAGTTTTTTTGAATCATGGTTAGTATGTGTTCAAATGACTTAATAAGGGATTAGAAGTGAAAAGGAACAAGCTTTGGAAACTAAAACACAAAACTCCAATTTTTCCCTTTTCTTTGCATAAGTTTTGGCCAAGCATAGATTTGGGGGAAGGATTTAGATTTTTAATAATTTGATGATTCTATTGGATTCAATAGGCAAAAATAGGTGGGGTTACAGTTGGTCACTTTTTCGAAAAAGCCCGAAAAAGCATAATTACGAAAACGCCCCTAAAACCTTAAATCAGGGCTATCAAGGGCAATTTCATAATTTGACACTGAATTTGATAATTTTGAGCCCAAAAATGGATTCCTTGGGTGAAAATACATCAAGATAGCCCTAGTCAAAATTTTGGAAAGACATGCTATCGAGCCGGGTACGGCGGGGCTGGGCCAGGGTCCCGAGGACATTTTGGTAAATTTTCACCATAGACTAGTATAACAACAAGAAACACCATGGAAGTGTCTAAAATGATACTTCGATAGATTATGACCTATTTCTTGTACATTTAATATTTTAGGACCGAGTCGGAAGCTGAAAGTGACACATTTTACGAGGCCCACCAAAAAGGAGTTTCGTAATCAGAAAGATTCTTAGTTTTTAATGAAAGCCTCAATTTTCCGGTCACCCTTATATGCCATCCAATTGCTATGTAAAATGAATAAAAGAAACATGGAAAGAGAAGGTCCATCGAATTATTACCTATTATAAGTTTGGTCTTCAAATTGCTAGAGTTTTCTGTAAATCACTGTCAAAGAGAAATTATAGAATATTCGTGTGTGTGTGTGTGTGTAATTGTTTAAAGCGCTAAACTTAATTGGAAATAAGCAAGGCAAGGAGGTTTATCTTCATCCTACTAGACAAACCAAACTGTATATAAGTTTTCCATGATGTGAGATACTGTTTAACAACTAAAAAAGTATGACAAGAACATGAAAATAAAAGTGATGCTCATAGTGCAGAGCAACTAAATAGAGGCAGAGGCCATACTTGCAAGAACACAACACACCAAGTCATAAGATCCATCTCAGCAATAACAAGAAAATGTAGATTGAAAAGGATAGTCACTGCCACAAGTTCCCCCAAATTCCAAGCATTTTGTGCATTTACTTGAGTATGCGTCATATAGCGCATCAAACCCCTTATCCAAATCATCCTTTAGCGATTCAGTCCCACCAATAAAATTCGATGTAACCGAAACCTGAATTTGAACTCTACAATATTGAGAAAGCTCTAGAAATTTTTTTAACTGAGTTTGAGTTAAAAAGAAAGCCTACTTTTGACTATCATCGCTGCACTTGATGTTGTTTTGGCCTATGGAGAATCCAGGGACACAATCATAGAATAGGGTCATGCTCACAACACTTCAGTACGAGGAGAATAGAGTTGGGTCCAAACAAGTGCTGGTGAAATTGAAAGAACATTTATCATAACTTGGGATGTCTGTTCGCACCATTTTGACCATAGAACGAGAGGGATCAATATCCAACAAGGTAAAGTTTTGAGAGCCCATTTGAATAGAACTGATCCCAGGAGGCAGGCACTTGACTTCGAATTTACTTATCCCATAGGTGTGTGGTTTGTTTCCTCCCTAGAAAGGGTAGGGCAGGATAAATGTCATACCATTATCTGATTATTCATATTATCAGAGTGCTTGTGGGCCATTTTGTGAGCAACACAGGAATAACGGAAAAATACCGATATATAGTACATGATTACATTGAAGAGTTCCTTTCAGGGTTTGGTAATATATACATCCTTACCTTTCGAGCTGTTGGCACTTGCTGAGAAATTTTATTTATAAAAAGGAGTAAGACTCTAGGAAATCTCAGTAGCAACATATTATCAAACACATAAAATGTGAGAATTAAATATGTAATGCACTATATAGTGTAAAACGAAAATTCACGCCAATCCATGTGTATACACAAAGTTCAGGGCCAAACACCTAGTTAAAACCCTTACATGTACCTCAGCCGAGTCACCGACTATAGCTAGGCAATACCAGTGTACCTTAGCTAGGTCACCTAGACCACAACTAGGCAAATCGTGTATCATAGCTGGGTCCTTATTAGGCCGAATGGTACATATGCACTTCCCATCAGATGGTACATATACACTTCCCGCACCACAGCTAGATAATGTGTGTTCATTAATCATATCACAGAATACAACAACATGCATCATATCAATAGTCATATAGTAAATGAGAGATAATAGTTACTACCTTATCCCTTTCTCGCCTCGAAACGTTCGCCTCGTAATGCGTGCCAACCTCAGGCTCACAACTGGGTCCTAAAATATCAAATGTACAAGAATTAGGTTAAAACTCATTCATGTATCATTTTAGGCACTTCCATAGTGTTTATAGTTGTTATATTAGTCTATGGTGAAAATTTACCAAAATGCCCTTGGGACCCCAGCCCAGCCTCACCCTACCCCCGTCTTGTTGTACTTTTTATGAAATTTTGACTGTGGCTGTTCTAACATATTTTTATCCACAGAATCCATTTCCAGACTTGGAATTATCAAATCCTCTTCTAAAAGATGAAATTGCCCTTGGCAGCCTCAATTTCAGAGTTTCAAGGGCGTTTTCGTAATTATGTTATTTCGGGCTTTTCCGAAAAAGTGACCAACTGTAAACCCGCCTAATTTTCCACCTTGAACTCAATAGAATCATCAAATCATTGAAAATCCAACTCTAAGGCCCCTTTCTTGCTCTAGCCAAAATACTCACATTCCCTAGGAAAAATTGGGGTTTTTCGATTCTGATTCCTTAGACGTGTTTCTTTCTACTCCTAACCACTATCCAATGAAGTTTAATTAGGTTACAACTATCATTTAGACCCAATTTTGATAGCATAACCCCTAGGCAATGTCAATTCTAAAATTTCAAATCAAAGACAATACGGTGAGACTGTAGAGTTGTTCTACGACCACAAGAGCTTGAAGTACTTGTATGATCAGAAAGAGCTCAACTTGAGACAACGCAGATGTATGGAGTTGCTGAAAGACTACAATTTAGAAATCAAATATCATCCCGGTAAGGGTAATGTTGTCGTTGATGCATTAAGCCAGAAATCAGTGCAAGTGGCAGCCATAATGATTTATGAGCAGAAATTGATCGAGGATTTCAGAGACCTAAATCTGTCTAGTCAAATTCTGTTAGGCAGTAGGGTTAGTTAGATATACAATGATCTGACGGCGGTAATTAAAGAAGCCCAACAACATGATGATGATGCATTTTATATCAAAGGTATGATTGATAGGGGCGAGACTCAGGATTACGACTTGTCTCCTAGCGGGCTAGTCAGGTACAAGAAGCGGATTTATATTCCACCGCAACCAGAACTGAAATGACAAATCCTAGAGGAGGCACATAAGAGTAAGTATACTCTGCATCCAGAAGCCACAAAGATGTACCATGACTTGAAGGCTCAATACTATTGGCCACGAATGAAAAGAGAGGTGACTGAGTTTGTTGCTCATTGCTTAACATGTCAGAAAGTGAAAGTTGAACATCAGCGACCCTCAGGCCTTTTGACGAATCCTGAGATACCTGAGTGGAAGTGGGAAAGCGTTACCATGGATTTCATGACACGATTGCCAAAGGTTAGAAACCATGACGCTATATGGGTGATAGTTGATAGATTCACAAAGACAGCTCACTTCCTACCAATTAGCATTCACTATTCTCCTGATAAACTAGCAGAAATTTACATTCAGGAGATTGTGAGATTGCATGGTATTCTGAAGAACATCATCTCTGGTCGAGATCCACGATTCACTTCTAAGTTTTGGAAGGTGATTCATAAAGCTTTGGGTACCAAGCTCCGATTCAGTACGACATATCATCCTCAAACTGATGGACAGACAGAGCGAACGATTCAAACTCTTGAGGATATGCTAAGGGCTTGTGTACTTGATTACAAAGGTAGTTGGGACAAATTCCTTCCATTAGCAGAGTTCGCCTACAACAATAGTTATTATTCGAGTATTCAAATGGCTCCATACAAGGCACTCTACGGGAGGAAGTGTCAATCGCCAATATGCTGGACTGAGTTGTCTGAGAGGGAATTGCTAGGGCCAAATCTTGTTGATCAGACAACAGAACAGATAAAATTGATCAACCAGAGATTGCTAGCTGCTCAGAGCCGACAGAAAAGTTATGTAGATAAGAGGCGAAAACCTCTGGAATTTGAAGTCAGTGACCACGTATTCATGAAAGTATCCCCTATTACGGGTATTGGCAGGGCATTGAAAGCAAAGAAGCTACAATCAAGATACATTGGTCCATTTGATATCTTAGAGAAGATTGGGCCTGTAGCATACCGTATCGCTTTGCCACCGAATCTGAGCAGGCTACATGATGTTTTTCATGTTTCCCAGATGAAAAAGTATCAACCTGATCCAGAACACGTAGTAGAGTATGAAGATGTGAAAATGCGCAACGATTTGACTTACGAAGTCACACCTGACCGAATCATCGATCGGCAAGAAAAGCATCTCAGAAACAAAAGCATTCCATTCGTCAAGATTGTTTGGAAAGGGTTATCGCCCAGAGAGGCTACATGGGAAACAAAAGAAAGTGTAAATAAACGTTACCCGGAATTTATGGCTGATCAGGTGTAGCAAATTTTGGGGATGAAATTTATTTAAGTGGGGGAGAACTGTAACACCCCAAAATTTATATTCACCAAAATTATTGTAAGTATTTGAGAAATTCAATAAAATGGTGAATATTCATGAATTTGGAATTTATGAATTTATAAATGTTCAATTTCATGGGAAATTGGGCAAAAATAATTATGGAATTAATTTGGGTAATTTAAAAAGCCCAATATTAAGGTCCAAAAATGAAGGAATATTAGAGAAAATATTTGGTCCGAAAATATATGGAAATTGGCCAAAGAAAAATAAGAAAATGAATTGGATTAAAAAAAGGTAATGGCGAAATCATAATTTTGCCAAAATAGCACAAAATAAATTATTTTTCAATTAATTGAAGTTAATTTCAATTAATTAAGGAAAATAAAGGTTAAAAATATATTTAGAATATTTTTTTGAATTTAATATGAATTTATGGAAAATTTGAGCAAAAAATGCAATTTTGACCAAAATTGAGACTTTATGTGTATACGTAACCTAGACAAGTTGTGAAGCCAATTGAGACCATATGGAGGGACCCCTAGGTGTCTCCTACATGTGGCATAAATAAGGAAATATTAGTTGGACTTAATGAGCATGGTTACATGTACATAAGTTTTATGTACATAAAACTTCATTTTTGGAATTTTGGAAAAATTGTTAAACAATTAAAGCATAATGTTATATATAATAAAACATATGTTGCATCTCCTTCCTTCAGCTCATTCATGCAAGAACAGGTCTGAAATAGAGAGAGGGACGTTGAGAGAGTTTAGAGAGAGAAAGAGAAGAAAAATCACAAGGTAAGCCGATTTCTCCGACGATTTCGCTCCTAACGCTTATAACTCCGATCCTAAGCTACTCCTCTTTGTTCTTTAAGGTTTGGAAAGCTCAAATTTGGTGTTCTAAAAGTTAGGTTTTTCAGCCATTTTTGGGAAAAGCTTGTGGGAGCTTGAGGTAACTTCCAAACCTTCGTATATTAATTATTCTAGCTGCTGTGGGCAATTTAATCGGTGAAATTTCGCCGGATTGTCATTGGTTTTAAATTTTGGAAAAGTGTGTATCTAAGCGTTATGCTGCCCAATTTTAGTTCAAGTGGTTGTTATAACTTAATTAGATTGTTAATAAAGTGGTTAGGAGTAGAAAGGAACGTGTTTACGGAGACGAAATCATAAAACCCCAATTTTTCCCGGAGAACACAATTATTTCGGCCAGGGATGTTTAAGGGCCTTAGAGTTGGATTTTTCAATGATTTGATGATTCCATTGGATTCAGTGGGCAAAAATAGGTGGGGTTACAGTTGGGCACTTTTTCAGAAAAGGCCGAGAAAGCATAATTACGGAAACGCCCCTAAAACCCTAAAAGTAGGGCTGCCAAGAGCAATTTCGTAATTTGACATTGAATTTGGTAATTTTGAGTCCAGGAATGGATTCCTTGGATAAAAATATGTTAGGATAGCCCTTGTCAAAAATTTGGAAAAACATGCCATCGGGTCGGGTACGGCGGGCTCGGGATCCCAGGGGCATTTTGGTACATTTTCACCATAGGCTAATATAACCATAAGAAATACTATGGAAGTGTCTAAAATGATACCTGGATAGGTTATAACCTATTTCTTGTATATTTGACGTTTTAGGACTGAGTTGGACGCCTATAGTTGACACATTTTACGAGGCGGACCCTTTCAGACAGGAAAGAGGTTAAGGTAGGGACTACTATCTCTCATATACTATGTGACTATTTGTATGATGCGTGTTACTGTATTTTGTGATCTGAACAAGTGCTGAAGGCACATTACCTAGCTGTGGTCTAGGACCTAGCTGAGGTACACTAGTCTTACCTAGCTGTAGTCAAGGACTCAGCTGAGGTACATGTAGGGGTTTCAACGAGTTAGATGGCCCTGAATTTTGTGTACACACACGGATGATATGAGTTTTCATTTTACTTGATACGGTGCATTGCATATTTAATTTTCACATTTTATATGTTGATCGTATGTTTCTACTGAGATTCCTTGGAATCTCACCCCTTTTTCTAATCCAAATGTCTCAGCAGGTGCCAGCGGCTCGAAAGCCAAGGATGCAGAGCAGGGAAACTGACAGGTACATTTCCCAAGATGTATACAGTGGTTGTATATAGTCTGTGTGTAAAATAGTTTTGGAACATTCTGTACATATTTTTCATTATTATCGATTTCTGCTCTGTTAATGACTGTCTGTAAACAAATAATTATTATCAGTATAACTGTACTTTTCTGTTTGCCTATGAAACTTGTTCATTATTGCCCTGCGCATATCAAAATAGAAACGGGTGTTGAAAATTTTCACTTGAAAAACACATTAGCTATGGCTAAGGAAGAATATGGGAATTATTTTATAATATTTTGGAATATCCCTTATTTATTTTCCCATTTTTCATATTTTTCAGAAATTCTAGCAGATTTTCTACCACTTTAAAAAATCTTAACTAAATTTGTAGATATTGTTTCAGAGTGATTCTTAAGGGTTCTATATGAGAGTGATTCTTAAGGCAATAAAACCCTTATTGAGTCTACTTTCAAGAAAAAACATAGAATTTTGCCAATTGGAAGCACATCATTCCTAAATTTAAGTTCTTTGAACACTGCTTTAGAATTTTTCCAATATTTATGGGCAAACTTCAAAAATTCATAAATAGTTGTATATAGCTTTAAATGATTCATATGACCTATCAATTTAAAGCTTAGGATGCTTTCATCCTGTTGAATTTTATAATTTTTGCTCATCATGTGATCAACGAAATGCATTGCACAACAACACTGCCTCACTGAAAGTAATGAAACGGCATGCACTTTCAACTCCAACAAATTCCATTTTTGTATTCAAATTTTCCATACGCTTTAATTCACCATTTTATTCCCTTTAATACCTCAAAGATGTAAAAAATATTAAGGAATAAGTTTGAGACACCTGTTAAACCGGGACTTAGCAGTCTGCTTAATTTAGACTTATTCTCAAACCTCTAATTCCAAAATTCAGGATATTACAATTAAGTTTCCATTATTGTAGCTATAACTGCATCTTATGTATTCCCCATCATATCGCCTACTCAGGTATTGTCGCATAGTCAAGGAGAAGAGAAAGAAGAACAAGTTGCTGATTATGTATGAAAAAAGTATGCGATAATGAGTATGCATTGTGTCAAAGAATTAGAATGCCAAGCGGTATGTTTATGTTTCCATGACCACAACGATAAAAAACAGAGAAAGAGGAATAGCTCCATAGTTTAATGGACTTTCTACTTTTTAATACTTCATCTAATCATGTTCTTAAATATAAGACATATTTTTTATATCTGTCAATCTTTTTCTAATTTATCCCTATGCATTCTTCCTCAACTATAATAAGAAAACGAGAGAGAATGAAAAAATAAAGGAAAATTGTCATATATATTCTAATAAGTTGTTGGTTGATACGGTAAACTGTCTCACCCTATAAGGAGGAAAATACAAGTTTGAATCTTGAGAAGGACATTTATTTGGAGAGGTGAAAACCCATTTGTGCTGTAAGCCTTGAAAGGGGAAACCCTTACATTATACAAAAAACATATACATGTCATATTAATAAACTTAACCAACTTCCTTAATCTAAACAAATTAGGTAAATATATCTTTTATTAAAGAACGGGGGTATTTCCAATGCTATGTAACTTCATGATTATTCATTGTAATTTTCTTCTTCTATTTGTGTATTTGGTTTCTCTTTAAGGGCAGCACTTACTTGTGGAATCATTGTTCGGATGGGAAAAGGACTTCCTAGGGCTCGTTTGGTTCAAAGAAGAGGTTGGAATGGAGTGGAAAATACAAATAAGAATGGATAGGAAGGGAAAATATTTTGTCACTAACTCATTTGGTTCACACTTAAAAAGAAAATAGGTTGATAGGAAAATTTTTGTTTAGTTGGAAGAAAATGAGAAAGGAAAATGGGCAAAAGACCATTTTACCCTTATTATTATTATATTAATTTCATCAACCCATCCCCCCATTAGTCGACATCCTCACCTCACCATTGTCAACTTCTTCTTCTTCCTCATCCGACCATCACCCTCTCCACATCATCACCACAGTCGACCTCTTCTTCCTCTGTTGCACTGACGGATCTGCAGTGACGCCTGCAAAGAGCCCACCGTCGGCTTCTTCCTCATCCTCGTCAACCTCTCCATCACCATCGTCAACCTCTTCTTCTTACTCCACACTGACGGATCTACAGCAACGTCAGCAAAGAGCCCACATAGGCTTCTTCCTCCTCCTCTGTCAACCCTTCCATCACCCCCATCTGCCTCTTCTTCCTCCTTCGCACTAACAGATCTGCAGCAACAACGGCTCGGTCAAAATCTCTGCATCATCACCACCGTCAAAGAAGGGTAAGTTGGTCTTTTTCTACTTTGTAAGCTTGCCTAAAAATGGGTTCCCACCATTTTTTGTGGGAACTGATTTACCCATGAATAAGAGAAGATGCCCTTGTAACCCCCGCCTATATATTAAGGCCGTGATTGGTTTTCAAAACGCGTTTAATAATCGAATAAGAGATCCGGAATAATTAAAAACTTTGTAAAACACTTGTACACATAGATCTCCATTCATTTCATTCATAAAACAATTAGCCTGTTCGGTCTGTTACATGTACAATATCATAGTATAACCACAATTCCTGACATTCACTCGGGATAAACATTAAACCAAAATATTGTTCAGGGCATTATTGCCCATCTCAGTATCCATACCGGGGATTATATAAAACTATAATACTATAATTCTATTCAATATATACATTTGTCCAAAATGATAATCAGTCCAAAATAAAACTAAGAATACCTAACTAAGACTATCGCTGGCAGTCCTAATCACCCTTATCCACTTGCTTGCTTCTTGATCCACTTGCCCTGTCTAAAAATGTTATTTGGAAAGAGAGAGATTCAAAAAAATCCCAGTAGCAACAGTTTACGTATATAATCCATATAGACAAAGCAAGTAAACATATATCACAATGCAGCAATCAATATTCGAGGCTGGGCACACTGCCACATCCCCTTCACTATATACAAGGTTGGGTTTATGCCACATCCCATCAATTGTATCTGTATTCAAGACCGGGCTTTCGCCACGTTCCCTTACTGTATCTGTATTTAATGATTAATGCAAACAAGTAATGTAATATACATGATATAGAATAAAGTGTCACTACCTTGGTCTTTCCGCTCTTGAGCAGGCATGGGCCTTCTATGCTTCGGGAAAAGATCAAATCCTAAAGTCATAATTAAGGATGAAGAGTTAAACTCTATTCCAATGCTCAATTAACTTCAAGCACTTAGATTTGGTTATCATTTATGTCCTTTAGGTAGCTACTAGAAGCCCAAACACATGCCTAAAGGGTTGGGAAAGACTATACCACAAACTACCTTTTAGAAGTGAAAAAATGCTAATTTTTGAGGTTTGGCCGCGGCCAAGAAATGCTCAGAAACATTTGGGCCATGGCCTAGAATCCTTCTGGCTGCGGCCAAGAAAAGTATGTTTCTTGGCTGAACTTCCAAAAATCATAACTAATTCTAGAAAAATTAATATGAGGTGATTCCAAAGCTAAATGAAAGATATTTAAGTCCTCTTTACTGGAAAAATATGGACCATAACTAGAAATCACCACAAAATTCCAGAATTATGAAAAACTTAACACTGCTCTAAAACAGAGTCCAGTTTTTGTCCCAAATTTTGGCAAAGCATAACTCTCAGTTCACAAAACGAAATAACATGAATTATTTGTCCATGTTGAAGCTTGGGATGTGAAATTTAAGACTGGAAAGTTTCAGAATTTTCCAACACCATTTGGTCATTCAAAACATTCATACAAACTGACTGCCCAGAATAGAGTTCACACAAGATAGATTTCCAACTTTTCTACCAAAGTGTCCAATGATTCCAAAATCATTAACCAAACCTATTCCCATACAATTTTCCACAAGGAACACAATCGCAACCTCAAAATGACCAAAATTACAACCCAATTACATGTTCTACTTTGGGACACATTTCAACATAAAACCCCAAAGTTGCTAAATTCCATATTCAAGACTTAAAAACTATTTTCATTGTTCAAATGATTCAACTAGAGCTAGGAATACAAGCCAGCCTGCGAGTTGCGGGCTGGCCCGCACAAACCCGTGGCTCTCACAGTGCGTGCCTGTGCGGCCCGCACTTCTGCAGGCTGGCAAAATGCCAACCCTAACCCGCAGTGTGCTGGTTGCGGGCCAGCCAGCGGGTTGTATTTTTTTTTTGAAAAAAAAAATTCTATTATTTAAAGAGGATTGAAAATATGAGACACATATATATGAGTCATTAAATTTTCCTTCCTAGCATCAATCATTTCTCTTATAAAAATTTAAAAACATAATCTAAAATTCAAGAGATAAAGTTATTAAATTTGTCAAAGTTTATAAACAAAACATAAACTCATCCTTAAGCAACCAAGATATAATAATTTTGTTTAAAGAAGAAGGGAAGACGCTAAGATTTTGTCTCTTTGGATTGGGAGGTACCAAGATAGGAGTGGAAAACTTATAAGTTTTGTGAAATTATTATATGTAAAAAAAAAAATTTTGCGGGCCAACCCGCCAACCCGCGCGCTGGCCCGCATCAACCTACGTGCTATGTGGTGAGGGCCTGTGCGCCCCGCATTTTTACTGGTTGGGATTTTCCCAACCCTAACCCGTTAAAACCTGCGGGCTCACGGGTTGAGACCACGAGTTGGGCCCATATTACCGGCTCTAGACTCAACCAAACATCATTTCCATCATAACACATCATGCAATCCTCACACTCCATAATACACAAAAATTAGAGCAAAATTCCAGAAAAATTAATGCTCCACCAACAACCACAATATATATATATATATATATATCAAAAGGGAGCTAACACTCACCTCTTTCACTTTCTCAAACTTGTTTCTTGATTCTTCAATCTCCAACTTTTCTCAAACGCAAAAACACCTCCTCTTGAGAATCTAAAATCATAGGATGAAAGCTCTTAACAAGAGGAATAACTTTAAAGAAGGAGATTTTGGCATTCAAGGTCAAAATCTTACCTAAATCTTGAGCTTTCCTTTCTCTTTCTTCCTTCAAAAATGGCGAAAATGGAGAGAAAAGAGAGAGAAAATGAGATGATGAAGATAAAGATGGAGGAGATCTGATTTTTGCCTCCCCTTGCCCATACCATACACATAAGAGAGAGGGAGAGAGAGAAAAAGTGATTTTTAAATTGTTATTTGACTTTTCTACCACCAACTCTCTTCATACTTGATCCACTTGTGCCACTTGTCTTCATCTCATGAAATCTCACACATTTAATCTTCCACTTAACCTCACTAACCAATTTCATTAGTTAGTGATTAAGTTCTTCTTCAATTGCTGACTAATTGGTCAGTACATTATCCATTCTTCTAATTTTGCCCTTGATTATAGCATATTAACTAAAATTGCCATATAACACATTTATAACCATTTCTTTTCATCCATGTGCCATTCCCCCTTATTTCAACCCTCAAATTACTTTGTCACATAATTATGCTAAAATACAGGGTGTTGTGTATTCCCAATAACAAAATCGGATCTTAAATCCACTTTAATTTACCAAATTTATCTACAATAATCGTCATTAGCCCTTAATCAAAATTTGGGGCGTTATAGCCCCCACTACTGGAAAACATTTTTCAGAGAAAATGGGAACCAAACAGCCGCCGTTGGACTAAAAATGGCTATTTTCCTTTGCCTTCCTTCTATTTGCGTCAAACCAAATAGGCCCCTAGTTATTAAGTCAAAGGTTTATGGTTTTCATGCTGGTTTTGACTACAAGTCAACCTCAATTCCTTGGTTTTCATCTTGAGAGATGCCTTAAATTTTTTATTCAGGATTATATGGTGTTAAAATGCTTAGTTATTATCTATATGTACTTTAAATAATAATTTAATGGATACTTATATTTTTATAGACTTGAAATATAGAGAAACAGAGCCATATAGGTTTGAAATGTGAACCACTAAAGCTTAATGATTAAATCATGTTATAAAGATAATAAACTAATAAGACTTTTTTCCTCTCCTCTTGAGAGCCTGTCCCTCTCTTCTCGTGAGAGATTTGATCCTATCTTGCTTTTCGTTTAGAAATCCCTAATCTCTGCAAGTATCTTTGACTTAGGGCGTGGTTTCTAATTGATCCCTTTCATCTATTTTATTGATTTCATGTGTGTGGGTCTTGTGTAGGTGGCTGAAAATTTCGTACAGGTTGTAGAAGTGAAGAAGGGTGAAAGCAGCTGTGGGAAATAAAGGAACAAAGAAGTGTTGCTTCAGATGCCTTCGAAAGACAAAGATTGTAAAGGATGAGATATTGTTGGGAGAGTTGAATCGGACAAATCTCTAAATCAAGGTACAATGATATCTATGATATGAAAAGGTTGGGGTTTAGACAATGATTTGGAGATCCACTATTTGCTTGAAAAGAATGCCTTTCTCTTTCATTTCGTTAAGATAGAGGACTATAACAGGGTCCTTAGATGTCTTCCGCAGTCGATTCAGGGAGCTCTACTAAATATCCAACACTGGGATGATTATATGATCTTTAACAAAGTTGATTTCAAGTATTGTCCTTTCTGGGTTCAATTTCATGGTTTACTACACATAGCTTTTGATTGTGAAAACGCTATCAAATTGGGAAGTACTGTTAGTAAGGTGGCTATGTTTGAAAACCCAAAGATTCAGAACAAGCTTACATGGACATTTGTCAGAACTAGAGTCCTAGTTAATATTGCATAGCCTTTGATCATGGGGTTCTGGGTTATAAGACCAAAGAGAGATCCGACGGATTAGGGGTGCCTGATGTGTGGCCCCCAGATACATGCCTACTATGTGGGCCATTTGAGGCCCTTCCTAAATGTATTTTTCGTGGTTCTTTGGATCATTAGATTCTACATGAAACGGGTGACATTTTAATTTTTTATGGGAAAAATGGAATTATTTTCAAGTTTTTATGATTTTTCAAAGATTTAGTGCATTTTTTTTCCACTGTGAGCACTAAATCTTTAAAAAATCATAAAAAGATTGAAAACAACTCCATTTTTTCCCATAAAAAATCAAAATGTCACCCATTTCATGTAGAATCTAATGATCCAAAGAACTACAAAAAATACATTGAGGAAGGGCCTCAAACGGCCTCCGCAGCATGCACGCATTAGGGGGCGCACATTAACCACCCTTGATCCAGATTCGACATGGGTAAGAATATGACTGATAAGAGGGAAGATAATGATGAAGGGGAAGGATATGACAACTAGTTAGGTACTGCTCATGTTAAGACAATTGAAGAAGCAATTGAAGTATGTATGATTAACTGGGATGAGGTAGGATTACTGAAGGACGGGTTATCGCCGGCAAGTGGCAACCGCCAGAATGGCAGGGATGGTGGTGATAATTCTGGGAAAGGCAAACACAGATTTTCGGGTGGGAAATATGGGCATAGCATGATCCTCGGGCCTGAGAAATCCTGAGCGATGATGATAGGGGATTATTATCAAAGAAATCTTGAGTTGTAATGATTAACATTCTACCATCTAGGAAAATCAATTCTCTTCAATAAAAACAATTGTGTAATTTTGGAGCCAAGTTCTCCCAAGAGCCTAACTCCCCTTTTCCCAAGTCAACTTTCCTGTAGAGGAAGGAGAAGCAAAAAAGGCTATTGTTCCTATTTATGGGCTCTCACCATTATCTACTGTGACTAATGAGCTTCATAGAATAAATTTGAAAAGAACTTTAGAACAGAATGAAGAAGACTTGAGCCCAAACTCTATAAAGAAATGAAGACTCTTCATAAATCCTGAATGTGAGCTTATGCCATTTAACAATATAGTAGTCACTACTCCTCATGAGAATCAGTTTAGCTCCCACCAACTAAAGAACTCTGCAAAATAGGAAAGGGAAGGGAATTAAGGACAAGTCTCGAGTTGCGAAATTGAAGTTAAATGATTGTAAATCCCATGTTGAAAAACCTGTGAACCTGTATGCTATAAATGGTTCAGAGTAGTTGCCTGATGCATCTTCTTCTCCCCAACAGCCGATGACTGTCATCAAGAAGCCATTGGTTTTCCATGAGTTTGTTATCTTGGATGTCAAGGTTTAGGGGTTCCCCTGACAGTCAAGAACCTCAAGGAGGTATGCAATAAAGTAAAACCCCAAATTATCTTTACTATAGAGAGGAAAAAGAAATAGAGATATGTTAGACGGATTCGACAGAGATATGGTTTTAATAAAGATTAGATTGTGGAACCAAGGGGAAAAAGTGGTGGACTTCATTATTTTAGGATAAAACCATGGTAGTTAATATCATTTCATTATCTAGTAATGTTATACATGCTTCCATCTCATCTTTAACAAATGATTTTCCACAGTACATCTCCTTTATTTATGGCCCTCCAAATGAAACAGAGCGACTTGCAGTATATGAAAGCATTACTAAATTTGCAAATTATAGTGCAAACATCTGGCTTTGTTTGGGTGATTTTAATTACATCACATCTCATTAGGAAAAACAAAGGGTAACCCAAGCTTAATAAGGAAAATCATTAATTTTCAATGTTTCATCTTAGATTGCTCGCTCATGGATTTGGGCTTTAATAGCTCATCGTTTACATGGTGTAATAGGTGACTGGGAGATGCTTCTATCAGGAGGCGTATTGATCGTGCAATGGGAAATGATATTTTCTGCCATAATTTCCCTCAAGTTCAAGTCTTTAATATCGAACACCTGGGTTCTGATCATCATCTCTTGTTTGTAAATCTTTATCATGTTTCTATCAATAAAATGAAACCTTTCAGGTTTGAGGATTATTGAACTTCTCATGATGACTTTTTGCAGGTTCTTCATATTAGTTGGGAGGGAGATACAGCTTTATCTAATGAAGCAATTTCTGCCTTCATCCATAAACTGAATAAGTGCAGGAAAAACCTAATCTCATAGAGCAAAGTAAATTTCCCTAAAAAGAAGAAAATGATCGATAGTTTGGAACAACACTTGACTTTGTGTTGACAGGGATACCAAACAATGGATAGTGAATGGGAGGAAGCTGAACTCCTGAGGCATATTGAGGGCTTAATGGATTAAGAGGAGAATTATTGGTGGAAGCACTCCAGAGTAGCTTGGCTTAAAGCAGGGGACAAAAATTCAAAATTTTTTCACTTATCTACTCTAATAAGATGACGACGAAATTGTATTCTGAGCATAAAGGACGACAATAGTTCTTGGACGAGGGATAAAGATACAATTAATAATATGTTTATTGCTTACTTTACAACCCTCTCTTCTTCCTTAGCTCCTCGGCAATTAGAAGGCGCCTTGAATTTCATTGACATAAAGATTAACGATATAGTAAATGCGAATTTGCTCTTACCGGTGACTAAAGAGGAAGTACGTCTTACTACTTTTAATCTTGGAGGTTTCAAAGGCCCGGGTCCAGATGGATTCTCAGGTAAATTCTACTAAACTTCTTGGGAAGAGGTGGGAGACACCATCTTCTATATGGTACGGGAATTTTTTGCCAATAGATGCATTGATGGTATAAATGGTACTAATATCACCCTCATTCCTAAGCTCGGAAAGCCAAAAACCATGTCTCACTTTAGACCCATTGGACTTTGTAATTTTTCCTACAAAATTATCTCCAAAATCCTTGCTAACAGAACGAAAGGCTGCCTTGGTGGGTGTGTCTCTCCAAACCAGGGTGCCTTTATTTCTGGATGATTGATCCAAGATAATATTACTATTCCTCACAAAGTCTATCATTATTTGAGGCGTAAGAAAACTGGGAATAAATACGAATTTGCTTTCAAAATGGACAAGAGCAAGACCTACGATAGAGTTGAATGGGACTTCTTGAGACATGTGCTTCTCGAATTTGGCTTTTAGACCTAAATTTGTGTATTGCAGACGAGAAAATAGCTTCTATCAGTCCTGGGAGGGGACTCCTTCAAGGAGACCCCCGATCTCCCTATGTATTTATACTAACTCTGGAAGCACTATCCTACATGATAACTAAAAATCAAACTGATGGGTATATTAAGGCATTAAGCTTAGTAATTATTGTCCTATGCTCTCTCAAAGTTTCTTCACAGATGAAGCCTTGTTCTTTATAAATGCAGACATTCAGAACTGTAGAAGATTGATTGAGATGCTTAAAGTTTATTGTCCGGCGTCAGGACAGCTAGCCAATATAGAGAAATCCAACAAATTCTTCTCAGAAAACACTCCACAAAATATAAGAGATGAGGTATGTTCAATACTTAGCATTGCAGAAACTACGGATCTTGGGAACTACCTTGGCTTACCTAGTGTCAGGGGGAAACTAAGCACCAAGCACTATTATATGTTCATGAAAGAGTCAACAAAAAAGTGCTTAGGCTGAGTAGAGACACCTGTCCTTTACTGTGAGAGAAACCATGATCAAAGCAGTCATCAATGTGATACCTATCTTTCCCAAGACTTGCTTTAAATTCCCAGTGAAGACATGTAAAGAGCTCAACAGTCTAGTAGCAAATTTTTAGTGGGAAGGCCAAAACAAAGGAAGCAAGACTCATTGGATTTCTCGGAATAAGCTCACCAGACCAAAATCTGAAGGGGGCATGGGATTCCAGGACTTTGTTAAATTTAATGATGCTCTACTTGCAAAAACAGTGTGGCGGTTATTCCAAAACTTGGATGCTTTATGGGTCAAAGTCCTAAAAATTCTCAATTTTCCTAATGACGCCTTTCTTGATGCAACAAAGGGCTATAGAGCCTCATGGTGCTGGTCAAGTATCATAGATGGAAGAGATTTTATTAAGGATGACTTTTGTTGACAAGTTGGTAATAGGAGATATGGTCGGATTTGGAAGGATAACTGGATCCCCACCATAGCGCTGAGAAGACCATACACTAATGATGCCCTATTGAAATAATCCAATCAAATAGTGGCTAGCCTTTTTGCACCAAACTAGCGGACTTAGGATCTAAGCGCAATTCAAAACATAGTGAATGATATGACTATTGAAGCTATTTCTGGAATTCCTCTCCCTCGTATTCCAAGGGAGAACGACAAGATGGTGTGGACCTTAGCAAAAAATGGTGAGTATTCAGTGAAGCTGGGTTACCAACTTACAAACATTACTGCAAACCACAACACTTACAAGGCGGGTCCGTCCTTCCAGTTTACTCAGGTGTTATGGAAGAAAACATGGCAAGTGAAGGCTATTCCAAGGGTAGTTAACTTTATATGGCGAGCCCTGTCTAATGCTCTAGTAACAAATAAAGCTCTTTTGGTAAGGAAAAGGAGCCTTTATGATCTTTGCCCAATTTGTCAAACTGAGAGCGAGTCAATTGAGCACCTCTTTTTCTACTATTCATGGGTTCGTTGCGTCTGGTTTGGTAGTAATTTTTCCCTTAAAACTGATATTAATAGGATCAGTAACTTTATAGTTTGATGGTCTAGTATCCTAGATTCATAAAGTCAGCTCAGTGACTCTGATATTGCCTTTATCTGCTGGCTGTTATGGTTCATTTGGAAAGCTAGAAATGATAAATTATTTAATAGGGTGTCGCCTAACCCCAGAGCTGTTCTTGAGAAAGCTACTTAGTATGCTTTTGCACATCAAGAAGCTTATGGATATAACAAAATAGAGGATGCTAGTGGCACAACCATAAAACCAGATCAGCAATAGTTGGCCCCGCTAGAGCAAACTCTCAAGATTAATATAGATAGGGCCTTCAAGGAGAAGGAGAAGAGGGCAGCTATTGGTATCATCTGTCGGGATCATAGGGGCGACTTTAAGTGGGCTTTTGTTGATAAAGTCAAATCCATCTCTGCTTTAATGATGAAGGCCTTAGCACTAAAAAGAGCACTCATGATAGCTCAAGACCTGGGCAACAAGAACATTATCTTTGAAATAGATTGCCAACTCCTCGTTATGTGTCTAGAAAAGGGTCAACTGGACATAGGTGAGTGGACCTCTCTTGGTATACTTGAAGACATCTTGGCATTCCTGAAGTCTGAGGCTAGTTTTTTTATCCATTTCACTCCTTGAAAGGGGAATCAAGTAGCAAATTTTCTTGTTGCAGAAGCTTGTAAGGGGGTATGCCCTATTGGGTGGGTGGAGACAACCTTGCCCTCTTTGTCTCTGTTGCTAGCTGAAGACGCTAGGAGCTCGAGATGCTTTGGTAACCATAGATCTCCTATCTTTGAAGCCTTAGATCTAGGCTGACATGTTAACACTATTTCCTTTTTCTACATTTTACTTCAGATCAGTGTTCCTTTCCCTTTGTTTTGCATTTGTTTGTTTCTTGTAATATCAGTCTGTTTGTTTTGCTCTTGTCACTTGTTGGTTAGGATGTTGTTTTGTCATTCTTGTAATTTCTAGTGAAGTAATAGAAGTATTCAGAATTGATCAAAATATATATATATATATATATAAAAGCTAACGATTATTGCTCAAAGCATACAAATTAAGATAATATTCAGTGAATAATTATGCCATTATAATTAAATGATGTAATAAAGATAATAAACAAATAGATTTTTTTTACCTGAAAAACGTATAACAATTGAGACTTAGATTATGCTATATTTGGATGCCAACGTTCCCTATCATGTTTCATTCACAACTTTCTGACTCTAACTTACTCCCATGTCTCACCTTCCGCTCTACAATCACAAATGATGATTAAATCCTATGTTTATATCTTTATAGCTTCATTATATCGGTTCCTCTTGCAAACTAATTAAAGATATTCTAGAATTTTCTCTTTCTTGTGCTGCAATTGCATTGCTTTCATTGAGGAAAAGAAATATCTATATAAATAAGAACACTCTGCACAAGGCAAGAAACATATACAAATAACATGTCCATTTTGTGTAAAACATATTATCCCATTCAATGAGCCTGCAAAAGTCAATAATATTCAGAGGTTTGACTACTTAGTTCTTGCACAGCTTGTAAAGCTTTTGTACATAGAAGGAAGCTGAAGCTAATACCCTAATGCTATGTTTGGTAGCATGGAACCAGTGCTTGGGAAGTGGAAATGGGGAGGGAACTCATTTTTGGGCCTATTTGGTATAGTAGAAGCTGGTTCTATGGAAGTGGCAATTCCATCAAATTTGGGAACTGGCACTTCCATCCTCCCCTTATGGGAGCTGGATCCAGTTCCAAGGAACCCAAAATTGAGACTATTTTGCCCTGGTAAATAAGATGAACCCAGAGCCACCTTGACGACAGTGGAGGACGACGATGATGATGGCAAGGATGATAGTGAATGCTGAGGGTGACAGCGGGGTGACGAATGATGGTGAATGCTAAGGGCGAGGAGGGGTCACGGATGACGATAAATGTGGAGGACGATGGAGGGGTGGCAGACGACAATGCTTAGATTTGGGTTTCGATTTTCAAAGAGCACAAAATCGATCTTCAGAACAAGCTTCTTTGATCTGCATCTCGTCTCCTCATCTACAAATTATCTCCTGTTCGTCCGTTCTCCACTTCGGTATCCCTCCCTCTTCCTCCGTTCTTGTGGCGTCGCGTTCATCTCTTATTTTCCCTTGTAGGCTTCATTCTCAATCATCAGTTGTTGCCTCTCACTATCTCACAGTCCCCATCACCGTTCTCAGCCTGTAGCTGCTTCATTTGTGCAATTATAATTTTCCCCTTTTGCTAAGTTCGATTCTTTTGTTTAACATGATTTTTTTGACTGATGAAGATTTGATTCTAATTTTGGGATTGCGATTTTATCTTGCTTTGATCGATTATGCTTTTCCCCTTTGCTTCGATGAAGATTCGATTCAGGTTTTCCGGTGGTGAAGTTTTTTTTCCAGTGGTGGTTCTTTCAGGAGAGCAATTTTTTTTAAAGACAAGGGTGCTTTGGTCTTTTTACAAGAAAAATAGACATATAGATTAAAAATTATATCCTACTTCAATTAGCATACCAAACATACTTTTGAACCTACTTCCATTTCCATTGCCACCTCTAGTTCCATTTCTATTTCTACTTCCACTTCTATAAAAAAACTCTTCCAGAATACCAAACGGGGCATAAATGAAAGCATTAGCATAGACTATGCCATCTTAGTTAATTGCATAAATATTGTCAATGCATACCCCCATGATGGTGGAGAAGTCGTTTAGCTTTGAGAAATTTATAAGGAATTAAAAACATACTTTAACAAATGAAATAAGCCTAAACCATAATTAAGTCAGACTTACAAAAAAATTTAAGAATATAATATGTTACGCATATCTCAATGGTCTTTGAGCCCTCGAATCATAGTCCTTGCTTCCCCCACCCCCAACACACATCCAAAAAAAACAAAAAAACAAAACAAAACACTTTAGCAAGTAACATTTGATAGCTATAAATGCCAAGCTATAAAACCCTAACTGCACTTCTTTTCCTCATTTATTAATCCTAGTGTTCCTCCAGCACAGTGAGGGCATAGCTTTGAAAACCCAAAATCTCTATTGTGGTATTAGTAGTGGTGGAAGATTGTAGTTCTGATATCGGAGGGGAAGGCATGACAGGTTTTGGTGGCATTTCCAAGAAGTTGAGGCTTCTTTCTAACATTTCAATCACTCTACTCCTTGCAAGCCTCTGACTTGGAATTGTTTGGATACACCACAAACCTACAATAGTCATTCTCTTTGCAATATCATTTTCCTCCACATTATTGGCCCCATTACATCCCAAACTGCTATCTTGCTCGAGTTGAACATAAATATAACCCGAAAAATATTTATCAGTTGAACAATGGGTTTCAACATTCATGTTTTTTCTCCCTCCAACCATATCTAATAGCATCATCCCATAGCTATAAAAATCTTATTTGTGTGAAACCCCGCCTATGTTTCTATTCCAAACTTCTGGAGCAAGAAATCCTATAGTTCCTCTTGCTTCCAAAATTGAAATGATGCTTTCCTTTTTTGTACAAAGCTTAGCAAGACCAAAATATGATATCTTGGGACAAAAGCTTTCATCTAAAAGGATGTTATAAGGCTTTATGTCAAAATAAAGAATTCGAGTGCTGCATCCTCTATGCAAATACTCAAGTCCTCGAGCTATCCCAATTGCTATTTGGTACATTTTTTCCCAAGTCAAGCATAGACTATATTTATCTCCATTGTTGTGAATGAACTTGTCAAGAGATCCATTGGGCATAAATTCATATATGAGAGCCTTTTGTTTGCCTTCAAAACAAAACCCAAGAAGGGTAATAATATTTATATGGGAAGTCCTACTGATACTGGCAACCTCATTGATAAATTCTTCTCCATTCTCTTTTGATGCCTTCAATAACTTTACAACAGCAAGGCAGCCATTGAGTAGTTTTCCTTTGTATACAGAACCATAGCCACCTTGTCCCAATTTATCTTTGAAAGAGTTGGTCATTTTCTTTACATCAGTAAATTTATATCTTGTGAGAGCAGGAGAACCATGATTTCTAATGAAGGCTTCAATATTTTGGTCAACCTTGGATGTCTTGCATAATCCTATTATTTGCCTCCATGATTTGATTTTATAATAAAAAATTGTAATACTTAAAGCAGCAGTCCAATTGCAGCTCCACTAACACCTATCACATATAGTAGGGAAATTATTGTGTAGAAATCATTATGACAGTCATCAATTTTGTGGTACAATAAGTGACGATGATGCTTGAAAACAAAAAACACAAAGTCTTCAAAAATGAATGAGAAAATATGCTTGTGATATTAGAATAAAAATCTTTTAAAAGCCTAGTAGTGTATATAAATCTTTTCTTTCTTTTTTTTTGGCCCATAGCAGTATATATAAATCTGTGTATAGTAATTTAGTTTATAGGCTCCCAACTAATATATTTAGTGTGTTTTTGGGTACACCCTAAACTAACCATGGTTTTAGTGAAAAAATTGATTGTGGAAAAATGAGGGTGTTTGGATTGTTTTTTTTCATGGCTAAAAAAAAGAACTTAAACTTCATTATTATATATTTAATATTTCATATAAAATTGCTTCATTTAGGCAAATAAATAGTTGAGCGAGTGATCAATTACCTAACTCTTTTTAAAAAGGAAGCACGCTGGTGATGCATCATTGAAACATAACAGAAAGGAAATCGGTAAGAAATATCCATTTAATGAATTGGGACATCGAAAATACTAGGCAAAATTGCAATGAGAAGTATGGAGAAAAGGAGGTTTGATCCATTACCTATTATCAATTTCGGCTTCAATGAATGTCCTGCAACCATGACCACGGTAGAATTAAATTGGGCCATGTATGTATAACCAAGGAAAAAAAATGAAAATGTATAGCCGACCAAAGCACTAAACACGGTCATGCAGTTATATGATCGTGAGCATATAGGTCTTCAATTCAGAAAAAAGATAAGAAAATACCACTTGACCTTTAAAATCTCAAATCAATAAAATTTCTTACTAAAATGAGTTTTCAATTATTATTATTAGAGATGAAAATAAGTCAGTCCTCTAACAGGGGGCCTATGACCTAGCCCATCTTATTTAGTAAATAGGTTAGGCTTTAGCTCAGTCCTATTATGAGGCATATTTAGATAAATAGGCCAGGTATATTTTCATAAAGCCTAGCTTACAAGCCTATAGGTCAAACCTATTTAACTTTTTCTTAATGTGTACTATTATAAAAGTATATATAATATTATCTAAATGATTTATAAATTTACCAACTTAGTCTTAATCCTAAGGCTCACATCAAATCATCATTCACCCACACTCAACCCTTCCATTCACATTAATTATTCACCCCTACCTCTCGTTTCTTTGATCGTTCAAGATAACAACACTAACTCTCTCTCTCTCTCTCTCTCTCTCTCTCTCATGATTTACGTTGTCAACTAAAGTATAATAGTCGCTATGAGTTTATTTTGGTATCAACTTAAATATGTTAGTTGTAGTAGGAGCAGTTTGTCTCAATTGGAAAAGTAAAAAAAGAAGAAGAAGATAAAATCCAATTTTACATGCTACTTGTCATACTTGATCAATATAATTTTAGAAAATTTATCTGATTAGTCAACAGACAACTGTTTTTTCTTATTCCTACTTACTCGAACAACTGTTGTACTAGACATTCTTTTCTTTTTCTTATTAAGCCCTTATATTATGACAAGAATCAATGTTAAGCTTTTAAGACATAATGTAGTTTGTAAACAAGCGTGAAGGGTTATATATGAATTTAGAGGCATATGTTTTAAAAGCTATTTAAAGGCCTACATTTTAAGTTATGTTTTAAAAGCTATTTAAAGGCCTACATTTTAAGTAAGCCTTTAAATAGGCTTCAAGCCCTGTCAGGCTTTTTGAAGGCTCTGGCCCATACCTAAAAAAAGCCTACATACAGACCCAAGCCCAAGCTCAAGCTTTAAATCTCTGTTGTAGGCCCATAACTATTTAGGTAAAGCCTAGCCTAGTCTAATTTCACCCGTAGTTGTTATACTATTGTAATTAATACTTATACTTTTATAGGCAACAATACTGATTTAAGATTTTAAAGTTTAAGTGATATTTTTTTTTGTCTTTTTCCCCTTTCAATTCTCTTGATAAGGCGCTTCACACATTTTCAGCCAGAAGTCCATAGTATTTTCATTTGACTAAAGATAAAATTTAGAATGTCCCCCCCTCCCCAATTATAAATGTTTCGTAAAATTAAAATGACTAGGTTTTTCATGCACGTTACAGAACTTAAGAAGAAATATTTAAATGCTAGAATCTTTTCTTTCCTTGGTTGATCTTCTGGCTCTAATTAAAACAGATGGGTTTGGGGCTAAGCTAAAGCTTAATTGGTGGCATGTTCAAAATATCAGCCAAGTCCAAGTTCCAAAGGGAACCCAACACGAGTGAAACAGGTGAACCTTGTCACATCCCATCGCCTTGAAAGTGAAGGAATAGGAAGATACAATGAGCAAGTGCAATATAGCAAGTTACTCACTCTGGTCCTTGTTATAAAAATTTAAAATTTAAATTACATCTGTCCTTTTTAAAAGAATCAACTGACAAAAGCTATTTAAACATTTAAAGCCCGTTTGGTTCAATCCCATTGCATATCTGCAATGGTAATCATGATTGCATTACCAATATAAGAGTGTTTGGTTACTCTTTAGCATGGTAATAGGGTTTACCATAGTAATGATGATTACCAAAAAATTGGTAATCTTCATTTATACCTCCCCCCTATAAATTCTCATTACCATATCATTGCATGGTTAAAAAAATCTAATTTACCCTTCAGTTTTCCGTGTCTTTGTTTCACTTATCTCATTTCACTTACTACATCATGCCACAACTGTCACTACTACTACCTCCTCCACCGCTATCACCTCCACCCGCTACTGCCACCACTACCTCCTCCACCACCCTATGCCGTCGCCACTACCTCCCCCTCCTCCACTGCTGCAGCTGCCACCCCAATCGTTGCTATCGCCACCATTACCTCCTCCTCCACCCAATGGCCGCCCACCACCACCACCACCTCCTCCCCCACCACCGCCGCTGCCACCCGTCCACCACCGCCACCACTACCTCCTCCTCTGCCGCTGCTGTCACACCCTTATCTTATTTTGACTTGACACGGAATATTAATGCGTGGTTCGGTGGGCAGCACATGAATAGCATAAATATACTGATATTATGTGCATGATTACATAAATTTCCCAAAGGGGTTCGTACATAATAATTACAAACCTCATAGCCGCACAGGGCTCTAGGATATTTAAACTCATCCCAGTGAAATGGAGACATCTTCCCATCTTCATTCCATTATTGCAATCCACTCGTACGATTATCTTCTTTGTTCTCAGTATATCTTCTATTTCCTCCTGTCTAAATTGTTGGTAGGGGAGGGTGAGATTCGAGAGAATCTCATTAGGAAACAGATACCATAATGCATGCATGATAGATGCTATGTACATTACATATTAGCTTTAACTAAATGCATGCCCCATAATTACATTTCTGCATGCTCAATGTTTCATGCAACATAACTATAGTCATAGTATAAACAAAAACAGAGCTTCATTATTCAAATATGCTCTCTACAAGCAGAGATATCAAATACATGCAAATAAGGTAAGTTCCTTACCTCAATCGCCTTCCTTAATTCTTAAATAATGTGCCTCGATTTACGTGCAAGCAACTCGAACTCTCAACTTGGTCCCACAATTCCAAAGGTACTATTTAGACACTTCCATGGTGTTTCTGGGGTTATATGAGTCTATATTAAAAAATTACTAAAATGCCCCCAGGGACCTGGCCCAGCCGTACCCGGCCTGACTATACTTTTTTCAAAATTTTGACTAGGGCTATTCTGACATATTTTCACCCAAGGAATCTATTTCTAGGCTTGGAATTACCAAATTCAATATCGAAATACAAAATTGCCCTTGGCAACCCCACTTTAAGGATTTCAGGGGCGTTTTCATAATTATGTTTTTTCGAGCTTTTCCGAAAAAGTAACGAATTGTAACCCCACCTAATTTTCACTCCTGAACTCAATGAAACCATCAAATCATTAAAAATTCAACTCTAAGTCCCATTTACAACCCTGGCCGAAATATATGGGTTTTTAGGGGGAAATCGGGGTTTTGTTATTTCGGCTCCGTAAACGCATTTCTTTCTACTCCTAACCACTTTATTGACTATTCCTTAGGTTACAACTACAATTTAGACCCAATTCTGATAGCATAACCCCTAGGCATACCCCTTTCCAAAATTTAAAACAAAGGACAATTCGGCAAAATTTCACCGATTAAATTGCCCACAGCAGTCAGAATAGTTAATATACGAAGGTTTTGAAGTTACCTCAAGCTCTCACTAGCTTTTCCTCAATGTGGCTGAAAACCTTAGGTGTTCCATAACAGATTTTGAGCTTCCAAACCTTAAAGAACATGAATAGGAAGCTTAGGATTGGACTTATACACATTAGGAACTGAATTACTGAAGAAAGTACCTACCTTTGTAAGGCTTTCTCACACTTTCTCTCTCTACAATTTCTCACACTTTCTCTCTCTTATTGCAACCTTGCACCATGGTTTTGGGCTGATGGAGGAGGTGGATGATGATTTATTATATTAGCTTATGTCATAATTCCATTTCTTTAATAATTTCCAAAAATTACCAAAATCCATTTTTATGTACAATAACTCTATGTACATGTAACCTTGTTCATTAAGCCAAACCAATGTTTCATTCTTTATGCCATATGTAGGAGACACCTAAGGGTCCCTCACTTTGGCCTCAGTTAGCTTCACAACTTATTCCGATTATATATACACGTAAAGTCTCAATTTTGGTCAAAATTGCACTTTTGCTCAAATTTTTCATAAATTCATATTAAATTGATCAAAATATTCTAAATATATTTTTCCAATTTATTTTCCTTAATTAATTGAAATTAAATTCAATTAATTGGAAAGTAATTAATTTAACACTTGTTTGGCAAAATTACAAGTTTGCCATTACATTTTTTTTCTATTTTCGGATTTTCTGGCAATTTTTCTACCCAGATTTTGAAAAATCATAACTAAATGTATAGACATTGTTTCAGAGAGATTCCAAAGCCTATAGAACCCTTATTGAGTATAGTTTCAAGAAAAAATATAGTCTTTTACTACCTGGAAGCATATCATTCTCAGATTTTAAATCTTTGCATGCTGTTCCAGAAAAAAAAAATCAATTTCGTTGGGAAAAACTCTAAAATTCATAACTCTTTGTATATAACTTTAATTGAGTCATATGACGTATCATATTAAAGCTTAAGATGTCTACTTTAACCCCGTACAATTTCATAATTTTTGAATATCATTTGTCAATGAAATGCATTGCACAACAACACTGTCTCACTGGAAGCAATGAAATGGAATGCACTTGCAACTCCAACAAATTCCTTTTTTGTATACAAACTTCCCATACTCTTTAATTCACTGTTTTATTCCTTTTAATGCCTCAAAGATATAAGAAACGTTAGGGAATAGATTTAGGATACCTGTTAGACCAGGGCTTAGCAATCCTCTTAATTTAGGCTTATTCCCAAGCCTTCAATCCCAAAATTCGGGATATTACAGCCGCCGCCACTGGCCCACCACTACCACCACTACCTCCTCCTCCTCCACGGCCACCATCATATGCCCGCCGCTACCACTACCTCCTCCTCCACTGCTGCCACCATCACACGCCCGCCGCTGCCACCACTACCTCCTCCTCCATCGCCACCTCATCATTGCCATTGCCACTACCTCCTCCTCCTCCATCCCCCGTAGCTGCCACCGCCGCCGAATCTTAACTATTTTTTCTATAAAGATTATATTAAGGGTAAAATAGACTTTGTACAATATATTAATTTTAAATAATTTTTAAAATATTAACTTATTGCACCTTATTTAAAAATCAAACCAAACACTACCCCTATAATTAATATTGCATTACATTACCATTGCATCACATTGCACTGCACTGCAGAGTGTAATGGAATCGAACCAAATAGGCCATTAACACTACAAAAAAAAAAGACTTTCGGCGGCGACTTTTGTCGCTGTTGAAAGTCTAAAAGTCGCCGCCTATGCGACTGTCACTGAAAGTTTACAATTTTTGTCGTCGCTGAAGGTGACTTTCAGCGGCGACAAAAGTCGCCGCTGAACGTGTTAATTTTTTTTAAAAGAATCAAAAAATTAAATTTTTTTATTAAAAAAATTTGAAGTTTTTTTAAAAATTTATTTTACAATTGCCACATGTCTCCTCCCCGTGCTACCACGTGTTGCCTCCTCGTGCTGCCATGTGTCACCTCCTCGTGCTGCCACGTGTCACCTCCTCATAATTCCTCAAAGTGATTCTCCTCCAGTTCGAACCCACGACCTCAGGGAGCTGATGCCTTCGCGAGCGAGTCTCTGCCAACTGCGCCAAAATGAACCTATGTCATATTATTACATATTATTATATGTATAATATTATCATATATATAAACATACATACATATAATTAATTATATACATATAATTAATTATTAATTAAATATAATATTATTAAAAATAATTAAAAATTAAATAAAAACAAAAAAAATATTTATATATTTAAATTAAAAAATTTTTAAATTAAAATTACTTAATAAATAATAATTTAATATCATAAATATTATTTTTAATATAAAATTATAAATATAATATTAATAAATAATAATATAATTTTAATAATTAATGTTAAATAGAATTATTTAATAATTAATAGTTAAATTTTATAAATATTATTTTTGAAAAATATTAATCAAAAAATATGAAATTGACTTTCATCGGAGACTATTAAAACTCGCCGCTGAAACTCACTTTCAGCGGCGACTTTTAATAGTTGCCGCTGAAAGTGTTTTAAATTTTTTTTTTTAATTTCAAATAAGACTTTCAGCGGCGACATTAAAGTCGCCGCTAAAAGTGTTTTAAAATTTCTTTTTTTAAATTTCAAATAAAACTTTCAACGGCGACATTAAAGTCACCGCTGAAACTCAATTTCAGCGGCGACAACACAATGTCGCCGCTGAAAGTGTTTTAAATTTTTTTTTTTAAATTTCAAATAAGACTTTCATCGGCGACACTAAAGTCGCCGCTGAAACTCACTTTCAGCGGCGACATTTAATAGTCGCCGCTGAAAGTGTTTTAAATTTTTTTTTAAAAATTTCAAACAACACTTTCAGCAGCGACACTAAAGTCGCCGCTGAAACACACTTTCAGCGGCAACAACACAATGTTGCTGCTGAAAGTGATTTTTTTTTGTAGTGTAAGCTTGTTCCTTAGTAAAATTTGATAGTTGAAAACTCTTGGCAAAATTAAAAGTTGTTAATCAAATAAATACCCATCCCATGATGGTATGGCGAAGTAGATCTAAAGCCTGGAAACCCTATTTGCTCCTCCAATTGGCCTTCTGAAGTACTCAATTTAGTTGCCAGTTGGGTTTTGATTTACTTGTAATCCGACTTTTCTTGGTTATAGCACATTCAAATTGAATTTTTATGAGGTAGATTTAATTACCAACTTGAACAGTTATCAACCTTATAAACTTTGAACGGGTAAAACCGTAAAAGGATCAAGCAACTAATAGAAAAAATAGATATATAAAATCACACGTTTAGGAAAGTCAATACTAAATCTTCATTCACAGCTGGGAAGTTTTTATATGGTTATACTTGAATAAGTAGACTCCACCAAGTGGTTGGATTTTGCTGCTGCTACTGCTTGTTATACTTCACTGGTGACCCCTTAAATTATAAAATACTCCCTCAACTCCTTAATATAATACTTAATTGACCTTTTTATTTTTTTGAGAGATTGGGGAAGTTAAATAAGATGATAATCATAGCATATGTTATGTATCATTTAATTATATATCAGTTTATAAGTAAAAAAATTAGTTTGGTATAAAGAAAAGATAAATATAAATACTTTAAAGTAATTAACTTAGTTTCCTTAATCTTATCAACAAAGTTAACGGGGGGCAATAAGTAGTAATTAAATATAGTGTGTTATACATGATTTACGAGACAGTAATGGTATCACTTAAGTAAAGAGATTGTTCTTAGAAGGGGTAATTAAAGTTAACAAGTGGGGCCATTTTGAAAATAGTAGGAAAATGGGGATGGGGAAAGTGAGTGGGTGTTTCCTGATAGACTATTTGTAGGGAGGAACGTGTTTATTTGGGGCCGTCTGGAACAGGCATAGAATAGTCAACCCCCACATTGCATTCACTCATTCATTGTGAAATGTGAAAGAAAGAAGATACTCTAGGGTTTTACAAATAGAGGTGTTACGTTGCTGGGACAATAAATCAAGAAAAAATTGAATGAAGAGAGGATGGCAGCCTCTCACATTGTCAAGTCAAAAGTCTCTGCGTTGACCCAAAAGCTAAGACTGATAAATATTTAGGTAGCCAAACCAGCATATACCGTGATAAAGCAGAGAGCTAATAATGGAGGCCTTCATGCTGTTCCTCACCTTCCTCTTCTTCTTATTCTTCCTTTCTTCTTTACCACTTTCCTACTGTCAACCAGACAAGGAATTCTGGAAATGCACACCATCCCCTTGTGGAAAAGTAGGACAAATCGATTACCCATTCTGGTCTGAGACAAGTCGACCCCATTATTGTGGCAGACCCGAGTTCAAGCTCAATTGCTCCCATGCTAAAGATAAAGAAGACTACCCTTTCATTCAAATCGGTTCACAGACTTTCAATGTCACACATATTGACCTAGAAAATCACACGATGACACTGATGAGAACAGATTTTGTGTATCATAATTGTTCTTCACGCTTGACAGACACTTCTGTGAGTACCCGCTTCAATGTCTTCCAGTATGATGAACTATCTGTGAACGTGACCCTATTCTACAATTGCACCAGAGAATTTTGGGTTGGGGGAGGCGAATTCGCATGCCAGCCTCCGATACGCTCTGATTCTATTTCTATCAACTATGCTTTCTATTCGGATTATGTAGTGAATGACCGGCTATTCCCCTATATTGTTAAGAACTGTAAGTCTCGTATTCAGGTTCCGGTTTCAATAGAACCTGATGCGCAACGTAAACGTTATTTGGAAGTACGCGAACAAGATTTGGGTAACGGGTTTGGTGTGAAGTATAAGGTAGATGAGTCTTGTCAAAAATGCTGGGATTCTGATGGAAGATGTGGGTCGAATTATACGTCGTCGTTTATCTGCTATTGCCGCGATGGACAACATCCTCTAACCTGTCATGATTCTTCCAGTATGCGCCTCTTCACCCTCCTTCCTCTCCCATTTTTTTATTTAATTATCTCAGAGTTTTCTTTCATTAATCGCCAAAGTTTATTCTTAGATATTTGCGCTTGAGCCCTGATTATTGAATATTACTGTACAAGTTTAGAGACGCCTTTCTTCAATTTGATTGCCTTCAATAGGATAAACGCCTCAACGGCTTGTTTCCGGCGAAACTCAATTAAGTGGTAATTAGACAGCCATCAAGAATGGCCGTCCTTATCCAGCTGGAGTAGTGCCTTAGTGGCGGGGCGGGGAAACCCTTTTTTTCCTCCATAATTTTCACTTTGGAAGGAAAACTCTGAAAAAGTTCTACTTTCCAGCTTCTTTCGTGTCAAAATAATACTCTTCCATAATTTTATATTACTTAGTCTTAGTATATTTTATATATTATTAGATTATATATAAATTTATAAGTTCGACTAAAAATAGTTTTAAAAAAATAATAAATATGAATATTTTAAAATAATTTATTTAATTTTCTAAATATTTAAAAAAATTAATTGAATAATACATCTAATTAGGAACAAAAGGAAGGGAGGTAGTATTTTTAAAACAGCAGAATGTAGGACGTGTCTCACATTTTCTTTACTTCTCAGGATTGGTTTGACGTTTCTTTGCTTAAACTTCTTCCTATTTCCTCTCTTCTGTTGTGTGTTTTTCCTTAGGAGTAGTACATTTCTAATACTTCAGTTTGAATATTAATTGTCAAATGGCATCTGCCACGTTACATGTTTCTTTACTGAGTTGTGCATACATTATGGTTAAATTTTCTTGATAAATGTCCGAGTCAACTTGAACTCTCCTCTATTCCATCCAACCATTTATAAGTTTAGGGGCACTTTATTAAAATAGCATAAAGGCGTCTGTCACAAGTAAGGAAAATGACTTCCCCAGGCAAGATTACTGAATGAGGGCAATTATTGGTGTGGAAACTACTTAATCTTGAGGGTATTTTGGAGATTTCAGATGTCAACGAAGACTCTGCATTGATGACTTGCAAGTCATCCATTTCCATGTTTCCACTCTAGCACGCCTTCCTTATCTTGCACCTCATCATAGCCAATTAGTTAACTTAGTGGAGCCATCCAAGGCAACAATAGTGAAGAGCCGAATTTAATACTTGTTTGGAATCATGATCCAAAAATAAGTTGAGACAGAATTTTTTTTACATACTTACTTTATATATTGTATATCATGATTGAAAAGTTATTTTGAAGGCTCTAATTACTATTCCAAACAAGCTCTTAAGTGTTGCCCTATATCACTAAGCATGATGGTCATATCACTCCTAATGTTCTTTTCTGTAAAACTGCTTTTGATGTAGTCTCCATGCTTACATTGCAATATAATGAATATTGTTTGCATTGACATTTAACCTAACTTGTTGCGAACGAGTAACCACTGATATTTTAGAGATGGGGGTTTACTTTGAAATGGATTGTACTTGAATCTGATTGACGCTGTGGTTTTGATCAAGGAACGAAAAACCGGACCGGGCAATGAACCGGTCACAGCACAGGTTCAAGGGTTAATGGGTCAACCGGGGTCTAACCGGTAGTTGAACCGGTCATAACCGATCATATTAAAATATTATAATTTATTAGTGATAATATATATTAATATATTTTTAAACTTCTATAGATAAAAATAAAGATTTTTAGAAGAAAAATGTTTAAAATCTATTAGCATTAGTTATAATACCTATACCTATGCAAAGATATCTCATTTCCTATAATTATTATATCTTTTTAAATAATTTTTTTTCATTATTTTCTTCATTTTTTTAGATTTTTTCTTTCTTTATCTATTTTTCTCTTCATTTTAGTCTTCAACTTTCCATTTTGCCCTCAAAAAACACAAAATAAGAATTTAGAAAATTTTAAAAAAAAAAACAAAGAAAGAAACCGGGTCAACCGGTCGGACCACCGGTTTTACCGGTTCTGACCGGTTCGACCGGTCTGACCGGTTTTTGATCAAACCGGACCGGATCAGGGACCGGTTCCCGGTTTAACCGGTCGAACCGGCCGGTCCAGTCCGGTTTTTTGAACCATGGTTTTGATAAATATAAATTCGGATGCTTCTGTAAGGATACAACTCATCTCAAAAGTTAGCGGTAATGTTAATGCATTCATCTGCATGCATGTCTCAATTTCCCATGGCTAAATTGGATAACTTTTTATATCTGTATATATATCTTTTGTTTTGTTCTTTCTTCATATACAGATTCTAGTAAGTCTCTAACCCCACTTTGCTTTCTGTATACAATGGCTGGAACAGGGGGATTTTCATTAAGAAATAAAGTCATTGTAGGTAATAAATATGCTTTTAGTTCTTTTCTTAACTTCCTATGTGTTTCATTATGATAGTTTCTTTGACAATTATATTAACTGAAAACCATTACCATTTGGTTTTCCAGGTTGTGTTACTACTGTAGTTGTTGCGCTTGTCATGCTTACTCTCTTCTATTTCTATCTACGACGAAAGAGGACCGGTTATGCAAAGTCATACATACAATCACGTACTACTTCTTCTGTTTCCTCCAAGATGGTGGACCCTGAGATTAATGCAAGTAAATATTTTGGAGTCCCCCTCTTCAAATACAGTGAACTTGAAGAGGCCACTAACAATTTCGATTCAGAAAGAGAACTTGGAGATGGAGGTTTTGGAACAGTATACAAAGGTAATACTATGCACATTTCGTCCTTCTGCTAGAATCCTAACATTTCGAATTTCACTACTGTCAGTTATCACTTTCCTTAATCTTATGATGTATCATCTTGTCCAGGTAAACTTCGCGACGATCGTGATGTTGCAGTGAAGCGACTGTATGAGAACAATTACAAGAGAGTAGAACAATTTATTAACGAAGTTCAGATCCTAACACGCCTGCGTCATGTAAACCTTGTGTCCCTCTATGGCTGCACTTCTCGGCACAGTCGCGAACTCTTACTTGTATACGAGTACATTCCCAATGGAACACTCGCTGATCATCTTCATGGCGATCGAGCAAAGCCAGGCACACTACCTTGGAATATCAGAATAAACATAGCCATTGAAACTTCAACTGCATTAGCATACCTTCATGCCTCAGACATCATCCATAGAGATGTTAAAACCAACAACATCCTTCTAGACAACCATTTTGTTGTCAAAGTTGCAGACTTTGGACTGTCCCGTCTCTTCCCAGACCATGTCACCCACGTTTCCACAGCCCCACAAGGAACTCCGGGCTATGTTGACCCAGAGTACCATGAATGCTATCACCTTACTAATAAAAGTGATGTTTATAGCTTTGGTGTGGTGCTGATTGAGCTGATATCATCGTTGCCGGCTGTGGACATCACACGGCATAGACATGAGATCAATCTGTCCACCATGGCGATCAACAAGATCCAGAACCGGGCGCTGCATGAGCTGGTGGATCCCATGCTCGGGTTTGAGTCAGATCAGAAGGTTAGGAAGATGATTAATGCAGTGGCGGAGCTGGCGTTTCAGTGTTTGCAGAATTTGAAGGATATGAGGCCTTCCATGGAGGAAGTGGTGGAGACGCTGAGGGATATAGAGAACGACGGGCAGCATAAGAGCAAGGCGGAGGTGTTGGATATTTCTGGAGCTGACAATGTTGGGTTGCTCAAGAATGATCTGCCTCCGACTTCACTTGGTTCTAATTTGGCAAGCAAGTCTACAACTTCAAATTCTAGCAATTCAGTGGTGATCTGATCTTCTTTCTTTATTTCATAGTTTATGGCAGATGTAGCAGCTAATCTACGTATTCTTAGTCTCTAGTTTTGTTCATCTGCTGGAGTGGATAGCTAGGAGGGGGTTATGTATATCTAGAGAGATAAAGTTTTCCCCTGTTTACAATTTGAAGGAGTTAGTTTTAAATTATGCTTTTATTTTTCCTTCCTTTTTTGATCTGTATTGAGACTATAACTTAATGGAAAAATGAGTAAACCCAAAACTTTACGATTTAAGTACACCCAATGTGGTAATCCAAAAAAGATAAAAGAAAAAAACCCCATAGAAGAATGAAATACTGCCAACAAATCTGGTTTTACAGAGTTGTCTACTATAGTCATATAGCCATTCAAGTTCTAATCTTAAAGAGGAAGACATGAAAGGTTTTGGTGGCATTTTCAATGAATCTAAACTTCCTTTAAAAACAGAAACAGATTATAAGCTACTACACAGAGAGAGACAGAGAGACAGAGAGAGATCCACCGTATCAATTAGGAATTAAGGGCTAAGGATGAAAATAAATGAGCTGATTGCATTAAAAAAAAAAACAGAGAGAGCTGAGAAAGTGATCAAAGACCTTATTGCAAGGCGAGAGTGCGCTCCTCCGTGAAGCGGTCTGGATGAATTATCAAGTTTTTTTCTTTTCTCTCTGATGCTTTCTCTTGTTCTTTTAGGCCATAATACTTGTGATTAAGAAGTTTTTCTTCCTTTCTTTTGATTTCTCCCCTCTTTATGTAAATTTTCCTTCGATCATGTTCTTGCTTAAACTGTTTAGTGTAATTGGAGTTGGAATTTCCATTAAGCATAGTCCAATTGAGCTTTGTCATTTGAGTAAATTCATGTAATTAATACTATGTATGTATACATCTCCATGCATACGATTGTCACCAAATCTTTAGGTACACTTCTTATTTGGTCAAGAATGGTAACTACCTAACCAAAAAAGAACATGACGCAGGTGGTAAGCCTCAACAGGAAAAGAAATACACCCTCTGTAATGGTTTATCTCACGTGTTTAGCAAATTACACTAACACGAGTTTAAAAATTTAGAGAAGCATCGTTAGGATAAGACATGAATGGTCAAACAATTTCAGAACCATTTCTATATGAGTCAATAATCAGCCTGCACATTCTGATTCTTACACAGCCTGTCCATCTATCAAACCTTTTCCCCACTAAAGGAAGCTGAAGCTAGAGCATCAGCATTTAGCACAGAACATGCAATATCAGCTAAGTGTGTAAATAATGTCAATACAAACCTCCATGATGGTGGAGAAGGCGTATAGCTTTGAGAAATTTAAGAGAAAACAAAATATACGTACATTAACAAATGAAGTAAGCCCAAATTATAATTAACTCAAACTTACAGCAAATTTAAAACACTAATATGTAAAGTATATCTCAATGGTCTTAGAGCTTCAGCTTCATTTCAACATTTATAAATCCCAGTGGTCCTCCAGCAGCATGTGGGAAGAGCTTTGAAAACCCAAAATCTATGTTGTGGTATTAGCAGTGGTGGAAGATTCTAGTTCTAATCTTGGAGGGGATGATGGCATGACAGGTTTTGGAGGCATTTAACAAGTCCAGTCTTCTTTCTAACATTTCAACCACTCTACTCATTGGAGGTCTTTGACTTGGAAATATTTGTATGCACCACAAACCCACAATGGTCATTCTCTTTGCAATATCATTTTTCTCCATGTTATCAGCCCCATTACATTCCAAACTGCTATCTTGCTCAAGTTGATCATAAATATAATCTGGAAAATATTTATCAGTTGAACAATCGGTTTCAACATTCATGTTCTTTCTCCCTCCAACCATGTCTAATAGCATCATCCCATGGCTGTAAACATCAGACTTATGTAAAACTCCTCCTATGTTTCAATTCCAAACTTCCGGAACAAGATGTCCAATAGTTCCTCTTGCTTCTGTAATTGAAATGATGCTTTCTTTTTTTGGACAAAACTTAGCAAGGACAAAAGCTTTCATCTAAAAGGCTTTATATCAAAATGTAGAATTCAGATGTTGCATCCTCTGTGCAAATATTCAAGTCCTCGAGTAATCCCAATTGCAATTTGGTGTACCTTTTCCCAAGTCAAGCATAGACTATTTCTATCCTTGTTGTTGTTAATGAACTTGTCAAGAGATCCATTGGGCATAAATTCATAAATGAGATCCTTTTGTTTGCCTTCAAAACAAAACCCAAAAAGGGTAACAACATTTACATGGGAAGTCCTACTAATTCTGGCAACCTCATTGATAAAGTCTTCCCCATTCTCTTTCGTTGCCTTCAATAACTTTATAGCAGTAGGGTGGCCATCGAGTAGTTTTCCTTTGTATACAGAACCATAACCACCTTGTCCCAATTTATTTTTGAAAGAGTTGGTCATTTACTTTACATCTGCAAATTTATATCTTGTGAGAGCTAGAGCACCATGATTTCTAATGAAGGCTTCAATATTTTGGTCAACCTCAAATGTCACCCATAATCTTATTCTTTGCCTCCATGATTTGATTTTACAACAACAATTAGTAGTACATAAAAGCAATAGTCCAATTACTCCACTAACGACTGCAACACTAACAACACCTAGAATGCAGAATGGTAATGGCTTTCAGTTAATATAATTGTTAAAGAAACTATTTTAATGAAGCATAGTTAAGAAAAGAACTAAAAGCAGACCTATTACCTACAATGACTTTATTTCTTAGTCCAAATCCTCCTGCTCCTACAACCATACACAAAAAGAAAAGTGGGGTTAGAGATACTAGAATCTTTATATGAAGAAACAACAAAACAAAGGATACATATGTAAGTTTTCCAATTTAGTCACGGGAAATTATGATATGCAGATGAATGCATTAACATTACCACACTAGCTTTTTTCCTGATGAATATAACCACTATCTTTTGATCGAGATTAGCTGTATCCTTACAGAAGCAGTAGAATTCATATATATCAAGACCACAGCGTCTAACACTTATTTACACTCTACTGAAAATCATGTTCAGATGCAATCCATTTCAAGGTAAACCCCCTCTTTAAAATATAATTGGTAACTCGTTCATAACAAGCTCGTTTAATTTCATTACCTTGCAATATAAGTATGGAAGCTCCATCTAATGTGGTTGTAGTTAGATTATGATGTAAACCTTGAAGATAAAACTGTCACTTTGCATGAGATTAGTCAAGTGGGAGAATACACAGAAGAAAAGAATCATATTCAAGAGGTTAAAATGTGTTTATGGAACCTAATCCAAGATATTAAAGGCCCAAAACAAAATATAGACTTGGGGGAGGCAAGTTGGGCAATATTCTTGCATATTTAGGGCCGAATGCATGCAATAATACACCGACACAAGTCATGAGTGTGAATACTTAATTGAAGCATCTTAATGAACTCAAAAAGGTTTGCTAGGAATTCCAAGAAGCATTACTTAAAAGACCAGTCCAACTAAAGTCTTTTATTTTTATTTAAATCAGTCATTTTTTCTATTTATTTTATAATTTTTGTTTTGTAATTAAGGTCACAAGTCAAGAGTCATTAATTAGAGTCTTAGGTGTCATTGATTAATTAAATAAGAACTATTAGGGTATTATTAGATTATCTCTAGGAATTAGCATTAAAAAACTCAATTATCTTACAATATATTGAATTCATTTAAATATGCCAAATCTAATTTAGATGGATTTTAATCACCATATCCTTTAAATACCTACCCTTTTAATCCTATCCTCTAAATATCTATCCTTTTATCACATCCTTCAAATCATCTAGAGGATATTCACAGTATCATTTATGCTGAAAATATAATTTTTCACCCATTTAGCCATTATCTCACCAAAATGCAATATCCTTCCATCCAATTACATTCCAATAAACCAAGATCACAAAAGTGACGTCACCTCACTCCTCAATACGTAACCAACCATATTGAGCTTTTGGGGTTTTAATTTATATTGAATCTTACTTTTTATTTAAAGTCAAGCATTATATGTTTAATATTTAAATTTCGATAAAGAATTATTCACAATACTTACTCTTTTGTATTTTTATGAGGATACTATCTAACATACGAGTGGTGCATGAGACTTGGAGTTTTTGGGCCGTATTTGCTTTTGTGGTTTAGGCCATATTTCTTATAGGGTTGAGTTTCTTATATTCGGTGTTTTTTGGGTTCCTAGTTTCAAAATTAACACTATTTTCTTGTATTCATTATTTATTCGCTTTTGTATTTGCCAATTGATTTGTAATTCTGAAATTTTTTAGGATAAGTTCCTATTAGATCTATCAGGTTATGCAAAAAAGAAACATTAGGACTTAGGAGTGATGCGAGCATCATGCTAAGTAATGGTTGCATCACAGTGATAGTGCAGGGCAACACCTAAATTACCCTCTTCACTATCGTTTCTTTCGATGGCCCCACTCTATTAGAGGTTTTGAGGTGCTATATATGGAAGACTGTGCTTGGCTGGATGACTTGCAAGCAGGGTTTTAAAACCCGGGCCGGACCAACCGGCGAACCGGCCGGTGAACCGGTCCGGTCCGGGTTGGGTTTTTAAAAAAAAAAAAAAATTTACAATTTTTTCTTTAGAATTTCATACTATAAGTCTAAAATTTTCAATTTCTCACCGGTTTGGTCCCGGTTTAGCTCCGGTTTGGTCCCGGTTTGACCCACTAACCCTTAACCCAGTACCCCGACCGGTTCAATGACCGGTCCGAGTTTTAATACCTTGCTTGCAAGCCGATGCAACTTCGGTGACATATAAAATCTCCAAAATACCCTCAAGATTAATTAGTTGGGGGAATTTCAGTTAGTCCCTGATATGGGACTTTATTTCAATCAACCCTAAAAAAATTTGAAACTTCACTACACCATTTTAGGGGTTTACTGAAATTAAATTTTGTGCATGAAAAGATAATGATATTCTTTTTTTATTTTAATTTTCATAAATCTATTACCAGCCAGGAGAGCTAGCAAAATGGGCAAAGTATGTCGAGCTCAACCATTTGAGCCAGTATAAATTGAGAGTCAAGCCTAAAAAATTTAGTAAATTTGGATAAATGAGCTATTAGGCTCAAACCTGCCAATGACTGACCGTTTAAGTCCGCATATTATTTTTTTTTCATTTTATTTATGTTAGGACAATTATGGTTCTTTTTTTTTATTTGACTGGTTGTATGATTTTACATATAAGAGTGATTTATATCTAATTAATAAAGATATTTACAAGATAAATAAAGAGATTTAAAAGAACTCAAGGAGTTAAGAATATTTTGATCATTTACAAGACAAATAAGAAAATTCGTAAGATATAAAGTAAGGATATCATTATTTTTTTATCCACAAAACTTAATTTCTTTTTGACATAAGGAGATGTAATGAAGTTTCAGATTTTTTTTTGGGTTAACTAAAATAAAGTCCCATCTATAAGAGCTAGCTGAAATTTCCCTAATTAGTTTCGAGACCAATAATTGCTCTCATTCAGTAATTTTGCCTTGGGAAGTCATTTTCTTCACTTGTGAATTGTGACAGACGCCTTTATGTTATTTTTAAATGGTTGGATCGATTAATTTTGCTAAGCTAAAGTTCAAGTTGACTCGGACATTTATGAAGAAAATTTGTCCATAATTTATGCATAATACAGTGAAGAAACATGTACCTTGGCAGATTCCATATGACAAGTAATATTCAAACATGCACTAAAAATTAAACTATAAAAGAGATCTGATAATAAGCGTAAGAGAGAGTATTAAGGAGAACGACAAAACAAGAGAGAAGCAGAGAGAATGCGGGATACGTCCCTTGACCCATTCAAAAGTAGACCCAAGGCCTTTCAAATGAAAACTCAAGCTTGGTGAGAGTTTGATCCCACTCGAATTATGAAATAAACTTGCGATAAAAATAATATTTATTCAAAAATATAATTATTATATTTAATTTATAAAATTATAACTAACATATTTTTAAAAAAAAAATTTCTTAAATTACATGTCTCCAATACTCTTTTAATATTTTAAAAATATTAATTTATAACACTACAAAAAAAAAAGGTATTTTGTAGTGGTGAAATTGTAGCGGTCATAATTACCTGCTACAAATATTAACATTTGTAGCGGTTTTAACCTAAACCGCTACAAATTTATAGCGGCAAGCTATAAACCAAGTGGCGCGACAGATTGGCTGCGTTTTTTGTAGCGGTTACCTAGAGAAAATCACTACAAATATGGCGCGAATTTTCCACCAAAAATTGTAGTGGTTAATAAATAATAACCCCTATAGTTTTCACGCCACATTGCACGACAACAGTGTAGCGGTTATTTGTAGCGGTTTGACCAATCAAACCACTACAAAATTCCAAACGTCGCGTATTTTGTAGAGGTTATTAGGTTGTAACCGCTACAGAATTTCAAAGGTCCCTAAATTTATAGCGGTTCTATACCTTAACCACTACAGAACTTCAAAGGTTTTTGTATTTTGTAGCGGTTATCTTAGAACCGCTACAAAGTTTAGCCTCCTCTAGTGATTTGTAGCGGTTTATGTAGCGGTTATTGAAATAATCGCTACAAATGTTCCGCCTATTTAAACTCCCCTCCCTCCTTCATTTCTCTGTTTGTTCATTTTGTTTCCTGAAATTTCTCTGAGTGTTTTCTTTAGATTTGAGCATTCAGACGTCTGTGAAAGAGTTTTTGCTGCAGTATTTCTTGGTATTTGTACTTGAGGTAAGGAGATAAGACGTATTTTATTTGTATTTGTATTTTTATTATATTTTTGCATAATAATGTGACTACAATATCTTTTTTTGAATTTTTACAGTTGATATGGCTTCAAGAGAGGATAGGGGGAATGCACCTGAGGTCCCTAGACCAATTTTGCGGGGTGGCAGCAGCAGAGCAAGGGGCAGAGGGAGGGGGCAGCGCAGAGGGAGGGCGACCGCAGCATTTCAGCCCATCCCCCCACTGGAGTCGGCCCTACCACAGGCACTGCAGACGATCCTACAAGAGACGACCGCACCAGAGGTCCCTGAGTTTGGGGGTAGATATCAGCGTCGAGGACTACGATGAGAAGGACTTCGAGATCCCGATTGGGCTCAGGGAGATGGAGCAGTTTCTCGATGAGGAGGAGGCTTGGGAGCAAAACAAGCCACGAGGGTCGTCTTCGCGGTCCACTGGGTTTAAGGTGCAGGTCCAAGGTAAATAATTTTTTTTATTTAATAAATTATTTATTTAAATTCAAAATGTTAAATTTTAATTACAATTTATCTAACGTACGGTAAATTATGCAGATGAGTAGGGGAATGTTTCGACGAGGAGGCTGGACGTGGCCGGTCTGAATAGCATGGACCAGACACTATGAGTTATAATGCTGTGGAATGAGGGCACGGACCAGCCCATCGATAATGGGGGTCACCTGTTCAACCACTTCTTGAACGACCTGGGCGTGAATTGGATGCGGTTCCCCCTGCACTTTAGGACGTGGAGGCACATTCCGAAGGGGCTGAAGGACCAAGCTTGGGAGGAGGTGGTTCAGGTAATTAATAGTATTTAATTAATATTTTTTAATAGGATTTTTGTAATTATTGATATTTAAATAATTTTTTTGCAGCTGCGGTTTGCCGTCCGGGCCAACCGGAAGAGGTACACCCTCGTGAAGATGGGTGATGGCTGGAGGAACAGAAGGAACCATCTTTTCCATAGGGTGGATAAGGATGGGATGATGCCTCTGGAGCAGCTGATCAAGAGTGTCCCGGACGTGCCGCCGAACGACTAGGCGAGTTTCGTCCAGTTCAGGAAAAGCGCTGAGGGGCAGGTAATGTATTTATTGGATTATTTCTATATAATTTTGTAATTGTTAATTATTAAATTATAATTTAAATGTAATTAATTTTAAATGTTTTATATTGTTTTAATACATTTACTTTTTTTTCCAGGCGCTTTCTCAGAGGAACACCAGGATCCGTGGGCAGCAGACGATCCACCACATAGCAGGATCGAAAACCTTTGCTGTCACCTACAGCGAGCTGGTAACTTTTCAAAATATCACTAACTTTTAGCTGGTTATTTCATAATAGTAATTGAATTATGTAATTGTTTTAGGAGAGGAAGGCAGAGCAGGAGAACCGTCAAACAGACTACGGGGAATTGTACGCAATCACACATAGATACCATGACGGGACTCCTACCTCTCAGCAGGCATATGTGGCCATTGTAATTTCATTATTATAATTTTTATAAAACCAACATAATAATGAAAAATGTTAATTAGTAATTGTTTCATAAAATGACAGGAGCAGATACAGCAGTAGCAGGCTGAATTGCGAGAGACCCAGGCTGAGGAGTCACAGGGGTCAGTGGACCCGACGGCTCCTTTGAAGGTGGGTCTGGCTCAGGCTGAGCACCCTGGACACATTCGGGGAATGGGGATAGGCGCCAGACCTAGCATGGTCTACGGCAGGAGCGCCGTCTCTGAGGTTGACAGCTCTAGAGGGGTCAGACGTCCGAGGGGCGAGTCTATTGAGCAGCCGCGGTCAGATTTTGAGTGGACACAGGCTGCAGTGGCTCAGCAGCAGCAGATGCAGTAGCTACAGCTGCAGTAGATGCGGCAGATGCAGGAGTATGCTGATATGATCTACGCTCAGCAGACGCAGTGGCGTGATATCACGAACAGCATACTCGAGCGCGGATGGAGTCACTTGTTCCCGGACGAGCAGTATCCACATGTTCCGCCTGTCCCTCGGTTTGTCATGCAGCCTCCTCCTCCTGTTGATAATGATGGTGCGGTTTACTCTGCCCAACGGGCCAATCCAGCAGCACCTGATGGAGCCCTACCTGAGAAAGCACCAGATAATCAGCCCCCAGCTACTTAGTTTAGGACATCTTTTTTTTTTTATTTGTTGTTGAAAAATTTATAAATAAATATATATAATTTTGTATTTTAGAACTTAAATTCTTATTGTGTTTACCATAATTATATTTATATTCTTAGACCATGTTGTTGAATTTGTGAATTAATTGTAACAATATTATTTATATTTCTAAACCTTAAATAAATAAATAAATTATATATATATTTGTAGCGGTTTTACAATAAATAACCACTACAAATAAAATTTTGTTATATTTGTAGCGGTTTTCTTGGACAAACCGCCACAAACATACAAATAATTTATTTTTTTTATATTTATAAATAACATTCCATATTTGTAGCGGTTTAACAGTAAAAACCGCTACAAATACTTAACATTTGAATTTTGAAATTTGCCACCTATATGCAAATTTGTAGCGGTTATGTATGTATAACCGCTACAAATTTAAAACTAATTTTTCCATTTAATTTCCAACAGCTTTAATATTAGTAGCGGTTTGATACATATAACCGTTACAAAAAATCAAATTTTAAAATTTGAATTTCCCACCACTTTGTGTAAAATTTCAACGGCTTGATCATTAGTAGTGGTTTTATACATATAATCGCTACAAAGTTGTAGTACTATAGCGGTTATTGTAGCGGTTTTTAAACCACTATAAAATTTTAAACGTTGAAATTTCAGAATATAAGGTTCCAGGCATTCGTCATTCTCTATTAACTCATCTTCTTCTCTATACTTTTTTCTCTCTCACTAGTAGCTATGGATAAGTCATAGATCAATTTGTCACGCAATTCTCTGGAATATTTGTATGGATTAAACAATTTCTTGGATTTCGCATTCACTCATGGTAGCTGTAACGGCAAGATCGTCTGTCCGTGTCGGAGATGCAAGTTCAAGAACTGGCATGCACGAAATGTTGTGAAGGAACATTTGCTTCTGAAGCCTTTCCCTGAGGACTATACGTTCTGGGTAGTTCATGGTGAGAAGGCCGGCATTAAATATGATGATGCTCTTCCTCAAAGTTCTTAAGTAGGCGTTCAACTAGATGAAGATGATCCTGTGAATAATGCTTTGCTTGATATATCTGGATTTCAAGGCGACAACTTCAACGAAGAAGTGCATAGTTCTGAGCCGGTGTTTATGAGGAATGAAGCAGCTTGGGATTTTTTCAGCTTGATGAATGAAGCAGATCGTCTTTTATATCAAGGTTGTCGAAAATATTCTAAATTATCTTTCTTGATCAAATTGTATCATATCAAGTGCTTGTGTGGAATAACAGATAAGGGAATGTCGATGTTGCTCGAATTATTACAAGATGCATTCCTCGACGCTGAGATTCCCGCAACATTCTACGAGGCCAAGAAGATTATCAACCGGTTAGGGTTGAACCATCAAAAGATTGATGCATGCCCCAACGATTGTGTGCTGTATTGGGGAGACGATTCCAGCAGGGAGACTTGTAAGAGATGTCACACATCGAGGTACAAGACAATTCGGAAGGGGAAAAAGCAGAAGAAGAAACCTGTAAAGATTCTCAGGTATTTCCCTTTGAAACCTCGCCTACAAAGATTGTTTATGTCGTCTAAAACTGCGGAGCACATGAGGTAGCATGCCGTTGATAAGAATTAAGATGGTAAATTAAGACATCGCCGAGATGCAGACGCTTGGAAAATGTTTGACAACAAATTTCCAGATTTTGTGACTGACCCCAGAAATGTTCGGCTTGCGTTGGCGACCGACGGTTTCAATCCTTTCGGGAATCTTAGCACAAGTTACAGTATTTGACTGGTAGTCTTAGTTCCCTACAACTTACCCCTAGATGTGTATGAAACAAAGCTCGTTCATTATGTCTATGATCATTCCAGGAGAAAAGGCACCGGGCAATGACATCGATATGTATCTCCAACCACTTATTGTGGGATTGCTTGACTTATGGAATGTCGGCTTGGAGACGTACGACGCTTACGACAAGACTTTGTTCAACTTGCGTGCAGCTTTGATGATGATTAGTGACTTTCCTGGCCTTAGCACATTATCTGGTTGGAATGTGCATACTGGGTTGGCATGTCCAGCTTGTAATTTTGACTCTGACGCAGTGCGCCTTCCCCACAGCCAAAAGTGGTGCTTTATGGGGCATCGGAGGTTTCTCAATGGAACGCATAAGTTCAGATTGCAACGGAATCACTTCAATGGAAAACCAGAAAAAAGAGGACCACCTCAGACTCTGTCCGGTACAGATATCTTACAGCAGCTTGAGCATGTTGACTTTGAGTTTGGAAAAAGCTACGATTCAGCACAAACTCGCCAAAAGAAGCATAGGACTTCGACGCCGCAGCAGTGGAAGAAGATAAGTATTTTATTCACTCTTCCATATTGGAAATCTAATTTACTTCACCACAGTCTTGATGTCATGCACATTGAAAAGAATGTGCTATATACGTTGCTTAACGAACCCAGCAAGACAAAAGATCACCTTCAAGCGAGGAAAGATTTACATGACATGGGAATTCGTGAAGACACTTGGCCAGATGAGCATGACAAATTTCAGCCGGCAAAGTTTACTCACACAAAACCGAACAAGGAAGTCTTCCTTACGATGTTGAAGAAATTAAAAGTTCTTGATGGGTATTTAAGAAACATTTCTCGATGTGTTGACTTGCAAGCTCGAAAGGTTGCTGGCCTGAAGAGTCTTGACTCCCATACTCCCATGTTCTTATGCAGCAGTTACTCCCTCTGACTATAAAGAATGCACTTCCTCCCGATGTTTCCATCGTTTTGGTGGAACTTTGTTCTTTCTTTTGGAAGTTGTATTCTAAGGTTTTGATCGTTGAGGAGCTTGATCAGCTGCAATCCAAAATCATTCTTACGCTTTGTCATTTGGAGATGATCTTTCCTCCGTCCTTTTTTACTATGATAGTTCACCTTACAGTACACCTCGTTCATGAAATAAAGCTCGCTGGACCAGTACAATATCGATTGATATATCCGATTGAGAGGTACTCATTTTAAATTTGTGCTTTATTCTCCATATTTAATGTTTTCTAGTCATCCTTTTTAGCATTTAGTATCAATTTTCTCTTCTTTACTTCGTAGGTTCCTTGGAAAATTAAAATCTTACGTAAGGAATAAGGTGTGGCCAGAAGGTTCTATAGCTGAAGGCTATATAGGGGATGGGGTGCTGTGTTTTTGTTCAAGGTACTTTGATGATCTTGAGACGGCTTTCAATCGCCCACCTCGTGTTGACGATTATCCCGAACCTGCGCCGACATCAGGAGAATTTATCCCTCGTGTTGGTAAACCAGTTGGAGCAACTGAGAACTTCAAACTAACGGCAACTGAGAAGTTGCAAGCACATAGACATGTCTTGATTAATTGCACTCAAGTTGAACCTTTCATACAGTAAGAAGTGTACACTCACATGTCATTCTATATCTTTCATAACATTTCTCACTTTCATTTCACTATCGCCTTTCCATTATTAATTGCAGGGAATTTAGAAGTCATGTTAAGCGTCAACTCAGGATCCGTACACAAACATCCTCGGAAGTTTATAGGAGGGTCCACAGAGAATTTCTGAGCTGGTTTGCTCGTAGAATACTAAATGACCATAACCCACACTCACCAGATATTAGAGCTCTCGCAATCGGCCCTCTTGATCATTCAAAAAGATTTACAGCATACAATGTCAATGGTTTTAAGTTCTGCATGGTTTCACGGGATCAAGGATTGCAAACTCAGAATTCGGGTGTTTATGGCACATTTGGGACAAGGAGTTTTTGCGAGCATTAGTGATGCCAACATGCAGTTCATAGGTGTCCCTTACTAGGTAAAGCTTCTTGATATGGTTGAACTTAATTATCAAGGTCGTTTCACCGTGGCGCTATTCAAGTGTTTGTGGGAAAATACCACTATTTCTCGGGGATTGACAATTGACAACTTAGGGATCACATCGGTCAATTTCTCACGGCTGATTCATACTAGTATTTCTCAAGATGATGAGCCGTATATTCTTGCTTCAGAGGCATATCAGGTTCATTATGTCGAGGACGAGAGGCACAGGGATTGGCACATGGTCGTTCATTTAAAGCCACGAGACCTTTATGACATGGGTGAAGGTGATAACATTGCTACGAGAGTGAGCCATTTCAGCTAGCTGATTTTGAAAACTACTTCCTTGAAGGTGATGACAATTTACCTCTACTGTGATGAGTTTTTTTAAGTCCACATCATTTAAATTAAATTTTTTAAATTTAATAATACATCCCTAACAATAATTTTTCTACATAATTTCTGTAGGGATGGCGACGATGAGTGATCAAATTCAAATTAAGCTTTTGTCTTTAAAAAAAAAAACTGGAAAAAAATTTTAAAAAAAATTAATTAATATTTGTAGCCGTTTTATAACCGCTACATAAATAAAAAATAATCGCTACTAAATAAAAACCGCTACAAAATGGATACACTAACCGCTACAAATGGTACGGGGATCCCTATAAATACCCTTACCACAACTCATTTCAAATACTCCCCCATTTCTTTCCACTTTACCTTTTTTTCATTTTCTCTCATTTACAACTTCTTTTGTATGTGTTGAGGAGCTGAACAATAGGATCAAATATGGTAACAAGTTTTTTAATTTTTTTTTCAATACTTCTTTCCTTTGTATAAAATTTATTCTCACTATTTTTTTCTAGATATTTCACAACTTTATTTCATTTTCATCTATTTTTCATACACAATTACATTGTAGTAAACAACATAATAGTTCCTTATTACCTACGTATCCTTAATAATATTATCAATACAATTTTTATACTAATCCAATTAAATTAAATTATTCCTTTTAATTTATAAATAAGTTAAACTATTGAATAATAAGCTAATTAAATTAGATAAAATAATAAAAAAATAAACTATTTAATTTAATATTAGAAAAACAGAAACAAATGATCGTATTTTTTTAAAAGTTTTTTAAAATTAACAACCGCTATTAATTAACGCGCCTTTTTAAAGCTGAAATTAATTTTTTTGCGCTAATTTTGAATTTTCATGAAATTATTAGCGGTTATATAACCGCTACAAATTTCATAAAAATTCAAAATTATAACCGCTACAAATTTCATAAAAATTCAAAATTAGTAGCGGTTTTTTAACCGCTACAAAATAGAAAAAAAAATTTCATTTCTCTTTTCCCGCTTTCAAAATTTAAGTTTTTTATTTTTGTAGTGGTTATATAACCGCTACAAATATCTCTAAAAAAAATTTCACTCATGAAAATGTTGTAGCAGTTGGGTTGAACCGCTACAAATTATGTAGCGGTTATTTTCCTTGAGTAGCGGTTTAATATAACCGCTACAAAACCTCTTACAACATACGATTTAGTAGTGGTTTTGTTAACCACTACTAATACCTATTTTTAACCGCTACCAAATCACGTTTTTTTTGTAATAGAACTTAAAACACATTAATGAGTTAGATAGCAACTATATTAATTTTCACTTCTTCGAAGAAAATTTATGCTTTTTGAGCGTTTTAAATAATACTGTTTTTAAAGGGAAAAAATATTTTAATTTACATAAATCTATTACTGGTCAGGAGAGCTGGCAAAATGGGCCAAACACGTCAAGCTTGAACATTTAAGCTGGTATAAATTGAGAGTCAAGCCTAAAAAATGTAGTCAATTTTGATAAATGAGATGAGATGTTAGGCTTAAACGTACCAATGATCGACTGTTTAAACCCACATATTATCTTTTTCCATTTTATTGATGTCATGACAATTATAGTTCTCTTTTTATTTAACTGGTTGTATGATTTTACATATAAGGGTGATTTATAACTAATTTGTTATAATGTGATTTATAGTTTACACCACAAAAACAGAATATATATACTATGATTTTATGACTTTGGTATATTATTTGTTGTAGATAATTAATAAAAGAGGCTTATTATTTATGTTTTTTATTGGGTGATTTTGGTTTGTCTCACTTATTTGGTTTTGAGCATTAATTTATTAGGGTTCAGGACAACATTTGATTCGGTTTAATTCAAAACAAATTGATTGATATTTTTTGTCACTAAAAAAGAGCCTGCTTACAGAATCAAATGTTTTTGATAAAATGATAATCATGTTAATATTACAGCTAATGTTAATGTTTATTTTTTGTTTTGTTTAGTTTCTTCAATTTTGGAGAATGTTTTATCCGGGCGAAAGGAAAGGAGCAATGAAGGATTACAGGAAACAAGCCGTTTAGGCGTTTATGACTTTTTGCTATTGAAGGCAATCAAAATGAATAAGGGCACCATCCCTAAACTAATACAGTACTCTCTCCTTATCTTAATATAAGAAATATTTGGGGAGTTGCTTTTGATCATAAAAATAAGACATGATTTTAATATTTATCATTCCTTTCCTAATTTAGTTATATTGATGCTTCCTCAACAATAATAAAAAAGGAGAGTAAAGAAATGAATTAAGGAAGATGACTATAGTGTTTTAGAAAATATATATCACAATTATCCGGTCCTTAATATAAGATATATTTACCTAATTTAATTAAATTAATTAAGTTAGTTGAGTTAGTTAATATGACATGCATTTTTTAAAACACTCAAGCCATCTTTCTTAATTCCTTCATCCACTCTCCTCCCTAATTATTGTTGAGGGAGCATTAATAGAGGTAAATTATGAAAAGATGGATACATATAGGAAAACTATGTCTTATATTTAGGACCAAGATTAACTTCACAAATATATCTTATATTAAGAACCGAACGAGTATATATTAACTAACTTCTTTAATCTAACCAAATTATATAAATATGTCTTATATTAAATCTCGGGCGAGTAGTATTAATATGCAACAACGACCGCTCAAGCGCAGCATAGCTAATAAGAATAAATTTGGGAAGTAATGACTAATGACAGAGAACTCTTGGAATAATAAAAAATGGGAGAAGCAGGTGAAGAGGCGCATACCCGAAGAATCAGGACAGTTAAGAGGATAGTGTCCATCGCGGCAATAGCAGATAAACGGCGACGTATCATTGATCGACCCACATCTTCCATCGGAATCCCAGCATTTTTTACAAGACTCATCTACCTTATACTTCACATCAAACCCTCCACCCAAAGCTTGTTCATCAATATCCACATCAGGTTCTATTGAAACCGGCACCTGAATACGAGGCTTACAGTTCTTAATAAGATCGGGGAATTGCGTTTTATTCACTAAATATTCCGAATAGAAAACATAGTTGTTAGGATTAGAATCATAGCTTGTCGGAGGCTGACATGCGAATTCGAATCCCTCAGCCGAATAGTAGCGTGAGGTGCAATTGTAGAATATGGTCACGTTCTTCACAGATTTCTCATCATACTGGAAGGCATTGGAGCGGGTACTCACAGAAGTGTTGCTCAAATATTGTGAAGAGCAGTCATGATACACAAAATCTGTTCGCATCAGTGTCATCGTGTGATTTTCTAGGTCAATATATGTGACACTGAAAGTCTGTGAACCGATTTGAATGAAAGGGTAGTCATCTTTATCTTTAACTTGGGGACAATTGAGCTTGAACTCGGGTCTGCCACAATAATGGGGTCGAATGTTCTCTGACCAGAAGGGGTAACGGATAAATCCTACTTTTCCACAAATAAATGGTTGGCACTCCCAGAATTCCTTGTCTGGTTGACAGTAGGAAAGTGGTAGAGAAGAAAGAAAGAAGAAGAATGTGAGGAACAGCATAAAGGCCTCCATTGGTAACTCTCTGCTTTATCACAGTATATGCCGGTTTGGCTACCGAAATATCTATCAGTCTTAGCTTTTGGGTCAACGCAGAGACTTTTGACTTGACAATGTGAGAGGCTTCCATCCTCTCTTCATTCAAATTTTCTTGATTTATTGTCTTTGCAAAATAACACCTCTATTTGTAAAATCATAGAGTATCTTCTTTCTTTCACATCCCACAATGAATGAGTGAATGAGATGTGGGGGTTGACTATTCTATGCGTATTCCAGACGGCCCCAAATAAACACGGTCCTCCCTACAAATAGTCTATCAGAAAATTCCCCATCCCCCATTTTCATAATATTTTCAAAATGGCCCCACTTGTCAACTTTAATTACCCCTTCTAACAACAATCTCTATACTCAAATGATACCATTATAGTGTCTCGTAAATTATGTATAACAACACTATTTTTAATTAATACTTATTGTCCTTGATACAAGAGCCAGTTAACTTTTTTTGATAAGATTAAGGAAACTAAGTACATTACTTCAAATTATTTATGTTTATCTTTTCTTTATACCAAACTAATTTTTTTTATTGACAAAATGATATTTAATTAAATGATACACAACACATGCTATGATTAACCATTTTATTTAATTTCTTCAATCTCTCTTTAAAAAAAAAGGTCAACTAAGTATTGTATTAAAAAATTAAAGGAGTATTTTATAATTTAAGGGTCACTAATGAAGTATAACAAGAAGCAGCAGCAAAATCTCAACCACTAGGTGGGGTCTACTTATTTAAGCCTAACGATATAAAAAATTCCCAGCTGTTAATGAAGATTTAGTATTGACTTTCCTAAACGTGTGATTTTATATATCTATTTTTCCTATTACTTGCTTGATCCTTGTACCCGTTCAAAGTTTACAAGGTTGATAACTATTCAAGTTGGTAATTAAATGGGAAAATGACACTTTAATACCATATGAATATTGGAAACCCTAAAAAGACCACTAAAATTTGGAAAGGATAGATAAGGGATGTGGTGGGAATCTAGGATTTTAATGTTAAGGGTGAAAGACCAATATGCCCCTTTGGAAAAGTTAGACAATATAAGGTGTCATTACAAAAAAAAAAAAAAAAAAAAAAAAGCGATTTAGTAGCAGTTAAAAAGGTGTATTGGTAGCGGTTTTAACCACTACAAACAACATTTGTCAACCACTACAAAATCCACTATTGCAAATGTATTTGTAGCAGTTACAAATAACCGCTACTCTTGTAATAGAACCGTTACTATATTTGTAGCAGTTTCTTAAACGGCTACAACATTCTAATGTTGACAACACATCATTTGTAAACATAAAACTGCTACAAATTTTGGCGCCACAATTTTGTATGGCACGAAATGAAAAACGAAAATTTGGTTCCATTTTTGTCGCTGTTACAAAACCTCTACTAAATTCAAATAGTAAGTTTTTTAAAAAATGGCACCAGAAATTAGTAGTGGTTTACAAATATCATATGAAATTTGGAGCTCCCATTTTGTGTTTAAATATGTAGCGGTTGTAATCCTAAAAACCACTACAAAAATTTTGTGAAATTAAAAAAAAATTATCTGTTTCCATTTTTATAATACTAGATTGAATAGTTTATTATTTAAGTAGTTTAGCTTATATTAGTTATTATTTAAAAAGAATGATTAAATTAAGTTGAATAAGTATAAAGTTTATATTGGTAATATTATTTAAGGATATGTAGGTAATAAGAAATTATTATGTTGTCTGCTACAATGTAGTTATCATTATGTAAGAAAAATTGGATATAAGGAAAATAGGAAACTGTGAGAAAATGTCCTTCAATTTTTGCAAAAAAATAAAAATAGTTGGAATAAATATTATACGAGGGCAAAAATTTTTGAAATGAAAGAATTAAAAACTTGTTACCATATTTGATCACTTTGTTTAGCTCTTTAGCTCTTAGATAAAATTTGTAAATGAGAGATAACAAAAGAGAGGAAGGGTTGAAAGAAATGGGGGAGTGTTTGAAATATGGTGTGGTGGGGGTATTTATAGGGATCTACGTAGCATTTGTAGCGATTAATGTGACAAGTGTTGTAGCGGTTTATGTTTGTAGCAGTTATTGTGACGTCTTTGTAACAGTTGTTAATTTTGTAGCAATTATTGGTGATTTTGTAGCGGTTATAGAACCGCTACAAATATTGTTTTGATTGTTTTTTTAAAAGCTTTCCATAATAAGGGACACCTTCGAACTACATGTTGGCGTCACTGCTGCTTGCATAACTCCTTGTCCCAAAGGTGCCATAAACACCTGAATTTTGAGTTTGTAATCCTTCATCTTATGAAACCATGCAAAACTTGAAATCATTGACATTGTATATTGTAAACCTTTTTGCATGGTCAAGAGGGCCAATTGTGAAATTTTTGAAATCTGGTGAGTGTGAGTTATGGTCATTTAGTATTCTAGCCATAAACCATCTTGGGAATTCTCTATGGACCTTTTTGTCAACTTCGGAGGATGTTTGTGTATGGATCCTGAATTGACGCTTCACATGACTTCTAAATTCCCTGTAATTAATCATAAGAAGGCGATCATGAAATATAAGTAAAATATGTTATGAAAGATATAGAATAACATATATATGAGTGTACAATTCTTATTAAAGGAAGGGTTCAACTTGAGTGCAATTAATCAAGATGTGTCTATGTGCTTGTAACTTCTCAGTTGCCGTTAGTTTGAAGTTCTCTGTTCCTCTAATTGGTTTACCAACATGAGGGATTAACAAGTCTTTTGACGCTAGAGCATAGGTTCAGGACAATCGTCTATGCGAGGCGGTTGGTTGAAAGCCATCTCAATGTCATCAAAGTACCTTAAACAAAAATATAGGACCTCATCCCCTATATAACTTTCAGCTATAGAACCTTCTGGCCATGCCTTATTCCTTACGTAAGATTTCAATTTCTCAAGAAACCTTCAAAGTAAAGAAGGAAAAATGATACTAAATGCTGAAAAGGGTGACTAGCAAACACAGGAACTAATAATGAGTACCTCTTAATAGGATACATCTATTGATATTGAATTGGGTCAGCGAACTTTGTTTCATGAACAAGGTGGATTGTAAGGAGAACCATCACAGTGAAAAAGGATAGAGGGAAGATCATCTCCAAATGACAAAATGTAAGAATGATTTTGGACTGCAGCTGATCGAGCTCCTCAATGATCAAAACATTGGAGCACAACTTCTGAAAGAAAGAACAAAGCTTCACCAAAATGATGGACACATCAGGAGGAAGTGCATTCTTTATAGCCAGTAGAAGTAATTGTTGCATAAGAGCATGTGAGTCATGACTCTTCAAGCCATCAACCTTTTGAGCCTGCAATTCAATACATTGAGAAATGTTGCTTGAATACCTATCAGGAACTTTTATTTTCTTCAACATCACGGGGAAGACTTCCTTATTCTGTTTTGTGAGGCTAAGCTTTGCCGGTTAAAATTTGTCATACTTATCTGGCCATGTGTCTTCACGAACTCCCATAGCACATAAATCTTTCCTCACTTGAAAATGATCTTTTGACTTGCCAGGTTCGTTAAGCAGCGTATATAGTACATTGTCACATACATTTATTTCACTGTGCATGGCATCAAGATTGTGGTGAAGTAAATTAGATTTTCAATATAGAAGAGTGAAGAAAATGCTTATCTTCCTATATTGCTGAGGTACAGAAGTCATGCCCGTCTTTTGCATTGCTTTCCTGCATTGTTACTTTTTCCAAACTCATTCAACATCCTCAAGCAACTATAAGATATCTGCACTGGATAAAGTCTGAGGTAGTCCTCTTTTTTCTGGTTTCCCGTTGAAGTAATTCCATTGCAATCTAAACTTGTTCCTTTAATTGAGAAACCTTCGATGCCCTATGAATCACCACTTTCAGCTATAGGGAAGGCACATTGTATCAGAGTTAAAATTGCAACATGGATACGCCAACCCATTATGCACTTCCACCCAGATAATGTTCCCAGGCCAGGAAAATCACCAATAATCTACTTTAAGGCTACACACAAGTTGAACAATGTCTTCCTATATGTGTCATATGTCTTGATGCCGACATTCTATAGGTCAAGTAATTCTATAATAAGGGTTGGAGATACACATCGATGCTATTACTTGGTGCCTTTTTGCCTAGGATGATCATAGACAAAATGAATGAGCTTTGTTTCATACACATCCAGAGGGTAAGTTGTAGGGAACTAAGACTACTAGCCAAATACTATAACTTGTGCTAAGATTCCCAAATGGATTGAAACCATCAGTCACCAAAGCAAGATGAATACTTTTGGGGTTAGCCATGAAAGATGGAAAGTCGTTGTCAAACGTTTTCTATGTGTTTGCATCCCAGGGATGTCTTAATTTACAAGTGCTTGAGAATCTTTACAGGTTTCTTTTTCTGCCTTTTCCCCTTCTGAATTGTCTTGTACCTTAATGTGTGACATCACTTACAAGTCTTCCTGCGACATCATTTCCCTAATGCAACATACAATCATTGGGGCATGCATCAATTTTTTGGTAGTTCAAACCTAATTTGTTAATAATCTTCTTGGCCTCGTAGAATGTTGTGGGAATCTCCATGTGGAGGAATGCATCTTGTAATAATTCCAGCAACATTGACATTCCCTTATCTGTGATTCCACGCAAGCACTTGATATGATACAACTTTATCAAGAAATATAATTTAGAGCATTTTCAACAACCTTGATATAAAGGATGATCTGATTCATCCATCAAGTTGAAAAAATCCCGAGCTGCTTCATTCCTTAAGAACACCGGATATGAACCCTACACTTCTTCGTTAAAGTTGTTGTCTTGAAAACCAAATGCATTACGCACAACATCATTAATAGGATCATCTTCATCTAGTTGAACTCCTACTTGTGAACTTCGAGGAAGAACATCATCATATCTCATATTGACCTTCTCATCATGAACTCCCTAGAACGTATAGTCTTCTGGGAAAGGCTTCACATCAAATGTTCCTTAACAACTTGTAGTGCATGCCACTTCTTGAACTTGCATCTTCAACACAGACAGACGATCTTGCCATTACAACTGGCGTGAGAGTATACAAAATCCAAGAAATTGTTTAATCTGTATATATATTCTAGAGAATTGCATGGCAACCTGATCCATGACTTATACATACTTAATGAGAAACTTTAGTAAAGAAGATGAGTGAATAGAGAATGATGGATGCCTAGAAACCGCTACTACAACCGCTATTGAGTATCATTTTGTAGTGGTTATCTTAAAGGAAACCGCCACAAATTTTCATGACCATTGGCCATTAAAACAAATTTTATTTTCACTTTGCAGTGGTTTTTTTTAAAGAAAACCGCTATAAATTTTCACGACTGTTGGCGGGATATTGATAAGTAAAATATTTGTATATTTATTTTCCCTTATATGATAATTTTGTGGATGATATTTGAGCTTAATTTAAAGAACTTGGGTGTAATTGATAAATAAATAATGATTTTGGCATAAAATAGAATTTCTTGAAAAATACTAAATGTGACCCATTTTTTGTTTTTAGGCAATATTTGGAGATTTAGATGTCAGACTGAGATGTTCTTTATATGGATAAAAATCTAAGAAAAATCTCTACAACTTTTATGTTGAGCCCAAAACCCATTTCTGCCTTCAAGGGTTTCAAATTTTGCTTGGAATTTGAAAATATAAATTTGTCCTTAACTGACCTTTGCCTACTAATTTGACCATAACTTGAGCCGTAAATGTCAAAATGGGGAGCTTCTAATTGTGTCTTCAAACTAAGATCCATAGCTACAACTTTCATAAAGATCAAATGTTGAAATTCCACCATCTTGAATGTCAAATTTAGGCAGCAATCAATAAGTTTGACAACCACAAGGTCATTGTTGGAGGCTTAAGATGAAGATATATGCCTAACTTTCTTGAAAATTTTTGTACCCCCTTCATCTATAAATAGAGGAGCTCAAGACACAAGGAGACACACCATTTTAGAGTTAATTTCATGTATTGTATTTACTTCTTGCATACCTCCTTCATGGAAGGCTTATGTAGTCTTCCTTTATGGATGGTATATGTTGCCAGCTACATGGAAGGTTTTAGCTTCTATATGGAAGGCTAGATTTTTCCATTTTCATGCACTTGTAGTTGTATCTTTGTGTTTTAGAATTTAATAAATGAGTTTCATGCAATGTTTATGAAGTTTTGAATTTATTTTTTTTTTGTTTTTAATTTCATCATGAGCTAAATTTCCATTTCTCTAGGGTGATGGTGTAGCTTACTAATGATGGATTGAATCTTAACTTATTAAATCTAGTTTTAATTTTTCCTTTATGATTAATTTTGATTATTGTTCTAAATGCTTTCAACTGATTGACCATCTTTTGAATGATTTCAATATGTATGTTGAGACTAGAAGGAGATGCATGTGTGTATATCCTATAATTGAAACCATAATTTGCATATGAAATAGGAATATATTCATATGGGTTGTGTAGTCTCAATGAGTTCCCTAAATCTTAATCCATGATTGATTGCTTTAATTTATATAAGGATATATTGGATTTGCAATTAATTATAGAATTGCTTGACCTTAGAAGAGGTTAATTATTAAATTAGGGAAACTCGGCTATCAATCATTTGGAATAAATTGGACTATAATAGATAGGTGATTCAATTCAAAATTTGCTAAGTGAAATATAATCATTAGGACTTTTTCTCATAGTTGTTTTCATATCAATTGTATTCATATTTAATCAATTTTATTTTGTACTCTCAATCACCAACTAATCGATCGATTAAATAAAATTAAAATTACCCATTTTGGTACTTAATGATCAATCCTACTGAGAATGATATTATACTCATTTCTATATTACATGGTTACAATAGTATACACTTGCACTTTTTAATAAACCATTTATACTCGTAACAAGTTTTTGGTGTCGTTGCCGAGGATTGTTGTCATTAATATCAATACGAAGTAATTTTAATACTAATTTGGTCTTCATATTACATTTATTTTTCTTCTTGGTGTCTTGTGACTTTTGTTTAGTGCATGACTAGATCGAAGGAGACTGAACTATTACCTTTTGATTCAAAGATAGAGAGAACTTGTTGAAGAAATCGAAGAGTTCAAAAGTAGTCTACTTCAATCCTAATCAATCTGATGACAAATCTAGAGGGAGAAATAATAGATACCAAAATACTCTGTGACTATGAAACACCAACAGTCATAAGGACAAATTCCAGAATCAGAAAACCGCAGTAGCAACCAATAATTTTGAAATTAAGCTTGCAGTTTATCTAGATAGTGCAAGCAAATCAGTTCGGTGTTTTACCAATAGAAGATCTTAATGTACATATGGCCAACTTCCTAGAAATCTGTGACACATTTAAGCATAATGGTGTTACTGATGATGCCATTAGACTTATACTTTTCCCTTTCGCACTCAGGGATAAGGCTAAGAGCTGATTAAAATCCCTACCAGTAGGAAGCATAACTACATGGGATATCATGGCACAAAAATTTTTGGAAAAATACTTTTCTTCAGCAAAAACTGCTAAATTGAGGAATGAAATTGCCTTATTTACTCCGCATGAACAAGAAAGACTCTATGAAGCATGAGAAAGATCTAAGGAGTTGCTAAGGAGATATCCTCATCATGGGTTACCAGATTGGTGGCAACTGTAAACTTTCTATAGTGGGATGACACATATCTCTAGAATTCTTGTAGATGCTGTAGCTGGAGGATCTTTAATGAGAAAATGTCTAGATGATGCTTACAATATACTTTAGGAGATGATAGCCAATGCATATCCAATGGCCTTTTAAACATAATTATTCAAAGAAAGCACTTGGAGTACACGAGCTGGATGTCCTTACAATTTTGTCTTCTCAAGTTGCATCTATATCCAAGCAAGTGGGCTCATTGACAAACTAAGCAAATGTAATGAGCACTCCTACTGAAGCCTGTGATCGATGTGGAAGACCTCATGTGAGCATGCAATGTCAAGAAGGATACTCATTTATGCCGGAGCAAGCTCATGATGTTGAAAATCAAAGAAATAACTCATTCTCAAACACTTATAATCTAGGTTGGCAAAAGCATCCAAACTTTAGTTGGAGGAATAATAAAAATGTGTTCAGGTTGCAGGGGAATTACCAGTAACAAGCTCTTCAACTAGCAAATCCATCACAGCAGAAAGTGAATATGGAAGATGCACTAGCTCAACTAACCATGAATACATCTCAATACATGGTTAGGACTGATGCAACACTTAAAAGCCAAGAAGCCTCAATAAAGAACTTGGAGATCCATATGGACCAAATTACAAATATGTTGAATTCCAGGCAACCAGGAACTCTACCAAGTGACACTAAAAGAAACCCAAGAGAGCATGTGAAGGCCATTACATTAAGAAGTAGGAAAGAATTGAAAGATCATGTAATTAAAAAAAAGAATGACAGAGAAAAGAAAGAAAGTTGAGAAGAATAGAAGGAAGAAGTACAAAAACCAAAGGAGGATGATGTGATACTAGGAAGAATAAGCTTTCCAGATAATCCCCCTCCATATGTACCACCATTTTCATACCCTCAGAGACTTGTGAAGGCAAAGCTAGACAAGCAGTTTGCAAAGTTTCTGGAGGTTTTCAAAAGGTCACATATTAACATTTCTTTTACAAACACTATTTCCTAAATGCCCAGTTATGCAAAATTCATGAAGGAAATTCTCTCAAATAAGCGTAAGTTTGAGGAATTTAAGACAGTTACACTTATTGAGGAGTGTAGTGCTATTTTATAAAAGAAGTTACACCAAAGTTGAGAGATCTTGGAAGCTTTTGCATACCTTACACCATAGGTCAATGTTACTTTGAAAGAGAACTTTGTGACCTTGGAGCAAGTGTAGACCTCATGCCTCTATTTGTATACAAGAAACTTGGTCTTGGAGAGGTGAAGCCAATTACAGTTTCATTACTTCTAGCTGATTGATCAATAAAACATCTAAGGGGTGTCTTAGAAGATGTTCTGGTGAAGGTGGACAAACTCATATTTCTAGCTAATTTCAAAATACTGTACATGGAAGAAGACCAAGAAATTCCTATTATTTTTGGGAGGCTATTCCTAGTAATTGGGAGAACTTTAATAGATGTGCAACAGGAAAAGTTAACCTTACGAGTTCAAGATAATCAAGTATCCTTCAACATTTTCAAAGCTTTGTCCTTTCTAGATGAAGATGACACCTGTTATAGAGTAGATACATTGACCAGCTGCATAAAAGATGTGGTAAGCAAAATCTACATGGATAAACTATGAGTAATTGGAATGGTAGATGTATCAAAATCTACTAATCCAGAAGTCTTGGAGCAGATTAGGTACCTTGAAGCAAATTCCCCAATTTTTATCAAGAAACCATTTAAAGATTTGAGAGAAAGGTCGAATAAGCCGGTACCATCAACAAAGAAACCACCAGTACTGGAGTTGAAAGCACTTCTATCCCACTTAAAGTATGCTTATCTAGGAGGAAATTCAATATTACCAGTAATCATTTCTACAGCTCTTACTCCCGATGAAGAAGAAAAGTTATTAAGAGTTTTAAGGGAGTACAAAATAGCAGTTGGATGGTCAATAGCTGATATAAGAGGGATTAGTCCTTCAATTTGTATGCATAAGATCTTGATAGAGGATAACTACAAGCCATTAATCGAGCACTAGAGAAAACTCAATCCGAATATGAAGGAGGTGGTGAGCAAGGAGGTAATAAAGTGGCTGGATGCTGGTATAATCTACCCAGTCTCTGACATTCAATGGGTAAGTTCAGTCCAAGTTGTGTCAAAGAGAGGTGGAATGACAATGGTGCCTAATGAGAAAAATGAATTGATTCCATAATGAACAGTGACTGGATGGAGAATGTCCATCGACTATAGAAAGCTCAATAAAGACACTAGAAAAGATCACTTCCCTCTGCCATTTATAGACCAGATGCTTAACAGACTAGCTGGAAAAGCCTATTATTGTTTTCTAGACAGGTACACAAGATATAATCAAATTACAATTGCACTAGAGGATCAAGAGAAAACAACTTTTACATGTCAAAATGGTACCTTTTCCTTTAGAAAGATGCTATTTGGTCTATGTAATGCACCATCAATATTTCAAAGGAGTTTGATGGTGATCTTTTTAGGCATGGCGGAAATATTCATTGAGGTGTTCATGGATGATTTCTCAGGTTTTGGAGAATCATTTGATCATTGTCTTTCAAATCTAGCAAAAGTCTTGCAACATTGTGTGGAGACAAATTTGGTTCTAAATTGGGGATATGCCATTTCATGGTGAAAGAAGGAATTGTGCTGGGTCATAAGGTATCTGATCAAGGCATTGAAGTGGACTGAGCTAAGATTGAAACAATTGAAAAGTTACTACCTCCCTCTTCAATCAAGGACATTCAGAGTTTTTTAGAACATGCAGGTTTCTAGAAAAGATTCATCAAGGACTTCTCAAAAATCACAAAGCCATTGTAATGCTGTTAGGGAAAAACACTCCCTTTGTGTTTAATGAGGAGTGCTTATCAGCCTTCTAAACTCTAAAAAATGACTTGACTTCTACACCAGTTATTGTAGCTCCAGATTGGAACCTTCCATTTAAAATGATGTGTGATACAAGTGATTATGCAGTTAGAGTTGTTTTAGGCCAAAGAAGAGACAAGGTCTTTCATACCATCTATTATACTAGTAGGACACTTTCAGACACATAGCTAAATTATGCAACAATAGAAAAGGAGATCTTAGCAGTAGTGTTTGCATTCAATAAATTCAGAGCCTACTTGATCGGGTCAAAGATCATTGTCTGGACGGACCATTCAGCAATCAAATACTTGATTGAGAAGAAAGATGCTGAGCCCAGGTTGATCAGATGGGTTCTTATGCTACAAGAATTTGATTTGGAGATTAAAGATAAAAAAAGGACCGAGAATCTCATTGCATATTATCTTTCTCAGTTAGAGCCACCTGAATGAAAGAGAGAATCACCAATCCAGGAGAATTTCCTAGATGAGAAACTTTTTGTCATGCACTCACAACTTACCCGTTGGTATGCTGATTTTGTAAATTACTTGGTAGGTGGAGTAATGCCTTATGAACTTTCTAAAGTACAAAAGAAGCAATTTCTGGCTAATGTAAGGCATTACTTTTGGGAGGATTCGTTCTTATTCAAATAATTCCTAGATCGAATTATCAGGAGATGTGTTCCTGAAGAAGAAATGGCCAGCATCTTAAATCACTGCCATTCATCCCTATACGGTGGTTATTTTGAAGCAAATAGAATAGCTACTAAAGTCCTTCAATGAAGGTTTTATTGGCCCACACTCTTCAAGGAAGCCCACAGAATTGTGGCAACCTGTAAAAGATGTCAAATGACAGTAAATATTTCAAGGAGACATGAAGCCTCTTTAACCAACATCTTAGAAGTTGAACTTTTTGATGTATGGAGGATCGATTTTATGGGGCCTTTTCCATCCTTATTTATCAATCAGTTTATTTTAGTAGCTGTTGACTATGTCTCCAAGTGGGTTGAAGTAGCTGCTTTTCTTACAAATGATTCTCGAGTAGTTGTAAAGTTTTTGAGGAAGAATATTTTTACAAGATTTGGAGTGCCTACAACTATTATCAATGATGGAGGAAGGCATTTTTGCAACCAACAACTCCAATAAGTGTTTGTTAAATATGGAGTAACTCATAAGGTTGCAACTCCATATGATTCACAAACTAGTAGGCAAGTGGAAATCTCAAATAGAAACTAAAATGGATCTTAGAGAAGACGGTAAATTCTAATATGAAGGATTGGGCATAGAAATTAGATGACTCACTTTGGACTTGTAAAACTACCTTTAAGACACCAATTGGTACATCCTCATATTAATTGGTCTATGAAAAAGCATGCCATCTTCTAGTAGAAATGGAGTATAAAGCATATTGGGTAATAAAAGAGTTAAATTTTGACTTAAAAGGAAGCTGGTGAGAAGAGACTTCTCCAACTCAATGAGCTTGAAGACTTCAGACAACAAGCTTATGGAAATGCCAAATTATACAAGGAGAATACAAAAATGTGGCATGACAAAAGAATTTTGAGGAGAGAGTTCATACCGGGACAAAAAGTGCTTTTATATAACTCAAGGTTAAAGCTCTTTCCAAGAAAGCTAAGATCAAGGTGGTCAGGACCTTTTACTGTGATTCAAGTATGGCCATATGAAATAGTGGAGATTCAAGACGGTGATCAAAAATTCAAAATGAATGGGCAAAAGCTAAAGGAGTATAATAATGGTACACTCAACATTTTGAAAACTGTCATCACATTTAAGGAACCAATAGGTAAACCCTCTTTCTAGAACGGAAAAAAAACAAAAAAAATATAAAAAAAAAAAAAGAAAACAAATTAGTTTGGTTTTTGTCTAGCTAAAGATGTTAAAGAAGGACTGCTATTTGGGAGGTAACTCAAAACTTCTTTTTCTTACTTACTAAAACACACTACACTGCATTAGAAATTTTAGTTCTCATTATTTTTATTTTAAGTTAGCATGGAGGAATCTCTTGTAAAGCTTAAAACCAGGTTTCCCACTCGTCCCAAAGATGTGTTTAGGAAGATTTATAGTTGTTGACTTAAAAGCATAAAGATATTCAAGCATTTGAGCCTTCCAAAAGATATACGCTGGATCATTGAAACTAAGGTATGTTTAGTAGGTGAGATTCATAAGTCAATTATTAAACTTATGCTAGGAATGGGAAGAAGTTCTTACTCCAAAAAGAGAAGAGCTAAAAGAATGAAGGTCTACCATAACTGCATAAGGTGGACATGTGATCAGTGCTGTAAGGGCAAATATATGGTTTCTATAAATTGAGAAAATAAAATAAAATTCATAAAGGATGGACTGAGTAAGGAGTCATTAGATGATATCATTTAAACTCTAGAGACGCATTCGAGTGGTGATGGTCATCGTATTCTTCTCGATTTAATGGACATATTCAATAAAGAAAAAGAGAGGTACTATCTTGGGAATCTGACATTATAAGACCCTGTTTGCCAGTTTAAAAGAAAACTGGATAAGAGCAAATCCTCGATTCATAGAAAGCGTTTAAGCCGTTATTGGACGTAAACCAGAGGAATATGTGAGCTATAATCACAAAAACTCTACATAATCATGCTTTTGTCTAATCTATCTTGTCTTTTCAGTAACTTTTTGACTTTCTTTACTCATTTTGTTTAATTTCTTCATGCAATGGCCTATCGGTCATTCTTTTCAGAAATTTTTTCATTTTTTTTGAAAAATAAGTGATTTGTATGATCTAGTTGTCGTTGTTTTAGTATTATATATATGCACTCTTCCACTTGTAAATATCCACTCTTTACTTGTAAATATGCACTCCTCCACTTGTAAACAAAAAATGTCTGAGAGAAAAGAAGAGAAAAAGTGTATCACATTAAAATGTAGATTTACATCTATATGCATTTTTGGTGAAATTGATTTAGGAAAGGATGGAGAGTTTCTAACTATAGTAAAAGAGCTTAGAAATGCATTAGCTGCTAGAAAGATTAACTTTGTATATGGGCGAGGCATCCAGGGCCTAAGGGGAAGTATGGCCATTTCTATAATCATTAATGGAAGCAAGTGTTTGAGTGTAAGGGTGAAGGAGTTAAAAGATCACATTTTTTCCTTAGGACAAGAGTTACAGGTTTTAAGATTGCCTGAATAAATGGGATGATTGTTCTACCATGCTCAAGCTTTCATCACTCTACCTGGTGGTTTGGAGACGTTGGATGGGATTTCTAGCGTTATATATTGGGCTAAGTTAAACTTTCACAAAAGCTATTAGGATTGTTAAATGTTAATAATTTTTATGATAATATGTTGTCTTTTTTTGATCATGCCATGGAAACAGGATTAATACCCCAAGCGACTGGCTACTCCATAATTTCTACACCAATTGCTGAGCAGCTGCAAACCTATAAACCTAAACCAGATCTACTAGTCAAGCAAATAGGCAGGCAATCTTCATATAGCAGTCAGAAGCAGGATCTAGATACTACTCTTCGATTGTAACTTTCTTTAATCTTTGGGTTTTACTCTTAGCATTTTGTTTTACTGTATTATGTGTTTATTTTTTTTTAAAAAAACTTCCTCTAAGCTCTAAAAGACATTGAGGACAATGTCTGATTTAGGTTGGGGGAGGAGTAGTAAATATATATATAGTTAGTTAGTAAAACCATTAAATGTATGGGGTGTGAAAAAATGACAGAGTAAAGAGTTATTTTTAACTCTTGAGATGATTATATCAGTTGCATGTTTTTGTTTCATCTTAATTTGAAAAAAAATCATGTTTAGGTGTTTTTTAATGATCTTAAGAAGTGTATAAGTTTTAAGCATGAATCAATTGAATTTAGAGATTTCATAGCGTGATTGAACAACTGATTGTTGCCATTGGTGATGAATTTTGAGATTGAATGAGCTGAGTTTGAAAGCCCCTGACCATGAGCTTTTGAGCCTATTTAATCAACAATGATTATTTCTCTTGTGTATGATATTCACTTATTAAGTTGTTACTCTAGAAATTGCTTTAAATCAAGTTGAGATTACATTTCACATGCACCTTCAAAAATGATAAAGGCATTCATTTTTTTCATCCAGAGCCAAATAGCCAACCTTACAATTATATTGTTGATAAGCCCCTTTGAACCTAATTGAATGTTTCTTTGTTGTCAACCCATTAACATGTATTTTAATGATATATCAAGTACTTTTTCCTTATTTGGAATATTAACAGAGTATTTGAAATTTTTGTGAAATGAGCTTTTGACAAGTGTGAGGGTGTATATAACATTAACTTTAGAATTGCAAAATTATGCAAAAAAAAAAAGAGAGAAAAAAAGAAGGAAAAAATATATTAAGTATTCGAATTGTGGGTTGTTGTGATGAGATAAATTTATTCATAAGTTGTAACCCCCTGCCTTGATAACCGTAATTAAGATTTGAAAATATGTAATTTCAATGAATTAGAGACCGACGGATATGTTTTTCTCAAATTTCTTTTCTAAAATTCGTTCAACATAGTCTTAGATTCATCTTCCGAATCTAATTATTCTGCACAGTTCAATCCATTCATACATATCAAATTGCATAGCCAAATTCCTGGTAACTCCTGGGTTTCATACATGTATAAACTAAGGGTTATAAGTTCCAACTAGGGGATTACATGACCAACATCAACATAATATCTACATTTAAAAAATAAACAGTAATCCCAAGTCCAAAATAGATAACCAACAACCTGACAACAATATCCTAGCTGCTCCTGGTGGTTTGTTTCTCCTTGGAGCCACTTGCCTTGTCTCAAATGTTAGTCAATGGAAAGAATGAGATTCAAAAGAATCTCAGTATTAATAAATCACTCATACCACATGTAATCACAAAACATGCAAGAAAATCATCAAGCAGCATCACAGCATAAAGCATAGTACGCAGGCTTCCACATATGCACATAATTACATAATCCCATCCCCCGTATTCCACCGTCCCAAAGGCAAGGTCCTCCCACAGTCAACACCGATGGGCCGCGGGTGAAGGTTTCACAAATAGCCTTTCAGCTTTCACATATAGCCTTATGACTTTTACATATAGCCTTACGGCCCGGAAGGTACGATCCTCCCACCGTCAACACCGATGGGCGGCAGGTGATAGACTCACAAACAATGATCAAACAAACATACCATGTATCACATATTGTAACGCCCCAAATTTCGATTAAGGGCTAATTGCAATTATTGTGAATGACTATGTGGATTAATGTGGATTTTAGATCCGAATTAAGTATTGGGAATGCCCAACACCTTGTATTTTAGCATAATTATGTGACAAATAATTATTTGGGCTAAAATAGGGGTAAATGGCGCATGGAAGAAGGAAAAGAATTTGATTATGTATTATGTGGCAATTTTAATTAATATGCCATAATCAGTGAGAAATTGGAAGAATGGCCATAAGCTAGTAATTAATGAAGAGATTAATTACTAACTAAGGAGAAATGAGATATGTATCTAAATGGCTAATAGAATGGGTAGAGTAACCAAGTGGTTACTTACTTTATGAGAATGCACAAGATGTGGACAAGTGTCACTTGATGATGAAGAGAGATAAGAAGAAAAGTTAAAGCACCATTTTTTTTATTCATTTCCTCTCTTTTCTCTCTCTCATGCGTATGGAATGGCTTGAGGGGGGCAGAAATTCTGCACCTCACCCTCATCTTCATCATCACACACTTTCTCTCTCTCTCTCTCTCTCTCTCTCTCTCTCTCAAGCTCTTGTGTGCCATTTTAGAAGGAAGAAAGAGAAACAGAAAGCTCAAGATTTAGGTAAGATCTTGACCTCAAATGCCAAAATTTCCTTATTTAAAGTTGTTCCCCTTGTTGAGATCTTCCTTTCTATGGTTTTAGAATCTCAAGGAGAGATGTTTTTGTGCTTGAGAAAAGTTAGAGATTGAAGAATCAAGAAACAAATTTGAGAAAGTGAAAGTTGTTGGTTGAGCATTGATTTTTCTGGAATTTTCTGCCCTATTTTTGAAAATTAGGGTCTTAGTGAGTTTGGCATGTTGTGATCATGGAAATGGTATATTGTGATCTCTTTTGGACAAATGGATTGGTTTGAATAATTAAAAGTGAAGTTTGACAACTTTGTATTTGGTTTTGTGCATTGGGCAAAATAGGGCATGTGATTGGATTATGATTTTGGTCATTTTGAGGTTATCATTGTGTTCCTTATGGAAAATTTTTGGGGAATAGGTTTGGTTAATGATTTTGGAGTCATTGGACACTTTGGTAAAAAAGTTGAAAAATCTGTCTTGTGTGAACTCTGTCTGGGCAGTCAGTTTGCACGAACGTTTTGAATGACCAAATGATGTTGGAAAATTTTAAAACTTTTCAGTCTTAAATTTCACATCCCAAGCTTCAAAATGGGCATATAATTTGTGTCATTTCATTTTGTTAACTGAGAGTTATGCTTTGCCAACGTTTGGGACAAAAACTGGACTCTGTTTTGGAGTATTGTTGAGTTTTGGGTGATTCTGGAATTTTGTGATGATTTCTAGTTATGGTCCATATTTTTCAAGTAAATATGACTTAAATATATTTCATTTGGCTTTGGAATCACCTCATTTTGATTTTCCTAGAATTAGTTATGAATTTTGGAAGTTCAATCAAGAATTAGGGAATTTCTTGGTCGCGGCCCAAACTTTTCTGTCCTGATTTTGGCTGCGGCCCATGGGTGGCTAGCTGCGGCCAGTGACCTTCTGACCATATTTTGGCCGTGGCCCAAAGTAGGGCTGGCCACGGCCAACCCCTGTGTTCCAACACTTTGAGTTTTTGAAAAGAGATCTTCAACCTATTGTTTTCCAACCTTTTAGGGCTTTTATTAGAGGCATTTATAGCTTCTTAAAGGTCATTATTGATAACCAAATCTAAGTGTTGAAGAGTCAATTGAGTATTGGAATAGAGAATAATGCTTCGTCCTTAATTATGACTTTATGATTTGATATTTGCCCGAAGCGTAGAAGGCTTGTGCGTGCTCAAGAACGGAAAGACCAAGGTAGTGACACTTTATCCTATATCATGTATATTGCATTGCTTGTTTGCATTAGTCATCGAATATAATGAAGGGAATGTGGCGTAAGCCCGATCTCGATTACAGATACAGTTGATAGGACGTGGCGAAAGCCCGGTTTTGAATATAGATACAGTGAGGGGACGTGGCGAAAGCCTGACCTTGAATACAGATATAGTAAGGGGATGTGGTGAAAGCCCGACCTTGTATACAGTGAAGGGGATGTGGCAGTGTGCCTGGCCTCGAAGATTAATTGCTGCATTGTGATATATGTTTACTTGCTTTGTTTATATGCATTATATTCGTAAATTGTTGCTACTGGGATTCTTTTGAATCTCACTCTTTCCAAATAACATTTTTAGACAAGGCAAGTGGATCGAGGAACAAGCAAGAGGACAAGGGCGATTAGGACTGCTGGCGGTAGTCTTAATTAGATATTTTGGTTTATACTGAACTGGTTATCATTTTGGATAAATGTACATATTGAATAGATCATAGCATTATAGTTTTGTGTAATCCCCGGTATGGATACTGAGATGGGCAATGATGCCCTGAACAATATTTTGGATTAATGTTATTATCCCGGGTGAATGTCGGGAATTGTGGTTACACTCTGATATTGTATATGTGATAAACTGAATAGGCCTATTGATTTTAAAAATAAATGAATGGAGATCTATTTGTACAAGTGTTGTAAAAAGTTTTTAATTATCTCGGATCTCTCATTCCATTATTAAACGTGTTTAAACGCTTAATCTCGGCCTTGATCGAGGTGGGGGTTACACATATAGTATAAGGGAAAAGAGTCACTACCTCGTTCTTTCCTGACTGGCGTCGGCACAGGCTGCTCGCGATCAAGACAAATGTCGAATCCTATAATTCCAAATGTATCATTTAGACACTTCTATAGTGTTTCTAGGGGTTATACGAGTCTATAATGAAAATTTACAAAAATGCCTCGGGGACCTGGCTCGGGCCTGCCGTACCCAGTCCTGCTGCATTTTTCCTGAAATTCTAACCTGGGCTATTCTAGCATATTTCCACCCAAGGAATCCATTTTCGGAATCGGAATTATCAAATCCAATGTTAAATTACAAATTTACCCTTGGCAGCCCCACTTTAAGGGTTTTAGGGGTGTTTTCATAATTATGCTTTTTTGGCCTTTTCCGAAAAAGTGACCAACTATAACCCCACCTAATTTTTGCTCCTGAACTCAATGGAACCATCAAATCTTTGAAAATCCAACTCTAAGACCCATTTCTAGAGCTGGCCAAAATTTATGAGTTCTCTGGGGAAAATTGAGGTTTTACGATTTTGGCTCCGTAAATGCGTTCCTTTATACTCCTAACCACTTTATTAACTATCTAATTGAGTTATTACTACCATTTGAACTAAAATTGGGCAGCATATCCCTTTGGCACATACATTTCTAAAGTTTAAAACTAATGGCAATCTGGCGAAATTTCACTGATTAAATTGCCCACAGCAGCCAGAATAGTTAATATACGAAGGTTTGGAAGTTACCTCAAGCTCCCACAAGCTTTTCCCAAATATGGCTGAAAATCATAAGTGCTCAATAACAGATTTTGAGCTTCCACACCTTAATAAACAAAGAGGAGTAGCTTAGGGTCGGAGTTATATGCGTTAGGAGCTAAATCGTCGGAGGAATCGGCTTACATTGTGAGATTTCTTCTCCTTTCTCTCTCTAAAAATCTCAATGTCCTCTCTCTTGTTTCAGGTCTGCTTGGACATAAAAATGGCTGAATAAGGAGGATGGAGATGATTTAATAATATATCATATGTTTACTTTATGCATTTTACTTATTTACTTAAGTAAATTTCCAAAAATTAACCCTTTTGTACATATAACCTTGTCCACTAAGCCCAACTAATATTTTCTTCCTCATGCCACATGTAGGAGACACCTAAGGGTCCCTCCCTATGGTCTCAATTGGCTTCACAACTTGTTTCGGTTACGTATACACATAAGGTCTTAATTTTGGTCAAAATTGCATTTTTGCTCAAATTTTCCATAAATTCATATTAAATTGACCAAAATATTATAAATATATTTTTTTCCTTTTATTTTCCTTAATTAATTGAAATTATCTTCAATTAATCAGAAAATAGTTAATTTTGTGATAAATTGACAAAATTACGATTTTGTCATTACCTTTCTAATCCAATTTCTTCTCTTATTTTTCTTTGGCCAATTTCTATCTATTTTTGGACCAAATATTTTTCTCTAATATTTATTCATTTTTGGACCTTAATATTGGGCTTTTTAAATCACCTAAATTAATTCTATATTTATTTTTGCCCAATTTCCCGTGAAATTGAATATTTATAAAATTCATAAATTCCAAATTCATGAATATTCACCATTTTATTGAGTTTCCCTAAATAATTACAATATATTTGGTGAATATAAAATTTGGGGTGTTACATAAGTAGCCTATTTTTCAATTGCTTTATTAAATTTCTTAAATATAGCTCTTCATATCATGTTTTACATTCCTTTTACTTAACCCCATTACAACCCTTAATAAGTCCTTTTGATTTAAATTATGCATGTTAATTAGGTATGGAGATTGATATTTTTAGCAAGCCTATGGTAGTGCAATTTTTTCAGTTGAATTTGAGCGAAACACTTACCTTTAAATACTTGAGAGATTGGGAGAATGGGACATAATTACGAACTTGGTTCATTAATTTTTAAATAAAATTACTAGTTTATATTTTCTTTGATTCATGAATAATATGATTTCTTTATTTTTCAATTGTGTTCTTGCTTATGACTTGACACTTTTGATTTTGTTGGAAGCACTTATTAGTCATTCCTTGTTGTCCGAGGACATCCAAGAGCTAAGTGTCGAGGAAACTCGCCTATCAATCATGTGGAATAAATTAGACTAGAATAGATAGGTGATTTAAATCGAAATTTGCTAGGTGAAATATGATCCCTAAGATTTTTTCTTATAGTTGTTTTCATATCAATTCCATTTATATTTCATTATTTTTATTTTGTACTCTCAATCACCAACTAATCAATCGACTAAATAGAATTAAAATTACTTATTTTGGTACTTAGTGATCAATTCACATGGGAACGATGTCATACTCATATCTATATTACTTGGTTACAATAGTATACACTTGCACTTTTTAATAAACTATTTACATTTATAACATATATGAAATTCAAATTTCAAATGTTTGATACTTTATAGCAGTTATGACAAAATAACCGCTACAAACTTTCATGACTGTTGGCCAGTAAAAAAATTTTTATTTTCACTTTGTAGCTGTTTTTTATATACACCGTTACAAATGGGCTAGCAACTTTGCAACGGTTTAATTGAAAAATTGTTATAAAGCTGCATGGCGGGATTTAAAAAATTCAAATTTCAAAATTCCTTTTTGTAGCAGTTTTTATTGTTACAACTGCTATAAAGTGTCATAACCATTGTTTGTGTTTCTAATTTTTTTCCACTTTGTAGAAGTTATAATTGAGTAACTGCTACAAAGGTTCATTTCCATTTATAGCGATTACGGCCTTAAACAGCTACAAAATTGGATCTTTTCATATTTTGTAGCAGTTGTTACAATAAAACCGCTACAAATAAAATTTTTATTTGTTTGTTTTTGTTAAGTTTTTTGGTTAGTTCTAAAAATATAAATATAACCATTGTAAATGAAAGAAGAATTTAACAAGGCTCTAAAATATAAATATCCAAGTTTTTGTACTAATGTTTGAAAAAAATATAACTCTCTTAAATCTACCTAATCAAAAACATAAACTAACTGCTCGAAGGATGATGATTAGGTCCTCCCTTAGGAGGGGAAGTATCATGGGGCTAATCATCAGGTCCTACCTCTGGTGCGCCTGTATCAGGGCACTGAGCAGAGTTAAAGGCACCATCATCATCAGTAGAAGGAGCCGGCTAGTTGATGAACCTAGGTACATGGGGTACTTGTGGATGCTCCTCATCAGGGACAAGCGAATCCATAATAGCTCCAACATGTAGTTCATGTATCCCGCCACTGCATATGTTGAGCGTAGTAGAAATCGGCATATTGCTCATCTGATTGGCCACCACAGCTTGTATCCTGGAAACTTCTGAATGGAGCTCCTCAAAAAAATCATCCCTCAGACGTCTGACCCTGGACGTCTGTGCTAAAGAGCTTCCAGCCTTAGAGGCACCGCTCCTACCATAAGCCATACTAGGTCTGGCGCTATCCCTATCCCCCTCACTCGTCCAGGGTGCTCAGCTAGACCTGAACCTGCTTTCAATGGAGCAGTGGAGTCTTTAGACCCCTGTGACTCCTGGATCTAGGTCTCTCGCAGCTCAGCCTGTGACTGTTGTATCCGCTCCTGCCATTTTATGAAATAATTAATTATTATTATTATTCACAATAAAGTAGTTTTATAAACAATATAAAAATAAATTATTATCATAAAATGATAAATTAACTTACAATGGCCTCATCTACCTGTTGAGAGGTCAGAGTCTTGTCACGGTGTCTATGGCTGATAGTGAATAACTCCTCGTAGTCCATCTGACGATTCTCCTGCTATGCCTTCCTCTCCTAATACAATTAAAAAATTAAATTAGTATTATGAAGAATAAAATACTAAATTTATAATATGAAATAACCAGCTAAAAGTAATTGATATTGTAAAACAATTACCATATCGCTGTAAGTGAAAGCAAATGTCTTCGATCCTATCGTGTGGTGGATCCTTTGTTGCCCTCGGCACCTCATATTCTTTTGAGAAAGCACCTGCAAAAAAAAATATTAAAAGTATAAAACAATGTCAACTAATTATAATTATCAAAAACATACAATTTATGAAATTTAAATTGATGCTACCAAATTTTAAGTAGGCACCGCAAGTGTATGGGCCATAAAATAGTAAACTGGCAAATCAAGGTCATCCCACAGAGACTCAAAAATAATTACTGACTAGGTATTAAATTTCCTATGTTCATTTATGTTGAAAAAAATCAAAGATAATGAGATTAATTAGAAATTTAAAGATAAGGCAAGAAAAATAGTACTAGTGTTTCAAAGATGTCAATCAAGAAAAACAGCCTAGAGCGACTAATCCTCTCTTTAAGTTTTAGAGCATATAATTACCCAATGAAATTCACTTAATATTAACTTGTTAATCTAGAGTCTTAATAGATATAAGTATCTCCCGATCACTTATATCCCTCTCTCAAATTAAAATTATTCTTCCTAACAAACTATTCAAGAGGCAATAAATATCCAAATTCACTTTAATATGATTATATGGATCCAATAGGTATGTTCTTATCCTATTAGCAAATTAGAATAAATTCCAATCCCACATTACTTAATCTTATGGACTAATTAAGATCTCTTTCCCAAGTATAATCAAAATTCTCCAATTTCAAATTTAGTGGTGATCAAGCACTTAATAGGCAAGATATAACAAGATTAAGTAAACAAGAAAATATTAAGCATAATTTAATGGTTTAAACAAGCTCTAATCCAAGAATCAATTCATAGCTACTCTAGGTCTAAAAAAAGAATTAGCCACACATGGCTATAATAAAATCCATAAAGCAAAATTCAGATTCAGCAAATATAGGAAATAAAAGAGAAGAGAAGAGAACAGGATTGAGATTATTGCTATTGTTGCAACAAGAAAGAAATAGATGCTCGCTGATGCTCTCGTTCACCGCCTCTCCTCGTTCTTCATTATTTCTTCAATTGCTGCTCTTTGGCGCTGCAATTCTGCAATTCGACTCCTCTGCTTGACTCTGCCACATTAGATATATAGTGGGTGATGGGCTGATTTCATGGGCTTCTATCTCTATCCACTGCTTTGTCCAAATATGAGATCTTTTTTTCATTCAAAAAAAGATATATCATATTGTGCGAATCTTCCATCCACTATATCACAATTGATTTTGTCTCTTTCTCCTTGTATGGGGTCCATTTCTTTTTTTTCCTTGCCAGCTGAAGCTCCACATCCTTTTTATCTCTTATCTTTCAATATAATATATATGTATTTACATATATATATATTGTATTTCTGATTGATGAAGCTTCCTTATTTGATTTCTTTTTATCTCTTACTTCCTATTATATCTCCTGCACAATAAAATATGATATGAGTAGATTTTATATAAAAAATTCTTATTATCCTGAACTTAATAAAAATATATAAAAGATAATTAAATAGGTACAAAATATCACTAAATTTAACCAATTGTGTCCTAAAATCTGTATCTATTAATTATAAAAAATATATTTATCAAAAATTTAAATTATAATTATAAATAAATCACTTGCCCTTCTACACTCCTTCTAAACTAGACAAAACTCACCTAGTCGTTTGGGATGCCATCTAGCTAGGACGTTCTCAATCAGTTGTAGAGGAATCGTCCCATCCTTATTCATACTGTGTGTAATACCCTAAATTTTGAAATTGGAGGCTGGTGAATAAACCTAAATTAAACGGACATCTAAGCCCTGACTTAGCAGGTGTCTCGAACTTATGCCCTAACATTTCTTATATCTTTGAGATATTAAAGGGAATAAAATTGTGAATTTTGAAGGAAGTGATTATGCTTCTAATGAAATTTCCTACGAGGAAGTGAGAATGTCTTGGGATTTTGGATAATCAAATGATGTCCAAAAATTATAATATTTTATAGGGTGAAAGTAAACATCCTAAGCTTTAAATTAATAGGTCATATGACTCATTTAAAGCTATATACAAAGAGTTATGAATTTTTGAAGTTTGCCTAACGAAATTGATTATTTTATGGAGCAACGGTCAAAGAAATTAATCTGGGAATGATGTTCTTCCAACTGCCTAAAGTTGATATTTTTTCTTGAAACTAGACTCAATAAGGGTTCCATAGTATTTGGAATAGCTCCAAAACAATGTCTACAAATTTAATTATGATTTTTCAAAGTTTGGGAAGAAATTAAAATCTGTCAGAATTGTAAAAAAATCCGAAAATGGGAAAAATGTGACTTAAAGTGTACACGTAACTTGAACAAGTTATGAAGCCAATTTGGACATGGAAGAAGGACTATTGGGATGCCATTAAATGTAACAAGAAGGATTAAATAGTAGTTGCATGTTTATTGGGCTTAATGATAATAAAGTATTATGCACAAAAAGTCCAAATTTTAGAATTTTGGAAATTTGAAATTATGATGTAAGCCTAATGTTACATGAAATAAGCAAGCATTAGATAAAGCACTCTTATTCCTCTTCCCTGTTATTTCCCAACGGTTTTAACACAGAGAAGAGAGGGAGAGTATTTTGGTCTTCTAAAGAGAGAAGGAGGAGCAATTTTGGGCAAGTAAGTTCGATTTCTTCGGCGATTAAGTAGTTTCCAAAATACCCTCGAGATTAAGTAGTTTCCAGACTAATAACTGCCCTCATTCAGTAATCTTGCCCGGGCTGGTCATTTTCTTTACTTGTGACAGACGCCTTTATGTTACAGTATTTTATAACGGTGGCCCTAAGCTTCTTATAAATGGTTGGGTCGACTAATTTTGCTAAGCAAGAGTTCAAGTTGACTCGGACATTTACGAAGAAAATTTGTCCACAATTTATGCGCAACACTGTGAAGAAACATGTAACCTGGCAGATACCATCAAGTAATATTCAAACATGAATACTGAACAAAAAATATTAGAAATGGATTACTACCTTCGGTTCTTAATAAAATTTTGTTTGTAGTATTCATGAGATATTATATTAAATACATGAGACAGTATTAAAGAAAACCACTAAACAAGAGGGAAGGTAGAAAGAATTCTTGTTATAAAACAAATGTTATATATATATATAAAGAATTCTGAGCAAAGAAAAGTCTAGTCAATCCTGAGAAGCAAAAAGAATGTGGGATACGTCCCTTGATCCATTCAAAGGCTCCAAATGAAAACTCAAGTTTGGTGAGAGTTTTGTTTTTTTTTTTTTTGTTGCAGGAAAAATGAAAGTACAAAATAACACTCTTTATGAAATAAACTTGCAATAAAATATCTTTTTTTTTTAATTTATGAAACAAAAGTAGTCAATATAAACCTTTTATTTCATTAGTTCAAAAAATGTATTAGGAATTATGCCGGTAGCTAGCTAAAGTGGTTAATAATGAAACCATAGTATTAAATAGTGAAACAAAAGTAGCTAGTAGGAATGTTTAACATGAGAGGCCCTATTTACTATTTTAGTTTGTTATTAACTACTTCTATTTCAAAAATATAATTCAAAAAACCATACATGAGGCAGCCGAACCTCTTATAGGCTAGCCGCCGAAAAGGCCACCGGACCTTTGTTAATTGGCAAGGGTTTTAAAAGTTAAAAGAAAAAGAAAAAGAAAACTGAGGGCGCTGATGTAAAAAGAACCTAATAAATCAAACTAGAAGCTGGTGGGAAGAAGAAAACATACTCTCTCCTGGGTTAGCGATAGCCGATAGGAAAACAAAACACCATGTTAGCTTGGCTAGCTCAACATATATCAGTCATGGCTTTTGGTCAAGGAAGAAGACTTTTGACTTCACAATGAGAGGCTGCAATCCTCTCTCATGTTTCATTTCTTAGATTTTCCCGCAAAATAACACCTCTATCCTAAATTCGTCTCTTCTTCCTTCCACAACGAATGAAAAGTGGTTGTTGAGCGTTGACTATTCTATGCGTATTCCTGACGGCCCCAAATATACACGTCCCTCCCTGCAAATAGTCCATCAGGAAACAGCCACTCACTTTCCCCATCTCCATTTTCAGACTATTCTCAAATATGGCCCCACTTGTTAACTTCAATTACCCTCTCATTGCTCAAATGAGAGCCAGGAAAGTCAATTTAGTGATATCCTCTGCTCTTTTTCATGGGGAGTGCTCTAAAATCTATGATTCTCCATTGGAAACTAGCAAGGACTTTGTCTAAGTGATCTCTAAACCAGTATGATGTATTGTATGTATCAAAACAAAAGAGTCTATGACAAGTTCGGGTGTGTTTGGTTGAGGGGAGGGTAGGGGAGGGAGGAGAAGAGAAGAGGGGTAAATTACTTTTTTGGGTTGAAAGTATTTAAATTTTGAATAAAAATCTAAAATTTAAAAAAAAAAATGAGAGGGTAAATTTTGGGCGAGAATCCAAAATTTAAAAAAATGAGAGGATAAATTTTGTGTTTCTTTTGTCCAAAATTATCATTTACCCTCCCTCCCCTTCCCTCCCTCCCCCCCCCCCCCCTACCTTCACCTCAAACCAAACACACCCTAACAGAACTGTGATTTGCATGTAGCAGAGCAATTGAAGGGCATAACAGAAGGAACAGAGAAAGAAGCCATACTTGCAAAAGTAGGGCACGCCAAGTCATAAGGTCCATCTGGACAATAACAAAAAAATTGAGGCCCATAATCTTTCATCCCACAAGTTCCTCCAGATTCCATACATTTTTCGCAGCCACCCTCGTCTGCAAAATACTGAACATTAAACCCTTTATCCAAAGCATCCTTCAGCGATTCAATTCCACCAAAAGGGTCCCCAGTGACACCCAATGTAATTGGCACCTGAAGCTCAACCCCACAGTTTTGAACAAGTTCTGGGAATTGACGCAACAGATATTGATCCATAAAAAAAAGCTTGCTTTCCTCTGTCAACCCTACACGTAATGTCGTTCCGGCCGATTGGAATCCCGGGAACACGGTCATCGAATATGGTCATGTTCGCATCAGATGAGTCCAAAGAAAAGAAAGTAAGGTCCAAGGAAGTGTTGGTGAAAGGGAAAGAACAGTAATCGTAGTTTGGGATGTCTGTTCGCACCATTTTGGAGATAAAGCAAGAGGGATCGAAATCGATCAAGATGAAGTTTTGAGAGCCCATTTCAAGGGAAATGATGTCAGGAGACAGGCATTTGACTTCGAAACCATCTCTGTCGCAGTAATGAGGTCAGTTTCCTCCCCAGAAAGGATAGGATATTAACAAGTTTCCACAGTTGTAAGTGTGGCTACATGTTTTGTATTTGTTTTTGACTCAGGGATTGTGACAGAGTCGTTGTTAAGAACAAGCGGTAGAAGAAGAAGAAGGAGTTGCAAAGTGTGTACGGAAGCATGTGACTATGAGAATTCATTGTGTTGTCAAGTGGTGGTTTTCCATGACCACTTATTGTAACAGAGTCGCAAGAAAACAGAGGAAGAGAAGAGAAGAGACTGAAGCTAATGGAGTTTCCTATTACTTAGTTGAGTTATTTCGCAACAGATGTCAGCTCAGCTTTTTTTTTTTTTTTTCTTTTTTTAAGAATAAATTGCTGTACTTGACTGCTAAGTATCGACTTCACAGTTCACATAGGTATCATCGGCTCATCGCCTTAATACGGCATGCATGGCAAGAAACAGAGAAGCTTTTGTTTCTAGCTAATCCACCGGTAAGTGTTTCTAGTTCATACTAGTGTGCCGAATGCCAACCAGAGCTCAAGAAGGGAAGGGGAAAAACGAATATTAAACATGAATTAAAGTTTTAACTATACTTGCATTTATATTGTATACTATATATTAAATAATTATAAAAAAAATAAAAAAGGCCTGAAAATTCTGTTTATTCATTAATGGCCACACACTAAACATCTTTCTTAAGTATGACTTAAATGTGAAGTTGTAGGTTCAAATTCTTCATAAATATAATACAGGAAAAAAATGGAAAAAGAATTTTAAAATTATAGAATTTCAAATCAAGTTTGTTGTCAACAATTGATAAGAAAATGATGAAACTTAATAAACAATTTATAACTCATTCTTTAAGAAATACCTTATTTAGAATTTTATAATTTTAAAATTCTTTTTTTATCCTTTTCCCAATAATATATGCATGAATCAAGAAAATATAATTCTAAACACATTATCTGCTTATTCATAGTCCTAAACATTTTGGCCTAGAAATCTACTTCTAAATGTTCTTCATCCTAATAGAAGTGTCGAACGACTATGCACTAATATATATTGTTGAAACTATCTATTATTTATTATTGGGGTTATTTCTGTTAAACTTCTCATATTTTTCTGCGGGATGTTAAACTTCTCATATGACCAAATAACAATAACAAAACCCTATCCCATTAACTAGGGCTAATTACATGGATCGCATAGTATTATTATACCCTATTAATAACTAAATCTTTAAATAGATTTCTCGTGTGACCAAATTGGGAGAAAACCCCACTAAAATGAAATTCTAATATTATGTAATTTGACATTCCAAAAGAAAATTCCAATTTTCCAATTAAGTCTTAGTTACTTGGCATTCTTGTAATATCTTACTCCTTCTGACTCTTAATATAAGACATATTTATTTAATTTGATTAGATTAAGGAAGTTAGTTTAATTAGTTAATATGACATATATTTTCTAAAACATCCTAGTCATCTTCTTTAATTCTCTCATTCCCTCCCTCCTTGATTATTATTGAGGGAGTATCAATAGGGATGAATTAAGAAAAGATAGATAAATATGAAAACTATATCTTATATTTAGAATCAAGAATAACTCCTAAAATATATCTTATAGTAAGGACTAGAGGGAGTATTGTCTATACTTACATGCACGATTTCCTTAATAAGATCAAGAGTGTATTCGGATTAGCTTTTGGAGAATAGATTCTGGAGAAAAAGTGGAGAATAGCTTCTGGAGAATAGATTCTGAGCAGAATGATTATGAGAAAAAAAATAATTTTGATAAAATGAGAGTATTTGGGTATTGTGATCAGAATAACTTTTTTCATGGTCAAATTACTAAAAAGGACATTAACTTTTGTGATAATTACATATAAAGAATAAGATTATAGTTTCCAAATGTAACATCAAAGTTTTTCTTAAGGAGCGTCTGATACAAATAAGTTTAGAAAGATGCAAAAATAATAATGAACAATTGAAAGGGATATAAATTTAACAAAACCGTTAAATTTAACCTTACGATGTTAAATTACAAGAGAAAAAAACCCCAAACGGCATTCAAAAGGATGCATCTTAACCTCTTATTTAACATTAAATTTCATAATTAATACCAAAAATGAAATAAATTTGTCCATATGTAATGTTAATTAACTTAACTATTTTTTATAATATAAGAAAATTAAATAAATAGATCTTATATTAAGAATAAGAGAAAGTATTAAAATTTTAAAATCTTTTTTTTAAAAAAAGAGAGTGACAGACGATCAAGAGAAAAACAGTGAAAAAAAAAATAGGAGAGAGAGGTGTGGTGTGGGACCCACAATGAAAAAAGGTCACTAAAAAATGCACGGTGGGCGCTCTCAAAAAAAACAAAAAACAAAAAACAAAAAAAAAAAATTAGCTTGAGGTTGAAACCATGGTTTAGCCTTCAAACCTTGCTTTCAATCCAAAAATGGAATTATCGTATTGTGTGGGGGTGTTCAGGTAATTTAATAAAAAAAAAAAAAGGTGCTTTTCCAAACACACCAACATAGTGACCAACCAACCAAGACACTCACCTACATATTACGAGTACATATTACGAGATGAAATTCAAACCCATCATAGTAATTTGCCGTCAGATTATTAAATAAACAAAACACATAATATAACACCACCACAAAGTGTTAAAGCCCTTTCTTATTTACTTTTACTGTATGTTCTATTCTGCATATTAATATATGCTAAACCAATCCAATCAATTAATCTATATGAAAGGGGAAAGCTACCTAACCTGTTAAAGAAAAAAAATTAAACGCTACCATCCAAATTAAAACAACTTAGGATAATCAGTTTGTGAAGCAGCACAAGAACCTAAAAATACCAAGTAACTTAAACTAGCTAGAAGCTAGGAAGAAGAAAACATACTCTGTTTCCGCACTGGGTCATCAGAAAAACAAACCCTATGCTGATCATCATAACTTTGATTGGGACAGAAACATGTGAATCCACCAAAACTTACATTGTACCCACATCTTCCACCTGATTTTCTGCAATCTTCACACAGACCTTCTTCTGTCCCTTCCCAATCCACTTCAAAACCTTTACCTATAACATCAGCGGGATCTATGGGGTCCTCTATGAATCTTCCGGCTGCGTCCCCAAGAACAGGAACTGTGATACTAATTCCACATCCCAGTGCTGTTTTGTTAAACCATCTCTCGCCGGTCAGTGACCAGTATGCTTGGCGAGGATTACCATTTATAGGGCACTCAAACATCGAAGCATTTGATAGATTCACAGGATTAGGCGTGTTTCCTAAACGATCGCAGTCATATAATATGGTAGTGTTTATATCATTGGATGTGTAGTTAAAGAAAGGATAATCCAACGTTATGTTGTTGAATTCTTTGGGACATTTGGTGCCCCACAAATCCATTCCTGCTATTGTAAGAGTTCTTGTGTTTGAACGGACATCGAAGACATGAAATTTCCGGGACGCCATGTTTATAGTAACATTGTCTCCTTCACAATCTAGCTTGAACCTTGGATGCCCACAAAACTGAGGTCGTGAATTGGACCAGAATGGGTAACTAAGGTTGGTGATTTTGCCGCAGTTAAACGGCTTGCAAGTTGAAAACTGTTCATCTGCAATGGCGAAATACGGTGCCAACCAGAGAATGAAGAAGAAGAAGGTGTTGAAGAAGACAAGTTGAGGAGGAACAACACAAGGAGGACCCATGTACTGTGGGATATTGCAACGATAATGTGTGTGTTTTGGAATGGGTAATTGCTAGATAGCTATCAGGGGGATATAATTAAATCAAAGTCAAACCAAAAACCCTGACAAGTGATTGGCCTAATGAGGCTCAATCTTAGATGGCTTTGACTCTTTCAAGGGCGCATAAATTAGAGCCGTCTTATACGTTCATAAGCTTCAAACCTACTGGTTTAGATTAATATATACGAAGATTTTGACTTAGAAAATGTGAAACCTAGCCAAGACTATTCCTTATATAAGACTAGACTTTTATATAACATAATGGGGTATATGACCAAATAAAAAATATGGATGTGGCAGGTGAATTTTAAGACGAAAGTTTATGGAAGAAATGAAGGATCCTCTTTTGTTGCTAATTGTTTGGGATCAATTATTTTCCGGGTAATACTGTGTCATTTGAAGTGTGTAGATAGATATTAAACAAAACGAGTTTTATATACGAAACTACACATCAAATGTCATTCCAAAATGCTGACCAAATAAAAAATATTTTCCTTATTTATTAGTCATATGATCAAAAGTCAAGGCTTCTTATGGATTATTTCTTTATTTCACAAAAAGAAATACTCCCTCCGGTCCTAATTATAAAATAAAGTTAACTTTTTTAGAGAAATTAAGGAAGTCAATTAAATTACTCTAGAGTATTTTTATTTTTATTTTTATTTTTTCTCTAAACTAATTAATTTGACTAATAAACTAATATATAATCTAAAGATACTAAAAATATAAACCCTCTAAAGTAATTTAATTGGCTACCTTAATTTCTCCAAAAAAAAGTCAACTTTATCTTATAATTAGGACCGGAGGGAGTATGACTCTTGTTCATTGATCATCTTTTTAAAAAATATTAATATATGGTCGTTTCCTCACCCACAATTTCTTGCTTTGTTTTCTCTCTCTCTTGAATAGTGCTGTGGATTGGGCTTTGTCGTTTCTGTTTGGTTTTAAAGTCGCCTTGGGCCTCATAGTTTTGGGCTTCACAATTAATAATTAGATTCCACAAGCCAAAGAATGTCTATGCCGCCACCGTTGAGATCAAGTAAGACCATGGCTCGTTTGGTTTGATTCCATTATATCTTGTAGTGCAGTGTAATGTGATGTAATGTAATACAATGCAATATTAATTACAGGGGTAATGTTTGATTTGATTTTTAAGCAAGGTGCAATAAGTTAATATTTTAACAATTATTTAAAATTAATATATTGCACAAAGTCTATTTTACCCTTAATATAATCTTTGTAGAAAAAATAGTTAAGAGCTAGCGGTGGAGGGGATGGAAGAGGAGGAGGTAGTGGCAGCGGCATCGATGGGGGTGGCGGCAGAGGAGGAGCTAGTGACAATGGTGGTGGCCGAGTGGTGGCGGCAGCAGAGGAGGAGGTAGTGGTGGTAGAGGTGTGCGGGTGATGACGGCGGCGGCGATGATGGCGGAGGAGGAGGAGGTGGTGGTGGCAACGGAGGAGGTAGTGTGTGGTGGTGGTAGGCGGGTGGCGACGGCTGGGGTGAAGGAGGAGGTAGTGGCGGCGATGGCAATAGTGGGGGTGGCGGCTGCAACAGTTGAGGAAGAGGAGGTAGTGGCAGCGGAAGCAGGTGGAGGAGGAGGTCATGGTGGTGGCAACGGGTGGAGGAGATGGTGGTGGTGATAGCGGGTGGAGGTGACGGCAGTGGAGGAGGAGGAGGTAGTGGCGGTGCAGTTGTGGTGCGATGTGGCAAGTGAAATGAGATAAGTGAAATAAAGACACAAGAAACTAAAGGGTAAATTAGGCTTTTTTAACCATACAATGGGATGGTAATGAGGATTCATAGGGAATGAGGTATGAATGAGGATTACCAATTTTTTGGTAATCATCATTACCATGATAAATCTTATTACCATGCTAAAGAGCAACCAAACACTCTTCTCTTGAAAATGCAATTATGATTACTATTGCAGGCATGTAATGTGGTTGAACCAAATAGAGCGGAAGGAGTTAGTTCCTCACAACGTAGCGAATCAAAGTTCGAATCTCCATTGGGAGAGGTGTCCACGTTTAATATCTGACAACACCTCAAACAAGATTGCTTTCAATAAGAGGATACTTGTGCCCAACAAAAAAAAAAAAGGTAAGCCTAAATCTAGCAGAAGGATCTAGTCCCCCTCACAACATGGCAAACCAAAGTTCGAATCCTCACTGGGAGATGTGCCCACATTTAGTGCCCAATAGGCCCATGTCTCTCAAACAGGATTGCCTCCAATAGGAGGATACTTGTGCCTAACTAAAAAAAAATTAAAACTAACAAGCTATTGGTTGAGGTGGTAAGCGCAGTCTCACCCCGTTAAGGAGTAAAATACAAATTTGAGTCCTAAGAAGCACACATGTTGAAAGAGGCAAAAACTCCTTACGTTCTAAGTTTCAAAAGGGATTAGTCTAAGTTCGAAGTGATAAGCAGGGATTCAGAATTTAGCCACAAAATGGTACTACCGAGGAAATTCATCAATCTCAGAAAAGCACAACTGAGTTTCAACTTCCTATACATTAAGGCACAATTTCACAGGATTAGTGGTATGTTATAGCATTTGATAGATTCACAGGTTCGACGTGGATTCTAATTAAAGGATCACAGTCATATAATATGGTAGAGTTTATATCATTGGATGTGTAGTTAAGGAAAGGATAATCCAACGTTAAGTTGTTGAATTCTTTCGGACATTTGGTGCCCCACAAATGCATTCTTGCTATTGTAAGAGTTCTTGTGTTTGAACCGACAATCGATGACTTGAAAATTCTGGGACGCCATGTTGATAGTTGTTTTCTCCTTCACAATCCAGTTTGAACCTTGGATGCCCACAATACTGAGGCCGTGAATCGGACCAGAATGGGTAACTAAGGTTGGTGATATTTCTGCAGCTAAACGGTTCGCAAGCTGAGAATTGTTCATCACCAATGGCGAAATAATATGGGAACAAGATAATGAAGAAGAGGAAGGTCTTGAAGCAGACGAGTTGAAGGGGAAGAACACAAAGAGAAGCTATGTAAGGTACGATTTTGCAATGAATATCTGTGTTTGGAATGGCTAATTAATAGCTTATAGCTATCGCACACGGGATTATAAATCAAAGATAAAAGCCCTTCAAGTGATTGGCCTAACGAGGTGTAATCTTAGATGGCTCTGACTCCTTCAAGCCACAAGAAATTGGAGAAGTCTCGTATATTCATTTGGATTAATATGAATATTATGACAAGGCCAATGTCACACCTAAGACCGTTCTATATACAAGACTACACTTTTATAATAATATAATCGTGTATGACCTTATGAAAAAAGCAGAGGAAAGTGTATCATATACTATATAGATATAAAAAAATTATCATATACTATATAGATATAAAAAAAACATAGCATGAGAATAAAACATAGAAGTATAATATAAATTATTGGTTCATGGATTATAAGACTGACAGCTATTGGTCAGGGTCAATGTGTTCCACATTCAATGAGACTTGTTGATAGGAAATATGGGAAGATTTATTCTAGAAGGAGATGACCTTGTTTGAGTTTAATTATTGTTGGAATATACCTAGTTTACTCTTGGTGAATTAGATCCAACCCCAATTGCTGTTGTTCAATGCTTCAGGCGCAGATTCGAAGGTGTGGAGGTGGAGAATTTTCTGACAATCAGAGATCCTTCTTTGACAGGGAGAAATATTTTCTCTGATAGTTCTAAATAAATTGTGTTATTTTTTATTTCTAATTTTATGTATTATATTATTTTTTTCATGCCTCCTACATGGAAGGCTTAGTATTATATTACTTTTTGCATGCCTCCTACATGGAAGGCATAGTATTGTATTACATTTTTCATGCCGCCTACATGGAAGGTTTTACCTCCTAAAGGGAAGGCTAGATTTGTCCATTTTTCATGCATCTTGTTGGTTGTATATTTATGTTTGAGAATTTAATATTCAAGTTTATGCAGTATTTATGAGGATTTCATTCGAGCTTTATATAATGTCAATTTATTTTGGTTTTGTTTTTAATTTTATCATGAGCTAAATTTTCATTTTCCTAGGGTGATGATGTAGCTTACTAATGACGGATTGAATCTTAACTTATTAAATCTAGTTTTAATTTCTCCTTTATGATTGAGTTTTAATTATTGTTCTTAATGCTTTCATTTGATTGACCACCTTTTGAATGATTATAATATGCATGTTGAGACCGGAAGGAGATGTATGTGTGTAGATCCTATAATTAAAACCATGACTTGCATATGAAATAGGAATATATTCATATGAGTTGTGTAGTCTTATTGAGTTTCATAAATATTAATGCATAATTAATTGCTTAAATTCATATAGGAATATATTGGATTAGCAATTAATTATAGAATTGCTTGACCTTGGAAGAGGCTAGTAATTAAATTAAGGAAACTCGACTATCAATCATGTGGAATAAATTGGGTTAGAATAGATAAGTGATTCAATCCGGAATTTATTAAGTGAAATCTAATCCCTAAGACTTTTTCTCATATTTGTTTTCATATCATCTGCACTCATATTTAATTATTTTTCTTTTATTTGTACTTTCAATCACCAATTTATCAATCGACTAAATAGAATTAAAATTACCCATTTTGGTACTTAGTGATCAATCCTCGTGGGAACGATACTCTACTCACTTCTATATTACTTGATTACGACAGTGTACACTTGCACTATTTAATTGATCATTCACACACGTAACACCCAACTTGACATTGAAGATGTGGAGAAGATGAGAGAAGCAAAAACAAAAGATGAGGGTGAGGGTAGCTAGATCTGAATGAAGATGGGAGGGGGAGGGTTGCCCTATAAAGATTCGTGCTTGGAATCGTGGATAACGACAAGAGGGAGAGGGTCGCTAGTCAAGAACCATCGCATGAGGGGGGAGGGTCGCGGGTCAAGCACCATCTCATGAGAGGGGAAGTGTCGGCGGTCAAGAGAAATAAAAACCAAAAAGAAGATGAATTAAATGTTATGCTAAAAAACTTGAGATCAAATCAGACAAAAACAAAATCAAACACCATCGTTGGAAACAAGAACCGGGAAACAAAATCAAATGTTGTGCCTCGCCACGTTGTCGCCATAAGAGAGGGAAAGGGGCTATTGAGTTGGGGAGTGACGATGCTATCGTCGTTGTGCCTTTCTATCAGTATACCTCTTCGTCGTTGTACCTCGCCATCGTTGTACGTCGCTGCCACTGTAAGAGAGGAGAGGGGGCTGTCGAGTTGGGGAGTGAAGAAAGATGTAGGGTCATGTGGGCAAAGTTGTCAATTGATAAATGTGTAAGGGTATAATGGTAAAAAATTTTCACATCCATTGAACCTCCTTAGTTCCGTGGGTCAACCCAAGGAAGTGACTTCCATCATTTTGATGGAAGTGACTTTCATCATGTAAGTGGATTCTAGCCTACCAAACAATCCAATTTTAGGATCTCACTAGCTACCACTTCTCTGAGCTCAATTCCAATGTATCAAACAAGGCATTATTCTCTCCCTCTTCTCCATCTATCGTAAATCAGCTGTGTAATATGATTGGGGTCTACATCGGTACTCTAATTTCCTATTGATACTTCAGTGAGTCAGTCGAATTTCAGGCACGCCCAAAATATTTACAATTGTATTTTAAGTTTTCTTCTTCCTTAAATATTTTGTATCTGTTTTTTGGACAGTCTACTTTTACTACTAATAGCTTTTATGCAAGTTGTATGTAGGTTTCTTCATAGTAAGCCTACGGAGAATAACCACTAGAATTGCCATCGAAGTATGAGGAAGGAGGCCACGTCTTGTGTCCTGTTGTTTCTCAGAGATCATGAGAAGCAGTATTGTAGTACGACTGTGCAACAGATAAGCACTCACATCTTGTGTCTTGGTGTTTCACAGCCATCCAACTAACATGCGGTCAACAGAAAACCATTCCTCAAGCTTAAGATTCAAGGTTTTCCCAGTAGATTAACACTATCTGAAATATAACAAGGAGGAGCAATACTGGAGTCATCAATATGAGACTCTAAACGGTTGCCTTCAATCAAAGGAAGCACCATTGACTCCCAAACGAGATAGTTGCCTTGATCCAACTTGATTGAGGTTGTTTGGCTGGAAGAGTGGAAAAGAGAGTAGGTCTTTGTGGCCGCAGATGACGCCACACCAGATAAGGTACCCACGTTAGGAGAAGTAAACACAAAAAGGATGAGAGTAACATTCTTGGCTCTCTGATACCAACAAAAGTAAAAGGCAAAATGAATTGAAAATGCCAAGAGATAATCATCCTCGAGCCTTCGGTATATTATATAATATTGAGTACAACAAAATGGTGGTCCCACCTAAGGAAATATTATAACAGAATTAATATGGACCGCATGCGTATACAATTACAATTGTACAAATATCTTCTAATATTATCTACAGAATTATACAATCATTTCAATATTCTAATAGAAGGGAAGAAGATTTCTTCATATGAAGGAAATCTCTCCATAAATACCTAGGTTCACTAGTAATGGACACAATTTGTTGAATGGATATTTTGAACTTATGAAATCTCCTTTCTCCCTCTTCAGATTCTACACTCTATTCTATCCTCCCTCAATTCTCTTCGTGCCCCCAAAACAATTGTCTTCTACACTGTTTCCATAGTTGTGAGTTGTTTTAGATCACTTATGATCAGGGTTTAAACAAGTTGAATAGATCTACTCATCATAAGTTAGAGATTAAATAAGTCCAACCAAATATGAAAAAGAAAAAGAACAATTTGATAAATAATTTTCCACTTAATCAAGTCATTATAATTGTCATAATTTAACAGTTAATGAACACCTACAAAATTTGCAATGTACTTTAATTGTCTTCTACTCATGATTATAAAAAGCCATTCAAAAAGCTGCGTGACAAGTTGAAAGACAACTATGACTTGAGGGCTCTGACCAATTGTTTGATGATGAAGATAAATGTAAACTCAAAGTCAAGCACACAGATCTAATGGCATGATATATATGTAATATATTGAATTCATTACCCAGATCCTTCATATTATATTTGTGTAGAGACAATACTAAAATGGAAAATTGCACCCCTTGTTGAATGAGGTGAAGACGATGATGAAATTGTCTTCACAAATTTTGTTGCTTCATGGGATAAATGTAAGAGTTTAATTTCGTTGCTGGTGTCTATAAATTTACTTCCTGAGACTTTGTACAGAGGGTACTTTGGTTACGTAAATATGAATGTAAACCAATTCAATTTGTCTATTAGGGCAAACTACTCAATTAACTGTCATCAGAAAATCTAACGTTTGCATAAAAAACATGTTATGAAACAGAGGATTGTAATAAAAACTAGAAACTGGGAAAAAGAAGACATACCCTCTGATGATCCTCAAGAATAAGGCGGCCATGTCTCCAGCAAGGGGGCAGGTACTGGAGCTTCTAATGGATCAGTACAACAAACCAACCTGAAATTCTGCAATCATCACACCAACCTTGTTCTTTAAGATCCCATCTAACCTCAAAACCTTGATCTATAACATCACCAGGATCTATGAAACTTCTCAGTGCCACACCCAGAACAGGAACAATAAAACTAGTTCTACATCCCAGACCACTCCTCGTCCAATTCTCTGTCCCAAAAAAGTATGCTTCACGTGGAATACCATGAAAGGGTGATGAATTCACAGTGGTAATTTTTGAAGTAGTGTCACAGTCATATAATAGAGTAGAATTCTCATCATTGAGAGTGTAGTCAGAGAAATAATAATCCAAGGTGGTGTTTATGAACTGCTTGGGACACTTGGTATCCCACAAATCCATTATTGCTATCACAAGAGTTCTAGCAGAAGAGTTGACATGGATTACACGAAGACTCTGGGACTTGATGTTGATAGTAACATTATGATTTTCATGGAATACATAGTCATTCATAGACTGGAATTACATAAATTAAGTGATTTTCAGTTGGACCAATCCCCTTGAAACGTCATTTTGCCGTTGACAATTGCGTATTAGAGACTATCAGCCATACTCAAAATGTCAACACTTTCGGATGTGTCGTCACAGCTTCGAACTTGGCTAAAGACTGATTTTATTGATATTGGAAGAAGAATGACTTAAGCAATTGGCGCCTCACCCACTTAATATAAGACCTAGATAATTAATTTGTATATGTTGAAGAAATTAGTTAAGCTAGTTATTTATAACAAATGGGTGTTAGTTTCCCTAATATACCTTTTTTAATTATGTGTATTGAAAATACTCCTAAAACTCCTTTAATATATGTGTAATTAATAGGAACATTTTGAGATAAAAATTATAAATTTGAGAGATAAAGTAGACTAAAAGTTTATATTTAGATTTGGAGCAATGGGAGGAAACAAATTTTAGGAATTATACTCATAATCTAGAATATAGGGGAGAGCTTCCAAAACATAAAATATATGAGGTTGATAATATGTGAACACATTGCTTCAGCAAGAGCCTTAGTGGAAATTTTAAGAGGCGAATAACAATACAATCAAATAAAATTAATATAAAATGAGAATATGCATACCCAGCATCAACTTCCAAAATTATTACTCAAATTGTTTATATTTATATTCCAAAGTCTTCATTTACATTAATTCCTTTTAAATTCTACTTCTCCTCTTGAACGGAAGGTATAACTGGCTTTGATGCCATTTGCAATAAGTCTAAACTTCCTTCTAACATTTCAATTACTCTACTCATTGTGGGTCTCTGAGTTGGAAACGTTTGCATGCACCACAAACCCACAATGGTTATGTTTTTTACAAAATCGTTTTCTTCAGCCGTGTTCAACCCATTTTGTCCCAAATCTTTGCCTTGCTCAAGTTTGTCATAAATAGAGTCAAGAACGTAATTCTCAGTTGGATAATTGGACTCAATGGTCACGTCCTTCAGCAATCCAGCTATGTCTAAAAGCATCACTCCATAACTATAAACATCACATTTATAAGAAACTCCACTGATATTTCTATTCCAAACTTCTGGTGCGAGATATCTAAGAGTCTCTCTAGCTTCTAAAAGTGAAATAATGCTCTTTTTGCTGGGATAGAGTTTAGCAAGTCCAAAATCTGTGTTCTTAGGGCAAAACTTTTCATCCAGAAGGATATTATATGGCTTTATGTTAAAATGTAGAATTTGTGTGTTGCATCCCTTATACAGATATTCAAGCCCCCAGAGCCATCCCAAATACAATTTGGTACAAATTTTCCCAAGTCAATGATGAATTAGTTTTAATTTCCTTGTTTTGCGAATCAATTTATCATGAGATCCATTACACATAAATTCATATATGAGAGCCTTCTTCTGACCTTCCAAACAAAATCCAAGAAGAGTAACAACATTTATATGAGAAGTTCTGCTGATACTCGCAACTTCATTGATGAAGTCTTCCCCATTTCCTTTGGATGGATTCAAGATCTTTACAGCTACAGGACAACCATTGAGTAGCTCACCTTTGTATACAATACCATAACCGCCTTCTCCCAATTTAACTTGGAAAGATTTGGTCATTTTCTTTATATCTTGCAAATCTATATCTTGTGAGAGCCAAATTAAAGGTCCTTGATTTTTAATAAAGGCCTCAATTTGCTGGTCAACCTTATATGTCTTCCAAAATCCTATCTTCTGCTTTAATGATTTGGCTTTGCAACAGAAGATAACAATACAGATTAAAATGGCTCCAATTGCTCCACTTGTAAAACCTATTAGAAAATATGATAGATTCATCAATAGTCTTATGAAATAAATCAGGAAAAAAATGCAAATGTAGAATTAAAAACTTCAAAGTCTAAATATATGCAACTTTGACAGAGTTCTATTCAAATATGATAAAATGGAGAAGCTTATTAAAACCACCCAACTAAAGTAGTTACACAATAAGGTGGTGAGAAAATGGTAAGAGATATCAGTTGATATGAAGTGTTGAATTATAACATTATATTGTTTGGTTTGTTAAACGGATGGGAGGGAAGGGCAGTGATCCTTTATTTAAATTAAAGGGAAAGGAAGAAATTAAAGTCAAAATTTTACATGCGCCTCAAACCAAACACACCAATAATAGATACTGTATAAAATGAAAATAAAAAAAGAAACATGGAAAAAGCTGGTCAATAGACATATCATCGCCTATTATATGTATCATCTTCGTATTGCCAGCTCAAAAAAACAAAAAAAATCTTCGTATTGCTTGAAATTTCTGTAAACCATGGACAAAGAAAAATTAGAGGGCATATATATATATATATCAATCAGCTGATATGAAGTTTTAAATTATGATATAATAGATGCTATGTAAAATGAAAAAAATAAAAATAAAAAGGAACATATGGAAACAGAAGGTCAATCGACCCATCATTACCTATCATAAGGGTCGTATTTATGCTGGAATTTTCTGTAAACCATGAGCCAAGAGAAATTAGAGCGCGCGCGTGTGTAGTTTTTTAAAGCACTAAACTTAACTAGAAACAACCAAGGCAAGGAGTTTTATCTTCATCCTAATAGACAAACCAAACTGCATATAAGATCTCTATAATGTGAGATATATTCGGAGGATTAGACTAATCCAGATCGAGCCGGACAGAACCATAAGGGCGGTAAAGCTCTACCACCAAGTATTTAATATTGTTGTATTCCTAGAATCGAACTTGAGATCTCTGATTAAGCTGGTACAACCCTTTATTAGTTGAACCAAGTGTGCTCGGCGGTTACAAGACCTATTTAATTGTTTATCAATTTTTTTTCCAAATCAACTCTATTGATATTCCGTCAACAACAATTAAGTAGAAGATGGAAGGAGTTAAGGAAAATTATTGGTGTTATAGGAAAACATATAATATTAACTAATTAAACTTAAGGAAAATTATTGGTGTTATAGGAAAACATATAATATTAACTAATTAAACTAACATCCTTGATCTACTCAAATTAGTTATTTACTTCATGCGGCCTAGTTGAAGGAAGAGTCAGAAGCCGTACTTTCAAGAACAGGACAAACCAAGTGATAAGATCTGTTTTTCGGCAATGACAATTAAACAGAGTCCCATCATTGTTGACGCTCGCATAAATTCCTCCAGATTTCATGCATTCTGTACAGTAAATCTGATCTGCTTCATACTGCACATCAAACCCCTTATCCAAAGCATTCTTTAGGGATTCAATTCCACCAAAAGGGTCCACTGTGATACCCCATGTAACCGGCACCTGAATTTGAACTCTGCAGTGTTTAGAAAGCTCCGTAAATTGTCCTAAATGAGTTTGATTAAGAAAAAAGTCCTGGTTTTGAATGTCATCCCTGCACGTGAAGTTGTTTCATAGAACGGGGTCATGTTCATAACATTTGGGTAGATGGTGAACAGAGCAGAGTCCAAAGAAGTGTTGGTGAAATTGAAAGAACAGTTATAGTAGCTTGGGATGTCTGTTCGCTCCATTTTGACGTAAACACGAGAGGGATCAATATCCATCAGTGTGAAGGTTTGAGAGGCAATGCGAATGGAAATGATGTCAGGGGTAAGGCACGTGACTTCAAAACCATCTCTCCCAGAAAGGGTAGGGTACTATTAAGTTTCCACAACTGTTGGAGTAGCTGCATTTTATGTATCTGGGATCAAATTTTTGACTCAGGGATTGTGGTAGAGTCAAGAGAGACAAGAAGAAGAAGAAGAAGTTGCTGAATGCGTATGAAAAAAGAATGTGACTACGGGTATGCATTGTGTCAGAGAATCAGAGAGCAGAGAGGTGTTTGTGTTGCCACAACCACCTCACAAGAAAACAGAGCAAGAGGACTAGTGCCACAGTTTATTGGGCTTTCCTCTATTTAATAATTTCCAGTGCTATGTAACTTCAGCTTTCTTCATTGTAATCTTCTTCTTTCTATTTTGTTTTGGGTTTTTCTGTGATGGCAGCACTTAGCAGTGGAATCATTGCCCGGATGCCGATAGGACTAGTTCCTAGTTGTGTCCAAGGTTTATGGTTGCATGCCGGCTATGGCTACTTGAAATAGAACCACAATCATGCACGTTGAAACAGAGGACATAAACATGATGCATGCAATGACGATAGAAACAGGGAACGACGGCTGGGGGGTTGGTGACTGAGGGAGTTTTTGAGCACACCAACATTGAAACAGAGCATTTCCTTTCTTTATTTTAATAAGAAATATATTAGTATAAATAGGTGCCATTTTTCATTGTAAAAACACATCTGAGTATTGAAAAAAACATTTGAGATTGGTTCCTGAATCATTTTGGTATCAGAGCTCAGTTCTAGAGTGCCAGAGAGCGAAAGAGTGAGGAGGGGGTGAGAAACAAAAATTGTGAGAAAAAGGGGGTGTCGGATTTTCACTCTCGGAGTGTTTTTTGAAGAAACTGACCTCACCATCGTGTTCAGAAGGCCGAAAAACCTAGGAATAGCCTTAGTCATCTCCACGAAACAGTTCCACGCGTCTCCACGGACGACGCCGGAAAAGCCGCCGGAATTTCACACAGCAGAGGTTGAAGAGGATGACGTCATCTGCCACGTCATCCTGATCTGCTGCGTCATCAACAAGTCAGCCACCCGTTGATTGCCATGTGTCATAACCGCCACGTCAACAATCCCAGTCAGCCTAACTTTCAGAAATTGCAATTTGACCCCTAAATTTGGTAAAAATTACAATTTTTGGCCCCAAAACTTTCTAAAATTATATTTTGGCTCCATATTTTTGCCAAAATTACATTTTTTACCCCAAAACTTTCTGAAATTACATTTTGGCGCCATATTTCTGCCATAATTACATTTCAGACCCCGAAACTTTCTTAAATTACATTTTGGTCCCTAATTTCTACCAAAATTACATTTCAGACCTCAAACCTTTCTGAAATTATATTTTGACTCCATTTTTTTGCCAAAATTACATTTCAGTCCCTGAAAGTTAAGAAATTACCTTTATACCCCATTTGTCCATAAAATTTCCAATTTTAACCCTTACTTTTCCATAAATACCAATCCTACCCTTCCATCCTATACCTAACCTCACAAGAACAATTCCAAAATACCTCCAAGACGCAGAAACACACACGAGATTGAGATGGGCGAGATGAGACGCCGGATACAAGAACTGGAAACCACTATACAAACGTAGCAAGCCATGCTAGAATCTCGCAGTGAATATCCAGATGATTCAGATAATAATAGTTCATCATCTACTAACTACAGCCGTCGTCCTCAACAACAACAATTTCACCTTAATGACATTAAGGTAGACATACCTGAATTTGAGGGAAAACTTCAACCAGATGAATTCATCGATTGGCTTCAAACCGTCAAACGAGTTTTTGAATATAAAGAAATTTCCAATGAGCAGAAAGTCAAAATTGTCGCCATCAAACTAAAGAAACATGCTTCTATATGGTGGGGAAATCTCAAGAAAATACATGAAAGAGAAGGAAAAAGCAAGATACGAATGTGGGATAAGATGCGACATGAACTCTCACGTAAGTTTCTTCCCGAAAATTATTATCAAGCTAATTTCCTTCTATTACATAATCTCCACCAAAAGGTTATGTCTGTGGAGGAATATACCAGGGAATTTGAGAAACTTATGATGAAATGTGATATACAAGAAAGGGAGGAGCAAACAATAGCTCGTTATCTCGGAGGGTTAAATACAAATATCGCCCATCCAGTACAACTCCAGCAATACTGGACTCTGGATGACGTCATCCGTTTAGCCATCCGTATCGAGAAACAGTTGCCCAGAAGGCCTCCATACCAACCGTCTTCCTCAACCAGAATTCCTTTTGATGGGCGTAAGCCATAAATGCATCATCCCAGCTCTTTAAGCGCGCCTCCATCAAAGGCTACTAGGGAATTCAACTCCAAAGCACCTAAGTGCTTCAGATGCCAAGGATTCGATCACATCGCTTCTAACTGCCCTAACCGCAGAGTTGTCACTATTATTGAAGGGGAAGCTTCTGCAGTATTTGAAGAAGAAAGGGAGCCTATGCCTGAAACAGAACCAATATTTGATGAGGAGCCAGTATTTGATGAGGAAGTTACTCCTGCTGATCACGGTGAATCACTTGTGATTAGGAGAAGCCTGCATACAACAATTGTGAAAGAAGAGCCTTGGCTACGTCACAACATTTTTCATACTCGCTGCACTACTCAAGGTAAAGTCTGTAACGTCATCATTGACAACGGAAGCTGTGAAAATGTAGTTTCCAACTATATGGTAGAAAAGTTGCATCTACAGACTCACAACCATCCGTGCCCTTACAAGCTTCAATGGCTTAACCAGGATAGTGAGGTAAGAGTTTCAAAACGATGCCTTATTACTTTTTCTATTGGTAAAAGGTATCATGATGAAGTTTGGTGTGATGTTGTTCCCATGGATGCTTGTCATCTTCTTTTGGGGAGGCAATATGATCGACGCATTCTGTATGATGGTCACACAAACACATATTCCTTCCAGAAGGATGTCGTGAAGATTCAGCTCGCACCTTTGCCATCCGATAAACACAATAAAGACAAAAGTGAGTCCAAACCATTGGTATCTTTAGTCGAGAAGGTGACCAAAATAGAAAACCAAGTAATGGGTTTTCTTTTATTGCTCGAGGCAAATAATGGAACTGCCATTCTACCTGAGGTGCAGCCATTATTAGATGAGTTTCCTGATGTAATTCCAAATGAAATGCCACCAGGATTACAACCCATGCGAGACATTCAACATGCTATGGAATTCATTCCAAGAGCAGTAATTCCTAACCGGCCAGCTTACAAAATGAGTCCTCGAGAAAATGCTGAAGTTCAAAGCCAAATTGAAGAATTGCTGAAAAAGGGATTAATCCGAGAAAGTGTTAGTCCTTGTGCTGTACCTGTACTCCTAGTCCCTAAGAAAGATGGAAGTTGGATAATGTGTATAGATTGTCGTGCAGTCAACAAGATCACAATTAAGTATCGGTTTCCGATACCCAGACTTGATGACATGCTCGACCAATTATATGGCTCTACCACTTTCTTTAAGATTGACATTCGTAGTGGATACCATCAAATCCGAATTCGCCCCGGAGATGAATGGAAGACAGCTTTCAAAACTAGAGATGGGTTGTACGAATGGAATGTGATGCCATTTGGGTTGACAAATGCTCCTAATACGTTTATGCACCTAATGAATCAGGTCCTTCGCCCTTTCATTGGCAAGTTTGTTTTTGTTTACTTTGACGACATTCTTATCTCTAGCAAAAGCCTAACGGAACATTTGAAGCATTTACAACAAGTGTTGCAAGTTCTTCGAGAGCAGAAACTTTATGCTAATTTGAAGAAGTGTACTTTCTTGACAAATGAAGTCATTTTTCATGTGCTATATTATCACTGCAGAGGGTGTACGGGTTGATCCAAGCAAAATTGAAGCCATTAATAGTTGGACAACACCACAATCCATCCAAGAAGTTAGAAGTTTCTATGGATTAGCTTCCTTCTATAGGTGATTCATTCAAAACTTCAGTTCCATTGCCGCACCCCTCACGGATTACATCAAGGGAGACAAGTTCCAATGGACAGAGAAAGCTCAGAAAAGTTTTGAAGAACTGAAGAAACGCTTGACAAAAACTTCTATGCTAGCCCTTCCTAATTTTGACCAAGTGTTTGAGGTCAGTTGTGACGCCTCTAACACTGGAATTAGTGCCGTCCTAATTCAAGAAGGCCATCCAATTGCTTTCTTCAATGAGAAGCTTAATGATGCTAAGCTCAAATATTCTACCTATGATAAGGAATTTTATGCCATTGTTCGTGCTCTATAACACTGGAGTCATTATCTCCTAAATAAAGAGTTGATACTCTTTTTTGATCATGAAGCCCTCAAGTATCTAAACTTTCAGCAAAAGATTAGTCGTAAGCATGCGTGTTGGAGTGAAATCTTACAGTCTTATCCATTTCTGATAAAACATAAGGCTGGAATTTTAAACTTAGTAGCTGATGCTCTTAGCCGCCGACATGCATTACTATCAACAATTCAAGCCAAAGTTGTTGGGTTTGAATGTGTCAAGGAGCTGTGCCAGGATGACCCAAATTTTTGTGGAATGTGGGAGGCGACTATAGGTCAACCTTTCCACCAATATTACAGACACGATGAGTTTTTATTTCGAGGTAAAACCCTATGCATCCCTCAGTGTTCTTTGCGGGAGGCAATAATTTGGGAAGCTCACGATGGAGGTTTAGCTGGTCATTTCGGTAGAGATAAAACAGTTGCTCTAATCAAAGAGAATTTCTACTGGCCAAGACTTGAACGAGATATCAACAGGCACACACAGAGATTCAGAATATGTCATTTGGCCAAAACCAAGGGTCAAAATACGGGATTATACATGCCTTTACCAGTCCTAAAAGCACCATGGGAAGATGTAAGCATGGATTTTGTACTGGGATTACCACGAACTTAGAGGCAGAAAGATTATGTCATGGTAGTTGTGTATCGATTTTCAAAGATGGCCCATTTTATTCCTTGTCAGAAGACTAATGATGCTGTGCAAGTTGCTGAACTGTACTTTAAAGACATTGTTTGTCTCCATGGCATTCCCAAGACTATCACGTCTGATCGTGATGTTAAGTTTCTTAGCCATTTTTGGAGAACTCTCTAGAAAAAAATGGGTACTAAACTTCAGTTTAGTAGTGCTAGTCACCCTCAAACTGACGGACAAACTGAAGCCATACACAAGATTCTTGGCAACCTTCTACGAAGCTTTATTGGAAAGAATTTGAAGCAGTGAGATCTTATCCTTGCTCAGGTTGAATTTGCTAACAATTCAATCAACCAAGCCACTGGAAAGTGCCCTTTTGAAGTTGTTTATTGCACTCGACCTCTTAATCCATTCGACCTAATTCCTTTAGCTAGCAAACAGTATTACAGTGCAGATGCAGACCAAAGGGCTGAAGAAATCAAGAAACTACATCAGCAGGTCCGAGATAGGATCCAGAAGCAAAATTTGAAAATTAAAGCACAAAGGGACAAGCATCGAAGGCAACAAATTTTTAATGTAGGAGATCTGGTTTGGATACATTTGAGGAAATAATGTTTTCCTAAACAGCTAAACCCCAAGTTGTCTCCTTGAGCTGATGGTCCATTCAAGATCGTGCAGAAAATCAACAACAACGCCTACAAAGTGGAATTGCTAGGTGCCTACGGTGTTTCAGCCACTTTCAATGTTGCATATCTATCTCCTTATATTGATGATGTTGATTTTGACTCGAGGATGCTGTCCAACCCCGGGGGAATGAAACAGAACCACAATCATGCATATTGAAACAGAGGACATAAACATGACGCATGCAATGACGATAGAAACAGGGAATGACGGCTGGGGGGTTGGTGACTGAGGGAGTTGTTGACCACACCAACATTGAAACAGAGCATTTCCTTTCCTTATTTTAATAAGAAATGTATTAGTATAAATAGGTGCCATTTTTCATTGTAAAAACACATCTGAGTATTGAAAAACACATTTGAGAGTGGTTCCTGAACCACTACTGATAAGCATCGATTCCCTTTTCTTCATAAGAGACGCCTTGCATTTTTATATAGGATTTTATTTTGTTAAAATTCTTAAACAGAGTCAGTCTAATAGGAACAAAGGCTATCAAATTTTGCCAATGACTGCCCCTCTTTACTTTTGTTCAGTATAAAAGGGGGCTTCTCTAGTTTGTTATAAATAATACTTATTCCGATTCTAAATCTAAATCTAAGACTTAATTGACTTCTTTTAGAAATATTAAGAAAGGTAAATAAGATACTGATTCATCATATCATATATTGCATATTATTAGATTATATATCAATAATCAAAGAGGAGAGGGAATGGGAAATTGAGGAAGATAACTAAGATGTTTTAGAAAATACATGTCATATTAACTAACTCAAATAACTTCCTTCATATAATCAAATTAGGTAAGGATCGAAGGGAGTATTTCATTTTATGTTGGAAAATTGAGTTTTTTAAAATATTTTTCTTTTGATACTTTCATCTAAAAAGGATATTAAGCAGTTTTAAAGGACATTCCTCCATATATATATATATATATCTCATTGAATACTATAGATTTACGATTTAACAAGTTTGGTTATAAATATTTTGACGCCATTTTTAATCAACAACTTTTGCCAATTAAGATGATATCCACTAGTATAATATGTTTATGCCCATGAGATGTTTGATGCTAGCTTTAATTTCTCACCATCTTCTCTTCGAAGGTGCTGATAATGACATTCCAAAAGCTGTTAAATAGTTAGACATGATATATGTCACTTGGAACTTGGCTAAAGACTGCTTTTATTGATATTGGAAGAAGAAAAAGGTTTCTAAGCAATTACATTTTAGGAATCATAGTTAGAATCTAAGGGAGAGCTTTCAAGGCCCAAAATAAGGGACTTTGATGTTGATAATATACACATTGCTCTGATAAGAACCCTAGTGCAAATTTTAAGGAGAATGTCAATTAAAAATCATCTAAAAGTTTAATATAAAGTGACTACCTGAACTTACAAATTTATTTCTCAAACCTTTACGTGTATAATTTAAAAGTATTTAGTTTATATTAATTTTCTTATATAAGGCCTTGAAAGTGATATTTTCCCAAAATCTACTTCTCCTCTTGATTGAAAGGCATAACTGGCTTTGGTGGTATTTGCAATGAGTCTAGACTTCCTTCTAACATTTCAATCACTATTCATTGTAGGTCTTTGAGTTGGAAATGTTTGCATGCGCCACAAACTCACCATGGTTAATTTTTTGGCAATATCTTTTTCCTCAGTCGTGTTCACCCCATTTTGTCCCAAATCATTGCCTTGCTCAAGTTTATCATAAATAGAGTCAAGAACATAATTCTCAGCTGGGTAATTAGATTCAATAGTTGTCATACCCTTATCATACCTTTACCATTGATATTAATTAGAGTACTTGAGCGTAGTTTAGTAAGCAACATAGGAATAGCGGAAATATACTGATACTTTTGGAATAATAGGCTTAATTACATTACCAATTTTTCCCGCAGGGTTTGATAATTTTACAAATTTAATACAGAATATCCAAAATATTCCAAAAGTAAATACTACATGTAAACCACCATCCTTGACTCAGGAAACGTACCCATCAGTTCCCCATCTCTACAACCTTGCCTTTGGATCTGCTGGTTCTCGCTGGCACATTATCATTTTTGAAAATGAATGAGATTCCGAGGAATCCCAATAGTAACATATAACCAAACATATAACATGCAAGAATTAAATATGCAATGCACTATATAAAGTAAAATGAAAATTCATAATAATACGTGTGTGTACATAAAGCTCAGGGCCAAATCGCTATTTTGATCTCCTACGTGAATCTCAGCTGGAGCCCTAACCACAGCTAGGTAATGTACCCCAGGCGTACCTCAGCTGGGTACCTAACCACAGCTAGGTAACATACCTCAAGCACTGTGTTCATATCACAGAATACAGTAACATACAGCATATCAATAATCACATAGTGTATGAGAGATTATAGTTACTACCTTAACAACCCTTTTCGCCTCAAAGTCATGCCTTATAAAACGTGCCAACAACCAGGCTCTCTACTTGGTCCTAAAATGTCAAATGTCCAAGAATTAGGCTAAAACCCATTCATGTCCTACTTTAGGCACTTCAAACATGTTCCAAAATGCCCCTGGGGACCCAACCCAGCCCCATCGTACTCGGTCCAACTGTACTTTTTCTGAAATTTTGACATGGGCTATTCTGACATATTTTCGATCAAGGAATCCATTTCTGAACTCAGAATTGCCAAATTCAATGCCAAAAAACCAGATGCCCTTGGCAGCCCTTACTTTAGGGTTTTAGGGGCGTTTTGGTAACTATGCTTTTTTGGGATTTTTCTGAAAAAGTGATCAAGTGTAACCCTACCTAATTTTCCCTCCTAAACTCAATGGAATCATCAGAACATCAAAAATCCATCCCTAATCCCCTGAACCAGCACTGGCCGAAACTCACAATTCTTCAGGAAAAATTGGGGTATTCCAATTCTGACTCCACAGACTTGCTCCTTTCTACTCCTAACCATCTTATTAACTATTTAATTACATTAAAACCACCATTTAGACTCAATTTTGGCAGCATAACGTTTAGGACACAACTTTTCCCAAATCTATAATTAGAGCAAATCCAACAGAAATTCACTGATTAAATTACTTATAGCAGCCAATACAACTAATATTTGAAGTTTCGAAAGTTACCTTTGCTTCCTTTGGCTTTTCCTTACTTGGCTGAATCCCTAGCTCCCCAAAACTCCAAATTTTTATTTCAAATACCTTAAATCACATAGAAAAAAAGCTTAGAGGAAGGATTATACACGTTAGGAGCTAATTCACAAGAGAAATCAAGCTTACCTGGCCAAATTGCTCCTCCCTCTCTCTAGAATTCTCAAATCACTCTCTCTCCATCCTCTCTCCATGGCTGCACGGTTTTGGGCTTGGGAATGGGAGGGAAAGTATTTTTATAACATTTTTCTTTATGTCATCATTTACCCATAATTATTTAACTTCCAATTTTTGGATTAATTGGAAATTCTGGGAGATTTTTTGCCCAAACTTTGAAAAATCATAACTAAATTCTTAAACATCGAATTAGAGTGATTCTAAAGGATATAGAACCCTTATCGAGTCTAGTTTCAAGGAAAAATATAACCTTTATCCAAATGGAAGCACACAATTCCCAGAAATTCCATCTTTGGATGCTGCTCTAGAAATTTTTCAGTTTCACTGGGTAAACTTCAAAAATACATAACTTTTTGTATACAACCCCAGAAATTACCCATGACCTATCAAATTAAAGCTTAGGATGTCTACTTTCTTCTTATAAAATTTCATAATTTTTGACCATTACTAGATCATCCAAAACTACTTGATAAACTCACTTCCTTATAGAAAATCTCACTAGCAGTACTGTTCATATTATACAAAATTCACCATTTTATTTCATTGACTATTTCCAACAATCACCATACATATTGGTGAATAAAATTTGGGGTGTTACAATAGTCACATCCTTCAGTACTCCAACTATGTCTAATAGCATCGCTCTCCATAACTATAAACATCACATTTATAATAAATAAACTTGGCCTATATTTCCATTTCAAACTTCTGGTGCAAGATATCCAAGAGTCCCTCTAGCTCTAGAAGTGAAATAATGTACTTTTTGCTTGGACAAAGTTTAGCGAGTCCAAATCTGAGACCTTAGGGCAAAAATTCTCATCTAATAGGATATTATGTGGCTTTATATCAAAATGTAGAATTCGAGTATTGCTTCCTTTATGTAGATATTCAAGTCTCCGAACTGTCCCAACGACAATTTTTTACCAGTGTCAATGATGAGTTAGTTTTACTTTCCTTGTTGGGAATTGTGACAAGAATTGAAAGAAAGAAATTCTGTATATTTCTCATTAAATGTGTATCGTATATATACAAGCTAATGTAAGCTGGAGAAGCAATTATGAATATAACTAACTTAAGTTACATAACAAATAACAAATAACTAATAACAAATAGTTTGTTACGTATTGTCTAATACAATGCTTGACACCCCCACAAGCTGGAGCATGGATATTAGTCATGCCAAGCTTGGAAATCAACTCATGAAACTTGGTAGGATGGAGAGGCTTAGTAAAGACATCTGCCAATTGATCACAGGAACAGACAGGCATAAGATGAATGACCTTGGCTTGCAATTTCTCACGAACAAGATGACAATCCAATTCTATATGTTTGGTCCTCTCATGAAAGATAGGATTAGAAGCAATTTGCAGCGCAGATTGATTATCATAGTAAAGAAAAGCTAGATCAATATGACTGATAGTAAAATCTGTGAGTAAGTAGAGAATCCATTGCAATTCACAAGTTGTAGAGGCAAGGGCTCTATATTCAGCCTCAGAGGAAGACTTAGAGATAGTTGGTTGTTTCTTGGCTTTCCAAGAAATTAAGGAATTGCCAAGGAACACAGCAAAACCAGTGACAGACCTTCTTGTGTCAACACAACTAGCCCAATCGGAATCACTAAATGCTCTGAGTTTTAAATCAGAATCAGAGGCTAAGAAAATACCTGCACCAGGAGAAGACTTCAGGTATCTTAAAACACGATGAGCTGCATGTAAATGAGCATCCAAAGGTTGAGACATATACTGACTAAGTTGTTGTGTGACAAAACTAAAGTCAGGCCTAGTTGTAGTCAAATATTGTAACTGGCCAACCAGTTTGCAGTACTGAAGTGGATCAGACAGTGGAGTACCTTGGACTTTGGAAAGCTTGAGATGAGGATCCATGGGGGAAGAGGCAGGTTTACAAGCTAAAAAACCCGAATCTTCAAGCAATTCCAAAGCAAACTTACGCTGAGATAGAAAAATGCCATCTTTAGACCGGGCTAATTCTAAACCAAGGAAATAGCGTAATTCACCAAGGTCTTTAATAGTGAAAGTGGCATGTAAGTTCTGTTTGATGTGACTGATTTCATCTAAATCATTCCCAACCAAAACAACATCATCAACATAAGCTAAAATGGCAGTAAATGAAGTAGAAGAGACTTTATAAAATAAAGAGTGATCTGAACGTGACTGAACATATCCATAGGAGATCAAGGTAGCAGACAACTTAGAGTACTATTGGCGGCTGACTTGCTTGAGGCCATAAAGAGATTTGGTGAGTTTACATACCAGATTTTGCTGAGGAGGAGTGAACCCTTGGGGAAGAGCCATATATACCTCTTCATGTAAGTCACCATGCAAGAAAGCGTTGTTGACATCCAATTGATGGAGATGCCACTGCTTGGCAGCAGCTATAGAAAGAAGAATCCTCAAGGTAGTCATTTTAGCTATAGGGAAAAATGTGTCAAAGCAGTCAACACCCTCGGTTTGGGTGTAACCCTTGGCCACAAGCCTAGCTTTGTGTCGCTCAATCTCACCATTAGCTCTAAACTTAGTTCTATAGACCCATTTACAACCAACAATAATCTTCCCAGGTGGTAAAGAAGTAAGTACCCAAGTGTGATTTTGTTCTAAAGCTTGAATTTCAGCATGCATTGCATCTCACCAAACAGAGTGTTTAACAGCTTGGTGATATGTTTTAGGATCAGAAACATAACTGACAGATAGTGCAAATTGTTTATAGGAAGGTGTGAGATTAGAATAAGATAAAACAGAAGTGAGAGGATACTTACAAGAACCTTGACTGGATGATTGGGCAGAAGCAGACATAAGAGCATAATGATAGTCACGCAGATAGGATGGGGGTTGATGAGGGCGAGAAGAGCGATGTAAAGGAGGGGAGGTAGGGGCGATGGAAGGAGCAGAAGCAGAGGAAACAGGGGAGGGAAGAACTGGCTGTGATAAGGGAAGAGGGTTATTGAAAAAGGTGGGGTTAGACTGAATGGTAGGTTCAGTAGGCAAATGAGGGGACAAAAAAGAAGAAGCAGCGGCGGCAAAAGGGAACACAAGTTCATGAAATATGACATCCCTGGACAAAAAAAGTTGATTGGTAGAAAAATCAAGTAAAACAGAAGCTTTGGAACCAGCTAGGAATCCTAGAAAAACACACTTCTTAGCTCGGGGATCAAACTTTGTGCGATTATGTGATAGTGTAGATGCATAGAAAAGTGAACCAAAAACGTGTAAATCAGTATAAGATGGTTCTGTTTTATAAAACAAATAAAATGGTGTTTGATTTTGAAGAAGTGGAGTTGGCAACCGGTTGATAAGAAAAACAGCATGTAAGATAGCAAAGGGCCAATAAGGAAGAGGAACATGAGATTGAAATAATAAGGCCCGAGCAACGTTCAAAATATGTTGATGCTTGCGTTCAACTAAACCATTTTGTTGAGGTGTAGCAACACAAGAAGTTTGATGGATAATACCTTTAGAGGCAAAAAATTGAGACATAAGAAATTCAGGACCATTATCTGATCTGAGGATCTTAACAGATTTTTGAAATTGAGTTTCAACCAATGCCAAAAAATTAGTAAGGTGGGTGCGAGTTTCAGATTTGTTATGCATAGATAAACCCAAGTAAAGCGAGAAAAATCATCAATGATAGTTAAAAAGTATCGATAACCCCGAGTAGAAGTAATGTGAAAAGGAACCCAGATGTCACAATGTATTAAATCAAAAACAGCAGTACATGAACTTGTGTGTACAGGAAAACTAGGTCTCTTTTGTTTAGCAAAATGACAAGTATCACAAGGAAATGGCAAAGGAGTACATCCAACAATAGAAGCATGCTTATTTAAAGTAGAAAGAACATTATTGGACAAATGTCCTAAACGTAAATGCTAGAGAATAGAGTCTGACTCTGATGAAGTGGAAACAAAATGAATCTGAGACGAAGAGGGGAAACCATCCTATCTGCATTCAAAATATAAAGCCCGTCATGGAGATTAGCTGCACCAATCATCAGCAAAGGTTGGCGTAAGTGAATCTGGCACAATGTGGATGAAAAAGTGAGAAAACAGTTAATAGTAGAGGTAAGATGAGTAACAGAAATGATGTTAAAAGTAAAAGAGGGAAGGTAGAGAACATTAGTTAAAAGGAGATGAGAAGACAACCGGATTGTGCCAGAAATAGAAGCAGTAGCGGTAGCACCAGTAGGTAAACGGACGACAATTAGAGAAATATTATGGTGAGAAGAAAATAAATCGAAGGAACTGCAAATATGATCCGTAGCACCAGAGTCGATGATCCAGGTACGAGCACAAGAAGAAAAGGAAAGACATATACCTGAGGCAGACATAACAAGGGAAGTAGAGATATGGTTGACTGAAATGGAAGAGGAGGACTCAAAAGAGTGAGAAGGCGCTGATATTGATCAGGAGAAAGCTGAGGAAGCACCGAAGCTAATAAAGTCTCTGAGGAGGAAGAGTGATGCGAAGCAGAATTCGAAGCCTGAACAGAATGTGAACCTTGAGTAGCAAGACTGTTGACCGACGAGGAAGAACCAGATGATCGAAATTTAAAACCTGGAGAAAAGTCGTGTTTCCGGTAGCACGTTTCCTCAGTATGCCGTGGCTTGCCACAATAGGTACATAACTTGCCAATTTTGGAACCAGAAAAATTGGGTCGAGGACCTTTAGCCAACAATATAGTCGGTTCAGAAGAAACATGGAACTCACATTCTTGTTGCAAAACCAGGGAGAAAACTCGATGGAGAGGAGGAAGGGGATCGAGGATCAAGATTTGAGACTTGACCGAGCTATATTGCTCATTTAAACCGCGCAAGAAACGGATAACATGATCTTCGTCTCTGTAACGGAGAGAGACCAAAGTCGATCCATAGACACAAGCGTGCAAAGGGCGAATATTGCTCAGCTCGTCCCACAAGGTTTTGAGATGAGTATAAAATTCACTCATAGTGAGATTACCTTGCTTGAAGCCGTAGATTTCCTCCTGCAACTCGGCAATACGAAAGATATCGGACTGTGAGAAGCGAGATTGCAGATCAAGCCAAATCGCAGAAGCCATGTCAAACCACAGAGTGCTCTTAGCAATTGTCGGAGACATAGATTTGAGGAGCCAGCCTTGAACTAAGTTGTTACACCTTTCCCAAGCTGGAAAAAGTGCATCCGAGGACAGAGGTGGAGGAATGGAGCCGTCGATGAACTGAACCTTGTTTTTGGAGACAAGAGCAGACCGCATGGCACGAGCCCAACCACGATAGTTGGAGCCATCGAGAGGCGGAGCAACGAGAACTAGTGCCGGATTTTCGCTAGGGTGAATGTAGAAGGGACTGTGTTGGTCAATGGTGGAACCGGAAGAGATCACGGAAGGGGAAGGAGAAGCCATGAATGAGGGCTTCGAAAAGAGTAAAGAAGAAGAAGGACAGCGGAGATCCCGAGAAGCAGAGATCTGAACGGTGGTGAACCCGAGAGGCGGAGATCTCGAAAAAAAAATCAGAGAAAAAAGGAAGCTCTAGATACCATGTGACAAGAATTGAAAGAAAGAAATTCTGTATATTTCTCATTAAATGTGTATCGTATATATACAAGCTAGTGTAAGCTAGAGAAGCAATTATGAATATAACTAACTTAAGTTACATAACAAATAACAAATAACTAATAACAAATAGTTTGTTATGTATTGTCTAATACAATGCTTGACAGGAATCATTTTGTCAAGAGACCTAGTACACATTAATTCATGTATGATAGCCTTCTTCTCGCCTTCCAAACAAAACCCAAGAAGGGTAACAACATTAATATGAGAAGTTCCGCTGATACGAGCAACTTCATTGATAAATTCTTCTCCATTTCCCTTGGATGGATTCAAGATCTTTACAGCTACAGGATGACCATTAAGTAGCTCCCCTTTATATACAGTACCACAACCACCTTCCCCCAGTTTAACTTGAAAAAATTTGGTGATTTTTTTGATATCAGCAAATCTATATCTTGTGAGAGCCAAATGTTCTTGGTTTTTAATAAAGGCCCCGATTTGTTGGTCACCCTTAGATATCTTCCAGAATCTTATCTTTTGCCTCAATGATTTGATTTTACAATAGAAAATAGCACTACAAATTAAAAGTGTTCCTATTGCTCCACTTGTACAACCTATGACACACAGTAGATTAATGTCTGAGTAGAGAACACGACAGGTTCATTAATAGTTTCATGAAATAAATGGGAAAAAAAATCAAATATGGAATTAAAAACTTCAAAGTCTAAATATATGCAAATTTGACAGAGTGCTATTCAAATATAATAAAATGGAGAAGCTCATTAAAACCACGCGGCTAAAGTAATCATAATTAACAAGGTGGTGTGCAAATGGTAAGAAATATCAGCTGATATGAAGTATTGACTTGTAATTTGATAGATACTATGTAAAATGGGAAAAAAACTAAGAAACATGGAAGCAGCAGGTCAATCGACCCATCATTACCGATTATAAGTTTCATCTTCATATTGCTGGAATTTTGTGTAAACCATAAACAAAGAAAAATTAGAGCGCGCGCGCGCGCGCACATATTTAACTTATGTTGGTGTTAAGATCATTACCTTCCCTTATTTTCTTAGGTTGTTTAGTTTTCATATAGTGTTCTATCAATAAGTACTTTGTAAAACTTGTTTTTATTTAACATCATTTTGTCTTGAATCAAAACAATATATATCAGCTGATATGAATTATTAAATTATACTCCTTCTGGTCATTAATATAATATATATTTATCTAATTTGACTAGATTATGAAAGTTAATGAAATTAGCTAATATAACATGTGTTTTACAAAATAACTTAATTACCTTCCTTAATTCACTCATTCACTTTCCTCCTTGATTATTATTGAATGAGTATTAATAGGGATCAATTAGGAAAACATTAACAAATATGAAAACTGTGTTTTAAATTTAGGATCAAGATTAATTTTTTAAATATGTCATATATTAAGTGCGGGAGGGAATAATATAATAGACATTATGTAAAATGAATAAAAGAAACATATGGAAACAGAAGGTTAATCGACCCATTATTACCAGTTATAAGTTTCGTCTTTATATTGCTGGAATTTTCTGTAAACCATGAGCAAAGAGAAATTAGAGCGCGTATATATATAGATGTTTAAAGCGCTAAACTTAATTGGAAACAACCCAGGCAAGGAGTTTTATCTTCATCCTAATAGACAAACCAAACTTCATATAAGATTTCTATCATGTGAGATACTTCTCCGCTCTTAATGTAGGATGAAATTGGGGATTTGATATTAGTTCTAAATGTAAGATCTATTACAACAAATTATTGATCGATATAGTAAGGTAAGGGGTCTTACCCTAGTAAGGAAGAGAATACAAATTTGAATTCCGGCAAGCTCACTTATTACCGTTTATGCTCTTAACCTCAAAGGGGAAACTTATGATGAAATAAAAAAATGTAAGACTTGTTTCAATTACTTATCATTTTTTTTCTTTCAAATCAACCTTATTGATATTCCCTTAATAATAATCAAGTAGGAGAGGAAGGAAGGGAATTAAGGAAGATGATTAGGATATTATAGGAAAAACATATAATTTTAACTAACTTATTTAACTTCCTCGGTCAATTGAAATTAGCTATTTACTTCTTTCATTAGAACAAGATGAGTATTATTTAATGAACAAAAAAGCATGATAGGAACATAAAAATGATAGGCACAATGCATAGACAGAAGCCGTACTTGCAAGAACAGGACACAGCAAGTCATAAGATCCGTCTGGGCAATGACAATTAAACAGAGTCCCATCATCGTGGAAGCTCCCACAAGTTCGTCCAGATTCCATGCATTTTGAGAAGTGATTCTGATCTGCTTCATACTGAACATCAAATCCCTAATCCAAAGCATCCTTCAAAGATTCAATTCCACCGAAAGGGTTCACTGTCACACCCCATCTAATCGGCACCTGAATTTGAACTCTACAGTGTTTAGAAAGCATTGGAAATTGTCTTAACTGAGTTTGATTTACAAAGAAACTGTGCTTTTGAATGTCATCCCTGCACATGAAGTTGTTTTGGCAGATGGAGAAGCCAGGAACACAATCATTGAACAGGGTCATGTTAAGGGGAGATAGGAAACGTATCAGAGTCCAAGGAAGTGCTAGTGAAAAAGAAAGAACAGTTATCATAACTTGGGATGTCTGTTCACACCATTTTTACTATTTCATGAGCTGGATTGATATCGACCATGGTGAAGGTTTGAGAGGCAATGCAAATGGAAATGATGTCAGGGGGAAGGCACTTGATGACTTCAAAACCTTCTCTCCCACAGTAACGAGGTTTGTTTCTTTACCAGAAAGGGTAGGGTAAAATCACGTTTCCACAATTGTAGGTGCGACTGCATGTTATGTATTTGGAATCATCTTTTTGACTCAGGGATTGTGGCAGAGCCAAGAGATACAAGAAGAAGAAGAAGAAGAACACGTTGCTGAATGTGTATGGAAAAAGTAAGTGATTACGGGTATGCATTGTGTCAGAGAATTAGAGTGCAGAGTGGTGTGTGTTTCCATAACCACATCACAAGAAAACAGAGCAAGAGGACTAGTGCCACAGTTTAATGGGCTTTCCTCTATTTAATAATGTCCAATGCTCCTGTAATTTGAGCAATCTTCATTGTAATCTTCTTCTTTCTGTTTTGGGTTTCTCTGTAATGGCAGCACTTGGCAGTGGAATCATTGCCCGGATGCAGAAAGGAGTGCTTAGTTATGTCCAACGTTTATGGTTGCATGCTGGCTAAGGCTACTGATCAGCATCGATTCCATTTTCCTCGTAAGAGACGCCTCGTTGCATTATTATTCAGGATTTTATGTTGTTAAAATGCTTAAACAGAGTCCGTCAAATAGGAACAAATGAGATAAAATTTTGTCTTGACACTTCACTACTTGGCCATAACCAATTGATTATCAGTGATACTAGATTTTGATATTCAATGAATAATTATGCCATTATTAAATGGTGTAAAATAGATAATAAATCAATAGCTATTGAAATGAAATAATAATTAGGGAAAATTCCACACGACCACTGTAGCTAAATATTTCCCAAAAGCCCCCATAATTTTTTGAAACATAAATGGAGTCTTATGGGGCAGTGAAATTAATTTCAGGAGGGAATGGATAAAAATAACCCTCCTTAATAATTTTAGGCATTTCAATTGTAGATCTTGTAAATTAGTTTATTTGTCTTACAAATTCAGCACATGTATCTTATAAACCGTTACACTTGTCTTGTAAAGCCCCTCTTTTCTGGTAAATATATAGTATTAGTGTCATTGTCATTTTAATTGTAGGTCTTACAAATTAGCTCATTTATCTTGTAAATTCAAACATCCATCTTGTAAAGCGTTACGCTTGTCTTGTGAATTCTTTATTGCCTTGTAAATAATACAAGTGTCAACCATATTTTGAGTAGGGTTATTTTTATCCATTCCCCCCTGAAGTTAATTTCATTGTCCCTATAAGATTGCAGTGATGTTTCAGAAAGTTATTGGGGTTTTTGGGAAATATTTAACAATAGTAGAGGCTAGGTAAAATATTCGCTAATAACTATGACATTTCACTTAGTTTTGCCAGAGGGCTTTTCCCCTTTTTATTTAAGTTCAGAGGGGTTTTTCCTAGTGATTTCTAAATAATACAACACATTAATTTCAAAAGTATGGAGTTCAAACTTTTGCTCTTGGCCATTTCCAGCAGTTAATTAAATTATAGCATGACTGTCTAATTGTTTACATTTAGTACCTGATAGTGTCTTGAATAAGTGCGTGCTTATCAAAAAATTCTTACGGCTAGTTAACACTTCTATAGAAATGTCTAATGGTTCATATTGCATTTGATGGTGGCAAACTCCAAGTTTATTTGATATTTTTATTTCAATACCTTTTTATCTAAAAAGATATTAAGCAGTTTTAAATTACATCTCTGCATATATATATATATCATAAACGTCAATTTCAATTAACAAGTAAAATGAGCGTACATCATAAGTCTACAATCATGTTGTAACATGATTGTAGAGAATTGTAAACATTTTGGCTAATTTGTCTTAGCCCGCATATCTTACCAAAATCAAAGAGTCTGAGTAAATTTTCTATGTCCCTGTACAAAATATTAGCCGAGTGTTGCTTGGTCCCTTGAGGTGGCAGAAAGAGCTTGCTAATGCAGTATACCTGAAGTCTTCTGTCAGAGATAGGAGAGTAGAAAGGAGATTGTGAAATCCAATACAAAGATGCTTTGAAGCATTGTAGGGAAATGAATGCTTTCCTAGAGACTATCCTCCATATAAAGGATTGAATAGCTTGGCCTTCGAAACATACCCAGGATTGGCAAAGAGATCTTGACCCACAATTATATTTTTCTATGAAAATGGTCCAGCCCATTTCTGGGATTCGATCAACACAGTTAGACAATGGATGAGGCATTGAAGAAGGCACTGATTCTGAAAGTTGTGATGGAGTGTAAGCCAGAGAGCATAATGAAACAGCAGTGTTAATTTCCTTTATGACAGATGATGGCCATCTCATTGAATACTATAGATTTACGGTTAGTTTAAAAAGTTCGGTTCTAAATATGTTAACACCATTTTTCATCAATTTTTGCCAATATTATATTCACTAGTATAATATGTTGATGCTAAAGAGATGTTGGAAACCAGCTTCCTCACCCTCTTTTCTTCCAAGGTGCTGATAATGACATGCTAAAAGCAGTGATGTAGTTGGACATGATATAACTTGGCTAAAGACTGATTTTATTGATACTGGAAGAAGAAAAAGGTTGCTAAGCAATTAACTTTTAGGAATAACAGTCATAATCTAGGGGAGAGCTTCCAAGGCCTAAGATATGGGATATCCAAGTTGATAATTATACACTCATTGCTCTAATAAAAAGTTAAGAACCCAAGTGGAAATTCTAATTAAGGAGAATGCCGATTAAAAATCATCTAACAAAAATAATATAAAATGAGAACATTTATATTATGTGAACTTTCAAATTTATTACCCAAACTTTTATACTTGTAATTTAAAAGTCTTTACTTTGCATGAATTGTCTTATATATGGTCTTTTAAGTGTTATTCTTCCAAAATCTACTTCTCTCCTCTTGAATGGAAGACATAACTGGCTTTGGCAGTATTTGTAACGAGTCTAAATTTCCTTCTAACATTTCGATCACTCTACTCATTATAGGTCTTTGAGTTGGAAATGTTTGCATGCACCACAAACCCACGATGGCTATTTTTTTGGCAATATCTTTTCCCTCAGTAGTGTTCAACCCATTCTGTCCCAAATCATTGCCTTGATCAAGTTTACTATAAATAGAGTCAAGAACATAATTCTCAATTGGATAATATATTGGATTCATTAGTCACGTCCTGCAGCACTCCAACTATATCCAATAGCATCACTCCATAGCCATAAACATCAGACTTATAAGATACTCCACCTATATTTAATTTCAAACTTCTAGTGCAAGATATCCAAGAATACCTCTAGCTTTTGAAAGCGAAATTATGCTCTTTTTCCTGTGACAAAGTTTAGTAAATCCAAAATCTATAGGACAAAAACTTTCATCCAAAAGGATATTATGTGGCTTTATGTCAAAATGTAAAATTCGAGTGTTGTATCCTCTATATAGATATTCAAGCCCTTGAGTTGTCCCAATTACAATTTGGTACAAATTTTCCCAAGTCAATGATGAGTTTGTATTATTTGCCTTGTCTTGTTGCGAATCAATTTTGTCAAGAGATCCATGCACATAATTTCATGTATAAGAGCCTTCTTCTCTCCTTCCAAACAAAATCCAAGAAGGGTAACAACATTAACATGAGAAGTTCTGCTAATACTTGGAACTTCATTAATAAATTCTTCCCCCTTTTCCTTTTGATGGATACAAAATCTTTGCTGCTACAAGACAGTCATTGTGTAGCTTACCTTTGCATACAGTTCCATAACCACCTTCTCCCAATTTAACTTGAAAAGATTTGGTGATTTTCTTGATATCTACAAATCTATATCTTGTAAGAGCCAAAGGTTCCCTCTTTTTAATAAAGGCCTTAATTTGTTGGTCAACCTTAGATGTCTTCCAGAATATCATCTTTTGCCTCAATAATTTGGTTTTACAAGAGAAAATCGCAATACAGATTAAAAGTGTTCCAGCTGCCACGCTTGTAAAACCTAACACAGTAGATAAATGTCTGAGGAGAAAATATGGCAGATTCATCAACGTAACAGTCTTACGAAATACAGCGCAACTTGTGTGAGCGACTGCGCACTTAGCATATTGTTCTGTTTAGTTATATAGTTGCGCTTATCGTTTGACAGTGTGCTATTCAGATAGGAGTATGTTAAAAGGCAGATGCACATTGAAACTTCCCAGCTATATTAGTCATAATTAACAAGGTGGCGTAAAAATGGTAAGAAATATCAGCTGATATGAAGTATTGAATTATAATTTGATAGATACTATGTAAAATGAATAAAAATAACATATGTAACAGAAGGTTAATCGACCCATCATTACCTATTATAAGTTTCGTCTTCATGTTGCAGGAATTTTCTGTAACCATGAACAAAGAGAAATTAGAGCGAGATAGCGCGCACAGACATGTACATATAGTTGTTTATAGCGCTAAACTAAATTGGAAACAAGCAAGGTAAGGAGTTTTATCTTCATCCAACTAGACAAATCAAACTGCATATAAGTTTTCTATAATGTGAGATGCTATTTAATCAACAAAAGAACAGAAAACTGAAACGCATATATAATGCAGAGCAAGTGAAGGGCCTCATAGAAGGAAGAGAGCAAGAGACCATACTTGCATGATTTGGACACACAAAGAAATAAGATCTAACTCGGCAGTGACAACAAAACGCAAACCCATCTTCTTCGACGCTCCCACAAGTTCCTCCACATTCCATGCATTCTGAGCAGTAAATCTTATCTATTTCATACTGCACATCAAACCCCTTATCCAAAGCATCCTTCAGCCATTCAATTCCTCCCAATGGGTTCCCTGTCACAACCCATGTAATCGGCACCTGAATTTGAACGCTGCATTGCTGAGAAAGCTCAGGAAACTGTGCTAACTGAGTTTGATTTACAAAGAAGGCCTGCTTTTGGCTGTCGTCCCTGCACGTGATGTTGTTTTGGCCGATGGAGAAGTCAGGGACACAATCATAGAACAGGTTCACGTTCTCAACAGTTGGGTCGAACGAGAACAGAGCAGGGTCCAAAGAAGTGTTTATGAAATGGAAAGAACAGTTATCGTAGCTTGGGATTCTCTTCGCACCATTTTTACTATTTCAAGAGCTGGATTGATATGCACCAAGTTGCTGACTGGTTAAGAAAAAATTATGCGACTACGACGCATTGTGTCAGAAAATTAGAATGCAGGGCGGTGCTTGTAATTCCATGACACCACACAAGAAAACAGAGCAAGAGGAACAGCGCCACAATTTAATGCTCTGTAACTTCAGTGTTCTTCTTTGTGGTTTTTGGTTTCACTGTAATGACCTGTGGAATCATTGCCCGGATGCTAGAAGGACTTTCTTGTTAAGTCTAAGGTTTATGATTTCATGACGTCTTTGGCTACAGATCAGCATCGATTCCATTTTCCTCGTGAGAGACGCCTTGGATTTTTATTCAGGATTTTATGTTGTTAAAATGTTTAAACACAGTCAGTCTAATAGGAACCAAGGAGATAAAAATTGTGTTGACATTTCTCTTGGCGAAGACCAATAAACAGTGAAACTAGGTTTTGCTATTCATTGAAAAATTATGCCGTTATAATTAAATGAAGTAATAAATGAATAGCAATGGTGACTAGATTATGCTAAATCAGGATGCACATATATCGTAGCTTGGTTCATTGTAGGAGACTGTAATGTTACATTGAGTGAAAACAGTATAATACCAACAAATTCAAGTCTGGTATGTACCACACGCAACTATTCAACACGAAGACATAGCTAGAGATCTTCTTTATTATTTTTTTTGCCGGAAGACATAGCTCGAGATCCTACCTGCACTTCTTTTCCACATTTATGAATCCTAGTGTTCCTCCGGCAGAATGTGGGCAGAGCTTTGAAAACCCAAAATCTCTGTTGTGGTATTAGTAGTGGTGGAAGATTCTAGTTCTAATCTTGGAGGGGAAGGCATGACAGGTTTCGGTGGCATTTCCAATAGGTCAAGGCTTCTTTCTAACATTTCAATCACTTTACTCATTGTAGGTCTTTGACTTGGAAATGTTTGGATACACCACAAACCTGCAATAGTCATTCTCCTGGCAATATCATTTTCCTCCATGTTATTGGCCCCATTGCATCCCAAACTGCTGTCTTGCTCAAGTTGAACATAAATATAATCTGGAAAATATTGATCAGTTGAACAATTGGCTTCAACATTGATGTTCTTTCTCCCTCCAACCATATCTAACAGCATCATTCCGTAGCTATAAACATCAGATTTTTGTGAAACTCCACCTATATTTTTATTCCAAATTTCAGGAGCAAGATATCCTATAGTTCCTCTTGCTTCTGATATTGAAATGATGCTTCCTTTTTTCAGACAAAGCTTAGCAAGACCAAAATCCGAGATCTTGGGACAAAAATTTTCATCTAAAAGGATGTTATGGGGCTTTATATCAAAATGTAGAATTCGAGTGGTGCATCCTTTATGCAAATACTCAAGTCCTCGAGCTATTCCGATTGCAATTCGGTATAAATTTTCCCAAGTCAAGCAAAGACTATTTTTATTTGCATTGTTGTGAATGAACTTGTCAAGAGATCCGTTGTACATAAATTCATATATGAGAGCCTTCTTTTTGCCTTCAAAACAAAACCCAAGAAGGTTAACAACATTTACATGGGAAGTCCTACTAATGCTGGCAACCTCATTGATAAAATCTTCCCCATTCTCTTTTGATGCCTTTAATAACTTTACAGCAACAGGGTGTCCGTTGAGTAGTTTTCCTTTATATACAGAACCATAACCTCCTTGTCCCAATTTATCTTTGAAAGAGTTGGTTATTTTCTTGACATCTTCATATTTATATCTTGTGAGAGCTAGAGGACCATTATTTCTTATGAACGCCTCAATATTTTGGTCAACCTTAGATATCTTGCATAATCCTATTCTTCGCATCCATGATTTGATGTTGCAACAACAAATAGTAATACATAAAAGAAGCAGTCCAATTGCTCCACTAACACCTACACATATGGTAGGTAAGTCATTGAGTAGAAATGATCATGACAGTCATCAACTTCTGCAGTACAAAATGTGGTGATGATGCTTAAGAACAAAGTCTTCTAAAATGAATGAGAAAAGAAGGTTTTTTTTATTAGAATAAAAATATTTGAAAAGCCCTGTATTATAAATCTATTTCCTATATGTAAAGTAATTTAAATTATTAGTTATTAGTTAATATATTTATGTTTACAAATTTTTCTGATGTCTATTATGACAAATTGACATGAGTCTAATGACCAGCTAGCTCCTTTTAGCCTGGGTATATTTTAAAAAGGAGAAGCATGCTGGTAATGCAGCATTGAAACAAAATAAAATGGAAATCGGGAAGAAATATCAATTTAATATGGAATATATATAACTTTAAACATTTAAAATTCTAAGCAAAATTGTAAAGAAACATGTAGAGAAAAGGATGTCTTATGCATTACCTATTATAAGTTTTGCCTTCGAAGAATGTCCTGCAGCCATGACCAATGACAAATTAAATTTTGAAAGTAATGGAATAGCACTCCCAGTTTTTTGAGCGTTAATTATCGTAAAGAAGCCATTTAATTTATGCAATCACATTTAATAAACGCATTCCTAAACTAATATGCAATAATCAGAGCTATCATTATGGATGAGCAAGTGCTGCATAGCCAGGTATAAAAAATGGGAGGAGATGAAGAGGCGCATACCGGAAGAATTGGAAGAAACGGAAGAATAAGAACAGTTAAGAGGACGATGACCATCGAGGCAATAGCAGATAAACGCAGACTTATCATTCCACCCACATATTCCATCAGAATTCACGCAATTTTGGCAAGACTCATCTACGTTATACTGTACATGAAACCCTCTGCCCAAAGCTTCTTGAAGGGCTTGGGAATCAGTTTCTACTGAAACCGGCACCTGAATATGATGCTTACAATTCTTAACAAGGTCGTGGAATTGCGGCCCATCATTCCACACTTCTTCGGCGTAGGCAGCATAGATGTTAGAATTGGAATCTGAGCTTGTCCCATGCCGGCATGCGAATTTCATACCCCCAGCCGCATAGTCTACAGGGCAGCCATAGAATAGGGTCACGTTCATCAGATATGGCTCATCATATTGGAGATAGAGCGGCATACTCGCAGAAGTGTTGGTCAAATGTGAAGAACAATTATCAAAGTCTGTCCGCACCAGTGTCATCTTGCCAGTGGATGGGTCAAGCTGTGTGACATTGAAAGTCTGTGAATCAAATTTAATGAGAGGGTAGTGATCTTCATCTTGGGGACAGTAGAGCTGGAACTCAGGTCTGCCACAATAATGAGGTCGACTTGTCTCTGACCAGAAGGGGTAATCGATTTCTCGTATTTTTCCACAACGGGATGGTTGACACTTCCAGTATTCCTTGTCTGTCCAATTACTAGTTAGTTTATTAGAAACAAGTCGTTTAGGCATTTATGCCATTTATCCTATTCAAGGCAATCAAATTTGAAGAAAGCCATCTCCAAACTAATATGCAATAATCACAGCTCAAGTATAAATTTGGCAATAGTAATAAATGAAATTGCAGAGATAATTTGAAAAAAAAAAAAAATGGGAGAAGAGCAGGTGAAGAGGCGCATACTAGAAGGATCAGGACAGTAAAGAGGATGATCTCCATCGCTGCAATGGCAGATAAATGGAGACGTATCATTCGACCCACATCTTCCATGTGAATCCAAGCATTTTCCACAAGACTCCTCTACGCTATACTGCACACGAAATTCTTTACCCAAAGCTTCTTCTTGAAGGGCTCGGGAATTATACAGAGAGAGGGAAAGTGGGAAAGAGGAAAGGAAGAGGAAGAAGGTGAGGAAGAGCATATAGGCCTCCATTATTGTTAACTCCCTTGTTTATTACAGCATGCTGGCTGGGCTAGCTCAACATTTATCACTCTCAAAGCTTTTGGGTCTAGGCAGACTCTGGGCTTCACCATTTAACATGAGAGGCTGCAATCCTCTCATCATTCATTTTTAGCAGAAAACACCTCATTCCTAAAATCATCTCTTCCACATTTCACATTAAGCGAACAGTGGATGTTGACTATTCTATGCGTGCTTCAGACGGCCACAAATAAAAACGTTCCTCCATGCAAAACTCAGTCAACAAACACCCGCTTACTTTCTCTGTCTCTATTGTCAAACTAATGGCCCCACTTTTTAATTTTGATTACTCAGGGTAACAACAATCTCATTGCTGAAATGATATCATTATTGTTTGGAAAATTGTGTTTTGGGTCTAGGCAAACTTTGGGCTTCACCATTCAACATGAGAGGCTGCAATCCTCTCATCATTCATTTTTAGGAAGAAAAAACCTCATTCGTAAAATCATCTCTTCTTCCACATTTCACATTAAACGAACAGTGGATGTTGACTATTCTATGCGTGCTTCAGACGGCCACAAATGAAAACGTTCCTCCATGCAAAACTCAGTCAACAAACACCCGCTTACTTTCTCTGTCTCTATTGTCAAACTAATGGCCCCACTTTTTAATTTTGATTACTCAGGGTAACAACAATCTCATTGCTGAAATGATATCATTATTGTCTAGTAAATTGTGTTTGGCTTCCCTTAAAAAATTAGTTTTTGTTTTACAACACAAATATATTTAGTGAAAAATCACTTCAGATAATTTAACCACCCCTTTTATTTTCTCCCCAACTAACAACTTTCTAATTATCTGAAGAATTCTCAACATGGTTGAACTTTGATATCAAATGTTGCTAATGAACAAGTTGTAGACTCGTAGGCCTAATTAAGAGGGTCAGACTGATGAGCAAGATTGATTGAGTCAAGAGTGCATTAGAGTCAGCCTAGTTACAGCCTCTGATCTTATCCATGGGGTGTCTCAAATCTGTACATGGTTTTCTATTGGAAACTTGCAAGAAGCTTCATCTTCATCCTAATCTAACAAAACCGAACTGCATAAATTTTTTCTAGGGAATCTCTGAACCATAAAGTCGTAACAAACAAAGAAGCCAGTATGTCAAAAACAGAGCACTAATACGAATCAGTAATGCATTATAGACTACTCGGAACGAGGGTTTTCCACATTCATAATTCTAATGTGTACGGTGTTGTTCAATTTCTGTCATATATTTGTTTTCCATAGACTCTCCTTGCAAGTGATAGAAAGATTTAACCTATGCTGAGCCCTTCCTAGTAGTATTAGAACCAAATTTGTTGTTGACTTGCTTGAGTGGTGGAGACAAATAAGATGTTTTCTGTTTTAAATGACCATAGGGGAGAGAAGTTCCCGAATTGTATATGATAGAAACTTTGAGGGCTAGAGGTAGTGTGGATGCTATAGATATGGTGGCATCAAATTTGCAGCATAAAAGACTTAGTCATATTAGTGAAAAAGAGAAGAATGTACAGGATTGAAGAATACAGAATTGGAGACAATGTTTTCAATGCATGATTGGTGAACAAGTTAGAGTACTTTTCAGAAAGAATGTTTCTTCAAAGAGATTAGAGTTATTTGAATTAGTGAACATTGACATTTGAGAAAAGTTTGAAACTACTTGCGTGAACACTAGATTGGTAGTTGTTGTTAGAGCAAGCGTTTCACCCAAGAGGGGGGGTGAATTGGGTGATCTTAAAAATTTCGTTGCAAATATAAAATTTGACATTGAAATTAAAACATGAAAGAGTAAGGAGAAATATCACCGAAGTGTACACCGAGAGTTATACTGGTTCGGTCACAACCACTTTGACCTACGTCCAGTCCTCAGAGCTTCTCTGAGAGTTTCACTATAACTTCCAAGATTCAGTGGGTTCTTGGCACCTCAGTACAAGCAAGTTCCTACACCTGGACACTCGCTCCCCCTTACAAGTTGTAATCCAATCCCAACTCAAGGTTCCACAACCTTAAGTTACCTCAATAACAAATATTGAGTTTGAATGAAATATATCTCTCACAGAGTAAATAAGAATCACTGAAGCATAGAATCACAAGTACAATGAAAAACAGAGTAATGAACTTGATGATACGTTCGTGAGTGTGTTCTTCTATATCTCTCTGTTCAGATGTTCCCATATATATAGATACATTGGTAATGATTGCTGGAACATATTTCTTCATGTCCGTTGGAGCGTGCGCAGCCATCATTGACTTTTCCATTTTTTGAAAAACATACGTTTGCGGTAGGTGACGGTCGGTGACATTTGAGCGTTGCTTTTGACTTTCCTTATTTGGTAAGATTTCTTCATTGTTTATCTATTGAAATGCTAAGAATACTAATATAATGAAAAGCTAATCAAATAGGAAACAAAACAATGACCGTTGGAATGATTTCAAACTTTCTGGGTTTGTTCACCCGAGTAGCTACTCGAGTATCACATGAAGTTTACTCGAGTACTTACTCGAGTATCATCGGGAAAACTTTGATCAACTGCAAGTCAACAGACAAATTTAAGATTACTCGGGTAGTGCATGGAATAATCAATTTTTAAACCTTTGGAAATGTATGTTTACTCGGGTACCTACTCGAGTAATACACTGACAACTTTATGAGTTACTCGGGTACCAACTCGAGTGAACCTTCAAATAAACTTTTGGTTACTCGATGCTTCACTCCAGTAATGTTGGCAGGATTTCAAGGCCGAGAGCACTTACCTTGTTACTCGAGTACTTACTCGAGTAAACTTTCTTTTTGGGCACAACTTACTCGGGTAATGACTTGAGGTTTTCCTTGAAAATATCTCTGCATACTCGGGTACCTACTCGAGGAATCCACTTAAAATAGAACATTAAATACTTGTATACTAGAGGAATAACTCGAGGAAAATGAGATAGAATGATATCAAGTTAATCGGGTACCACCTTCAAGTTTACATTGACTTCAGTGTGTTATTCGAGTACCTACTCGAGTAACATTAGCAGTGGTACAAAGTGCCGAGAGCAACACATTTTCAGAGACAGAGTTACTCGAGTATCATTGGCAACCTGAAAGCAACTGGAAGTTTTTCATATGGTTACTCGAGTAGCTACTCGAGTAACATTGGCAGGCCGAGAACAACTCCAAGTAATTACCTGGTTACTCGAGTAGCTACTCGAGTAACATTGGCAGGCCAAGAGCAACTAGAAAATACTTACACTATTACTTGAGTACTTACTCGAGTAACGTTGGCAGGTTACTGGAAGGTGCTTCTGGTTACTTCAAATTTTGGCTCATTACTCGAGTACCGCCTCGAGTAATACCTTAGAAAACATGCTTCTGATCAAGTTTCTCAGCTTTTTCTCTTGGCCTTTCTTCATTATTCCAATGCTTACCTCAAGTGATGCTTATCCCTGTTATTCCTTTGCTCAAACTTGTTTATTAATCACTTCTTTTTCATACCATTCTTTTGTTATCATCAAAACATGAGATCTAACATTCTCCCCCTTTTTGATGATGACAAAACTTGGTGATTTTGGACATGGTTTTTCAAATTGAATTTTCAAATTAAATATGTCTTGTTAAGTTTAGATTTATAGTATACACCTTGCATTCACAACAACTTCATTAGTCCAACAACGTATCATAATTCAAAACTTAAATGGACTTAAAATAAAATCATAACTTAAGCACACTTGTATTAAACTTAAATTGCATATTACAAGATAATAAGTTTAAAAGAACTAAAAAGAACTAACAAGTTCCAAAATGCTCCCTAGAACCCATATACACCCAAATACCCAAAATAAACTAGGACACATCCACAAAATCACTCTCAAGCTCTTCTCCCCCTTTTTGGCTTCATCAATCAAGTGGAGGGCTAGGAGGCTTGACCATGGAAATGGGTGTTACTGGAAGAACTGTAGAATCATCTGAATCCAAAGAATCAAATGAGCTAGAGGGAACTGGGTCAGGCAGATGGACTAGAAGGATATGGATGTCATCGCTGGGAGGAATAGGAGAGGGTTGGAAGACAACCATAATAGAGGTTTCTCCTTCTGGAGTGGTCTGAATCTCATGAGTAGTCTCAGCCTCAGGAGTATGATGTTCAGAGGAGGAGGAGGGAGATATTTCCTCAGTGTGGGTAGGAGAGGGAATAGGTTTAGGAGCGAGTTCAGGCTGAGGTTTAGGAGGTGAATCATCAATGACAATGTGTATAGTCTCATTGGTATCTAGGTTGTCCACTATATATAGAATGTCTTTGGCTTGAGTCTCAGGTGGACTGGATACTAGAGGGGTAGATGGTTCATCCTCAGTGAAAGGAGTGTCAGAAGGAGGGTTCACTGGAGGTGGTGGTGGTGCAGAGGAAGATGGACCGACAGAAGGTCCGGAACCTAAGGAGTCCAGTCGTGCCAGAATCAATCTCAAAGTCTCACCCTGGGCACGTTGCTCTGCTAGCAACTCCTCATGCCTCTTATCCATTTTCTCCACTAACTCCTCATGCCTCTTGTCTATTTTCTCAACCAACTCCGCCATCTTGAAGTTTGTGTTGGTAATCAATTCAACGTTCGTGTTGGCGATATCCACATGGAATCCTCTGAGCATGTTTTCCATGAAGTGCTGAAGAGTGGCATTGAGAAAGGATGGTGACGAAGTGGTGGCAGCTGGAGCCGATGACTGTGTGTCATCTATCTTGCTGGTCTCTGCCTCAGTGGTCTTCCTCTTCTTCTTTGACCCAAATTCTAGAGGGCCTTTGAGAGGGATGTCAACATTTAGTTTCCCTATTTGATTTCTCCCAACCGGAGTCATCCTCTCAATGGGCTCCTTGCTATCCAAATACCATATCTTGTTCTCTTTGAGGATCAATGATACTATATGAGGATATGGCATTGGTGTTGTAGCCTTTCCATCCACCCTATACCTCTTCATCTCAGAGAAGATATACTCCCCCAAATCCTTCTGCTCCTTCAGGAGAAGTGAAGCAAACCACCTAAAGTCCCTATCGGAGAAGTGGGTATAGTTGTTGGCCTTGTTAACTAAGGACCTAGAATAGATGTACCTGCTCGGACGGTTCGGACCGGAACCCAGCGAACCGGCCAGTTGGCCGGTCCGGTTTGGTCACTGGGTCGCTATTGTAACGACCCGGTCTAACCCGGATAGAACCGGATCAAACCGGTCGCGACCCGGCTGACCCGCCGAGCTGTGCGGGTTGGTCGAGTCATATTTTTTTTCCTCCCCAGCGTCTGAAACGACGCTGTTTTGAGGGTTTTTTTTAGTCGAAATGATACATCAGCTCAGCATTCTCATTTTGAACCAGCAGCTCCCTCTCCTTCCTCGTTCTCGGTCGACAGCAAAGTTTCTGCCCTAGAGTCTCTGGCCTCTGCTTCTTCTCCACTCAGCGGCACACTCCCTCAAATCCCAGATCAGTCTCGACCCTACTCATCTGCCGCTCCGCCGCGTCTTGATTCCATCCCCAAATCCATCTTTCGTTGGATTCCGTTCCCAAAAAATGAAAAAATCTGATTGTGTGTGTGGTCTGGCCGCCGCGTCTTGGCTCGTCATTTTGCTCCGGTTGTGATGGCGTGACCGTGGCTCTCCATTTCTGCTCTTTTCTGTTTAGCTCCTGTGGTGGTTTTCGTGTATGATTTTTTTAGCGAAAGGGAGTAGTTTATTGCATTATTGCTTGAGTTAAAAACTGTACAAAAAGAAACAATTGAGCTTATTACTGTGAGCCTCAAGATTTATTAAAAACTATACAAAAAGAAACAACTAAGTTTATTGCTCTGGTGGTAGTTTATTACATTATTACAATGAGCCTTAGGATTTACAAGTGTTTTTTGAAAGGGAGTAGTATATTGCATTTTGAGCTTTAGGATTTACAAGCGTTTTTTGAAAAGTAAAAATTCTAGGCTCTGCAATTTACAATGAATGGCAATTAGTAATGAAGTTTTGCATAGTATGTTGCACTATAGATCCAATTTGTGCTAGTATACTATCTACGGTATAGTATGTTTGCTAGAAAATTCATTGAATTATTGAAGAGAATTCTGGAATTCTTGTTTCTGAAAATGTCAAAATGATATAAGATGTGTGTACATTAAGGGAGAATGAATGTCAAAATGATAGTTAAAGAATAAAGATACACATTTTGACATTTTAAGATGTGTGTACATTAGGGGAATTCTTGTTTCAAAATGAATGTCAAAATGATAGTTAAGGATACAACCTATATTAGGGGAAAATAATTTATGCTCATTACAATTTAATTGTTTTCTTGTTTGTGGGTGGCTGAGACTGTTTTTATGTTAATTTGTAGCTTCCTTGTGAACGAACTGGGTGTTTCTTGTTTGCTTTCCTTTGTTGATTGAAAAGACCCTGTATTTGGATTTGCCACCTTATTTGCTCATGGATGTCAGAAGTGGTGAAGGAAGTGATAATCCCCCCACCACCACTACCCCTACAGAAGAGTTTAGCAACCCCCTTAACCTGAATGTCTCTAATCCCACAGAGTCAACAGGAAGTGTCAAAAAAACTGATCCTGCTTGGCAATATGTGTTAGATCTCATGTTTTGATGATAACAAAAGAATGGTTTGAAAAGGAAATGATTAATAAATAAGTTTGAGCAAAGGAATAACAGGGATAAGCCTCACTTCAAGTAAGCATTGGAGTAATGAAGAAAGGCCAAGAGAAAAAGTTGAGAAACTTGATCAGAAGCAAGTTTTCTAAGGTATTACTCGAGGCGGTACTTGAGTAATGAGCCAAAACTTGAAGTAACGAGAGGCACCTTCCAGTAACCTGCCAACGTTACTCGAGTAGGTACTCGAGTAATAGTGTAAGTATTTTGAAGTTACTCTCGGCCTACCAATGTTACTCGAGAGCTACTCGAGTAACCAGGTAAAAACTTGGAGTTGCTCTCGGCCTGCCAATGTTACTCGAGGAGCTACTCGAGTAACCATATGAAAAACTTCCAGTTGCCTTTCAAGTTTCCAAAAATACTCGAGTAGGTACTCGAGTAACTCTGTTTCTTAAAAATGATGCTCTCAGCATTTTGTACCACTGCAACATTACTCGAGTAGGTACTCGAGTAACGTACTGAAGGAAGTGAAAACTTGAAGGTGGTATCCGATTAACTTGATATGTCTTTTAACTCATTTCCTCGAGTCCTTACTCTGATATGCAAGTATTCAATGATCTATTTTAAGTGGCTTCCTCGAGTAGGTACCCGAGTATGCAGAGATATTTCAAGGAAAACCTCAAGTCATTACCTGAGTAAGACAAGCACAAAAAGTACATTTACTCGAGGAGGTACCTGAGTAACCTATGCAAAAATGAATGCATTACTCGAGTCTGTATCCGAGTAACAAGGTAAGTGCTCTCGGCCTTGAGATCCTGCAACATTACTGGAGTAAAGCATCGAGCAACCAAAAGTTTTTGTAAGGATTTACTCGAGTTGGTACCCGAGTAACTCATAAAGTTGTGAGTGCATTACTCGAGTAAGTACCCGAGTAAACATATATTTTCAAAGGATTAAGAATTGGTTATTCCATGCACTACCCGAGTAATCTTGTATTTATTCATTGACTTGCAGTGGATCAAAGATTTCCCGATGATACTCGAGTAAGTACTCGAGTAAACTTCATGTGATACTCGAGTAAGCAAACCCAGAAATTCATAAATCTTTCAAACGTTGATTATTTTGTTTTCTATATGATTAATCTTTCATTGTGTTAGTATTCTTAGCCTATTTACAGATGAACAATGAAGAAATCATATAAAGTAATGGAAGTCAAATGAAACGTTCAAATGTCACCGACCGTCACCTACCACAACGTATGTTTTTCAAAAATTGGAAAAGTCAATAATGGCTGCGCACGCTCCAACTGACATGAAGAAATATGTTCCAGCAATCATTACCAACGTATCTATATATATGTGAACATCTGAACAGAGAAATACACAAGAACACACTCACGAACGTATCATCAAGTTCATTACTATGTTTTCATTATACTTGTGATTCTATGCTTCAGTGATTCTTATTTACTCTGTAAGAGAGGTATTTCATTCAAACTCAATATTTGTTGTTGAGCTAACTTAAGGTTGTGGAACCTTGAGTTGGGATTGAATTACAACTTGTAAGGGGGAGCGAGTGTCCAGGTGTAGGAACTTGCTTGTACTGAGGTGCCAAGAACCCACTGAATCTTGGAAGTTATAGTGAAACACTCAGAGAAGCTCTGAGGACTGGATGTAGGTCAAAGTGGTTGTGGCCGAACCAGTATAACTCCCGGTGTACACTTCGGTGATATTTCTCCTTACTCTTTATGTTTTAATTTCAACGTCAAATTTTATATTTGCAACGAAATTTTTAATATCACCCAATTCACCCCCCCTCTTGGGTGAAATGCTTGCTCTAACATTTGGTATCAGAGCATAGGTCTTCTTGTGAAGGTATAACAGCCTAAGAAGGATCCAATGGCAAGCATGGGTGAAGGAATTCTTCCCGACGGTGCATCCATCACTGGACCTCCAGGTTTCAGTGGCGAACACTTTTCTTTCTGGAAAGCAAAGTTCAGAGTATTCGTAATGGTTACTGAATATGGGCTATGGGATGTGATTGAGAGTGGAAACTATCAACCTACAAAGACTGTAGATTCTCAGAAAATTCCCAAGACGCCAGCGGAATATGATGAGAATGACAAGAAGCTTATCACTCTCAACAGCAAGGCAATTCTAATGTTACAAAGTGCCTTGAGTCAAAGTGAGTATTTCAGAATTTGCACACTTCCAACAGCAAAGGAAATGTGGGAAGCTCTAGAAATAGCTCATGAAGGAACTTCGGGAATAAAGGAGAATCGGATCAACACCTTAGTCACTGAATTCGATTTACTTCGAATAAAATCAGGTGAATCAATTTCTGAATTTGAACTTAGATATACTCATCTTGTTAATCAACTTGCAGCACTTGGGAAATCTTATGATCAACATACCCAAGTACGAAAGATTTTAAATATTCTTTCTAAAGAATGGGAGGCCAAAGTCACTGCGATAGAAGAAGCAAAAGGAGAAGCAATGAGATCAGTTGCTTCTCTATTTGGAAGTCTTTCTGAATATGAAAGCAAACTAAAGTTCAAACGAGAACTAGATGACATTGGTGACAAGAAAAAGAAAGGTCTTGCACTAAAGGTAAAAGAAGAGAATCAAGATGAGGATGAGGAGTTTGACGATGATGAAATGGGCCTAATTATAAAACGATTCAGAAAGTTCTACAAGAAAGGACAAGGATTCAAACACTTTCAAAAAGGTGGAACTAGCAACAAAGATCATATAATTTGCTACGAATGTGGAAAACCAGGACATATCAAATCAGAATGTCCAGAACTGAATCAAAAGAGCAAAGAAAAGAGAAAAGACAAATTCTTCAACAAAAAGAAGGCCTTCGTATCTGCTATATGGGGTGATAGTTCCTCTGAAGAAGAAAGTGATGAGGAGGAAGTAGCTAATATATGCCTCGTCGCTCAAGAAGAAACAAAAGAGGAGGTAAATGATTCTGAACCTACCTATGATGAATTACTTTCCGAATATAATGCTTTACATTCTGAATTCATCAAAGTAGTTAAAGAATTGATTGTTTTCAAAAAGAAGAACAAAGCTCTTGAAATTGAACTTAAAGAAAAGAATTGTGAAAATTGTTCATCTTTGAGAAAGAAAAACATTGATCTCACAAAAACTCTTGAAAAATTTACACAAGGAAGTGAGATGCTAAATGTTATTTTAAAAGCTCAACGATTTGTAAATGACCGATCTGGAATTGGATATGATCCAAAGTCAGATAAAAGGAAAGGTAGAAAGAAAGCAGGAGGTAAGTCATATTTGAATTATTTCCAGCATTCTGTGCATACATCAAATCCTTTTGCATTTTGTAATTACTGTAATAGAAAAGGTCATTATACATCTTCATGCATTCATAAGAAGAAAGGAACAATAGGAACCTACAAATGGGTACCTAAAGGTTCATATCTTCAGAAAATTATTTGTACTAACCCAACAGGACCCAAAAAGATGTGGGTACCTAAGACCTAGTCATTTGATTGTAGGTATGTCTCAAAGCATCCAAAAACAGTAAGTGGTACATAGATAGTGGATGCTCTAGACATATGACCGGAGATTTCGAAAGTTTTACCACATTGCAACCTAAGGAAGGTGGAAAGGTAAAATTTGGAGGAAATCAATTCGGAAGGATAGCAGGAATTGGTGAAATCAAAAATGACAAAGGAATACAAGTCAAAGATGTATATTATGTTGAAGGCTTGTGTCACAATTTGCTGAGCGTAAGTCAAAGTGCAGATAAAAACAACTGGGTAATATTTGACTTAGAAGAATGTTTAATCATCAACAAAAATGACTTATTGCTTGATAAGAAGAATATCAAGGCTAAGCTCAGAGCAAAAAGGGAAGGTAACTGCTATACTCTAGATATTAGTAGAAATGAATCTGAAAATTGTTTTCTGAGTAATGCCGATGAAAGTTGGTTATGGCATAAGAGATTGGCTCATGTCAATATGCATCAACTAGGCAAATTACTCAAAAATGATCTAGTCCTTGGATTACCCAAAGTTAATTTCAAAAATGACTTGATTTGTGATGCATGTCAAAAGGGTAAACAAACTAAATCATCTTTCAAATTGAAAAATGAGATTTCAACAAATAAACCATTACAATTACTTCATATGGATTTAGTGGCAATCTATATTCATTGGTCATTGTTGATGATTTCTCTAGATTTACATGGGTTATTTTTCTATCATCAAAGGATGAGACCTTTGAAGAATTTATTGTTTTTGCCAAGAAGGTGCAAAATGAGAAAGGTATGTCCATTGCAGGAATTAGGACCGATCATGGTGGAGAATTTGAAAATCAAACCTTTGAAGAATATTGTGATACTAATGGTATTGATCACAATTTTTCTGCTCCAAGAACGCCTCAACAAAATGGGGTTGTGGAATGAAAGAATAGAGTGCTCACAGAAATGGCTAGAGCAATGTTGAATGAAAAGAATGTATCTCAAGTGTTTTGGGCTGATGCCATGAGTACAGCATGCTACATTTCAAATAGATCATATATCAGAACAAAACTTGGAAAGACACCATACGAGTTGTACAAAGGACGAAAGCCAAACATTGCTCATCTACACATCTTCGGTTGTAAGTGTTTCATTCATAATAATGGTAAAGATAACTTAGGAAAATTTGATTCTAAAACACATGAAGGAATTTTCCTAGGATATTCTAACCTAAGTAAAGCATATAGAGTTTACAATAAAAGAACCTGTATTATTGAAGAATCAATTCATATTGTATTTGATGAATTTGAATCCTCTGACAAAACCATTGATGAAGAACAGGAAGTTGTTTTAGATCAAGAGAATGGTCAATCTATTTCTAAATCTCTTATTCCAGAGGTTGATGAAACTAAGGAAGAAGAACAATCCTTAGGTCAACCTAGAGCTTGGAAATACAATAAAAGTCATCCCTTAGATCAAGTCATAGGAGATGTGAATGAAGGGATCAAAACTAGAAATAGAATTTTCAATGAAGTAAGTTTTTCTGCACTTATTTCTGATATTGAACCTTCTAACATTGATGAAGCCCTATCAGACAATGATTGGGTTATAGCAATGCAAGAAGAACTAAATCAATTTGAGAGAAATCAAGTTTGGGATTTGGTGCCCCGACCCAAAGATCATCCGATCATTGGTACTAAATGGGTATTCAAGAACAAACTCGATGAATCCACAATTATTGTCAGAAACAAGGCAAGATTGGTGGCCAAAGGCTATAATCAGGAAGAAGGGATTGATTATGAGGAAACGTATGCTCCAGTGGCTAGATTGGAAGCTATACGTGTACTCTTAGCCTTTGCATGCATCAAAGGATTCAAACTCTATCAAATGGATGTAAACAGTGCTTTTCTAAATGGTTACATCATGGAAGAAGTGTATGTAGAACAACCTCCAGGTTTTGAGGATGTTACCAAACCTGACCATGTTTTCAAACTTAAAAAGGCTTTATATGGTTTAAAACAAGCTCCTAGAGCCTGGTATGAAAGGCTCAGTAAGTTTCTCATTGATCAAGGTTTTGTACGGGGAAAAGTTGATACGACACTCTTTATAAAACGAAAACACAATGATATTTTAATTGTTCAAATATATGTTGATGACATTGTTTTCGGTGCTACTAATGAATCTCTGTGTAAGGAATTTTCTGAGATAATGCAGGGAGAATTTGAAATGTCAATGATGGGAGAACTGAATTTCTTTCTTGGTTTACAAATCAAACAAAGAAAGAATGGAATCTTCATATCTCAAACAAAGTATTTAAAAGAGCTATTGAAGAAGTATGGAATGGATGAAGCAAATGGCACGGACATGCCTATGAGTTCAACTACGTTGCTTGATGCTGATGTCAAAGGGAAAGACTACAACATAACAAAATATAGAGGAATGATTGGATCATTACTCTATCTCACGGCAAGTAGACCGAACATCCAATTTAGTGTTGGCATATGTGCAAGATATCAATCGGCACCAAAAGAATCACATGCTGAAACGGTTAAACGAATCTTTAGATATCTTGCTGACACACCCGAATTGGGTCTGTGGTATCCCAAAGGAAGAAGTGAATATCTTGTGGCATATTCAGATTCAGATCATGGAGGATACAAAACAGACAGAAAAAGCACCAGTGGACAAGGACAATTTCTTGGAGGATCTCTTGTATCATGGTTTAGTAAGAAACAAAATACTGTGTCTCTTTCGTCGACGGAAACCGAATATGTTGCAGTCTCAAGTTGTTGTGCACAAGTGATATGGTTAAAACAACAACTACAAGATCTTGGTATTTATCTCAAAGAAATACCAATCTATTTTGATAATACAAGTACGATAAGCTTGGCACAGAATCCAATTCAACACTTTAGAACCAAGCATATCGATGTCAGACATCACTTCATCAGAGATCATGTTCAAAAGAAAGATGTGAAAGTGATATTCATTCCTACTCATCTTCAACTAGCTGATATCTTTACAAAACCCCTTGCAAAAGATCAATTTCTATACATTAGAAGGGAATTGGGAATGGTAAATCCCAATGAATTGTAAGTTATTTCAGTTTCTCATAATATTAAATGAAGTCATTTGTTAAAGTTTTGATGATTACTAACTTAAGCATCGGAGTATATAGAAATTTGTTTTGCAGGAAGGTTGAAACTCTGTTTTGAGAAACAAAAACAGAGGTGATCAGAGGACACATTTACTGGAGTACCAACTTGAAGTTATCACTAACAGAGAAGCATTACCCGAGGAACAACTTGAAGTAAAGAAGCACTTTACTCGAGTATGTACTCGAGTAATGGACTTCAAAACTGGAAGTAACGGATCAAGTTACTTGATTTTTTTAAATCGAACGGTCCAGTTACAAAGAAATGAAGAGTCACAAGTTGAAAATCCAGGTTACCCGAGGAAGGCCTCGAGTAACGGCAAGTCCAGATTTTCAAAATTGATGAATAATGACTCAAATCTACTCAGAATGAGTTATAAATGATCGAGGGAACATCCATGGATAATTACAATATTATTCATGCCAGGTACACACTTTAAATAATTCATTTTAAAATTTTTCTGTATGAATACTCGAGGAGGGCCTCGAGTAAACTTGAAGATTACTCGAGTAACGCCTCGAGTAACGTCGGGTTCTAGGTCTTTATCTGTCGCAAACTCGGTCATTTCCACAAAATCTCCTCGAGTAAATCACTATTCTCTCTGACAAAAATTTTTCACAAGTGATTCCTTGCTTCATTTCCATCAAAACCCAACCATTTTCATCCCTAGAAACCTCTTATCTTGCTCAAAATCTCTATGCCCTAAAAACGCGACTGAGTCTCTGTTTTTCTGAGAATTTCAGTTTTTCAATCCATCAGAAAGATGAGAACCAAAAATCTTACTCCTATAGAATCCTCTGAATCCCAACAACATTCTGATCCTCTTTCTTCTCCTCCCAAAAAGAGAAGAAAGTTAACCCCGATATCAAAAGCCAAAATTCCTCTTCAACCTCAATCACAACCGAAAGCCAAAGGTGTGGTGATTAAAGAGCCTATTACTACAAGGGCTCAATCCAAGAACAGTACCTCAACCGGAAGAGGGAAGAGTGCCAAATCTCCCTCACCTCCTCCCTCTGATTCCTCTACCCCCTCTTTCACACCAAAGCCTATCAAAAAGCCAAAGTATGACAAGAATGTGGCTAATGCTATGGCTGGAATCATTGATCAAATGGAGAAGGGTCAATCTTCCAAGAAGTCCAAATTGCCAGAAGAAGAAATCACCAATCCACCAAAAGGGTTCAATGTCAGCAAATTGGTGGAGTCTCCCAAGTATCTGACTCAATTCTCCAGGAGGAAAGTGTGCAAGACACACTACGTGGATCTCAAGCTACTTCAAGAGGTAGTGAAGCATGACCTAAGTCCTTATTTAGATCCATTTATGCCTTGGTTATCCATTAGATTGCCTTTTTTGCACAAAGGTGATCACTCATTTTTATTGTAACCTAGAGATCATAGATGAGCCTAATCGAACCTCTGTTGAGGAAGAGATGACCATCACTGTTAGAGGTCAAAAGATACTGATATCACCCTCTAGGATTAATTTGTGGCTAGGGATAGAGAACCCCCTAGATGATATATATTCCCAACTTGAGCCAAACCAAATCTTTACCATTCTTAAACTCGGAGAGCTAGTTGGCCCCCTAAATTTTAAGCCCAGTGATATGTGTGATCATCATAAGGTCCTATGGTACATCTACTCTAGGTCCCTAGTGAACAAAGCCAACAATTACACCCATTTCTCTGATAGGGACTTTAGGTGGTTTGCTTCACTGCTTTTGAAAGAACAGAAGGATCTGGGAGAATATATATTCTCGGAGATGAAAAGGTATAAGGTGGATGGGAAATCTACAACACCGATGCCATATCCTCAGATTGTGTCTCTTATCCTGAAAGAGAACAAAATATGGTATTTGGATAGTAAGGAGCCTGTTGAGAAGATGACTCCGGTTGGCAGAAACCAGATAGGAAAATTGAACATTGACATACCTCTCAATGGCCCTCTGGAATCTGGTTCCAAGAAGAAGAGGAAGACCACTGAGGCAGAGACCAGCAAGTTGGATGACACTCAGTCATCGGCTCCAGCTGCTACCACATCATCGCCATCTTTCCTCAATGCCACTCTCCAGCACTTCATGGAAAACATACTCAGAGGATTCCATGTGGATATCGCCAACACAAACGCCGAGTTGATTACCAACACTAACTTCAAGATGGGGGAGTTGGTTGAGAAAATCGACAAGAGGCATGAGGAATTGGTTGAGAGAATGGACAGAAGGCATGAGGAGTTGCTAGCTGAGCAACATGCCCAGGGCGAGACTCTGAGAATGATTTTGGCATGACTGGACTCTTTAGGTCCCGGACCTTCTACCGGTCCATCTTCTTCTACACCACCACCACCTCCAGTGAACCCTCCTTCTGACACTCCTATCCCTGAGGATGAACCATCTACCCCTCTGGTATCTAGTCCACCTGAGACTCAAGCCAAAGAAATTCTATATACAGTGGACAACCCAGATACCAATGAGACTGTTCACATTGTCATTGATGATTCTCCTCCAAAACCTCAGCCAGACACCGCTCCTAAACCAACTCCATCACCTGCCCCCACAGAGGAAATCTCTCCTTCCTCATCCTCTGAACATTATACACCAGAGGTTGAGACCAACCCTGAGATTCAGACCACTCCAAAAGGAGAAACCTCTACTATGGTTGTCTCCCAACCTTCTCCTCCCGGCGATGACCTCCATATCCCTCCAGTTCATCTGCCTGACCCTGTTCCCTCTAGCTCATTTGATTCATTGGACTCAGATGATTCTCTGGTTCTTCCAGTGACACCCATTTCCATGGTCAAGCCTCCTAGCCCTCCACTTCATTGATGAAGCCAAAAAGGGGGAGAAGATCTTGAGAGTGATTTTGTGGATGTGTCCTAGTTTATTTTGGGCATTTGGTTGTACATGGGTTTTTAGGGAGCATTTTGAACTTTATCTTGTAATTTGAAAATTTTAAGTTTAATGCAAGTGTGTTTAAGTTATGAATTTATTTTAAGTCCATTTAAGTTTTGAATTATGATACATTATTGGACTAGTGAAGTTGACTGTGAATGCAAGGTATGTGCTATGAATTTAAACTTAATAAGACATATTTCATTTGAAATTCAATTTGAAAAACCATATCCAAAATCACCAAGTTTTGTCATCATCAAAAAGGGGGAGAATGTTAGATCTCATGTTTTGATGATAACAAAACAATGGTTTGAAAAGGAAATGATTAATAAATAAGTTTGAGCAAAGGAATAACAGGGATAAGCCTCACTTCAAGTAAGCATTGGAGTAATGAAGAAAGGCCAAGAGAAAAAGCTGAGAAACTTGATCAGAAGCAACTTTTCTAAGGTATTACTCGAGGCGGTACTCGAGTAATGAGCCAAAACTTGAAGTAACAAGAGGCACCTTCCAGTAACCTGCCAACGTTACTCGAGTAGGTACTCGAGTAATAGTGTAAGTATTTTGAAGTTGCTCTCGGCCTGCCAATGTTACTCGAGGAGCTACTCGAGTAACCAGGTAAAAACTTGGAGTTGCTCTCGGCCTGCCAATGTTACTCGACGAGCTATTCGAGTAACCATATGAAAAACTTCTAGTTGCCTTTCAAGTTTCCAAAAATACTCGAGTAGGTACTCGAGTAACTCTGTTTCTTAAAAATGATGCTCTCGGCATTTTGTACCACTGCAACATTACTCGAGTAGGTACTTGAGTAACATGCTGAAGGAAGTGAAAACTTGAAGGTGGTATCCGATTAACTTGATATGTCTTTTAACTCATTTCCTCGAGTCCTTACTCTGATATGCAAGTATTCAATGATCTATTTTAAGTGGCTTCCTCGAGTAGGTACCCGAGTATGCAGAGATATTTTCAAGGAAAACCTCAAGTCATTACCCGAGTAAGACAAGCACAAAAAGTACATTTACTCGAGGAGGTACCCGAGTAACCTATGCAAAATGAATGCATTACTCGAGTCCGTATCCGAGTAACAAGGTAAGTGCTCTCGGCCTTGAGATCCTGCAACATTACTAGAGTAAAGCATCGAGCAACCAAAAGTTTTTGTAAGGATTTACTCGAGTTGGTACCCGAGTAACTCATAAAGTTGTGAGTGCATTACTCGAGTAAGTACCCGAGTAAACATATATTTTCAAAGGATTAAGAATTGGTTATTCCATGCACTACCCGAGTAATCTTGTATTTATTCATTGACTTGCAGTGGATCAAAGATTTCCCGATGATACTCGAGTAAGTACTCGAGTAAACTTCATGTGATACTCGAGTAAGCAAACCCAGAAATTCATAAATCTTTCAAACGTTGATTATTTTGTTTTCTATATGATTAATCTTTCATTGTGTTAGTATTCTTAGCCTATTTACAGATGAACAATGAAGAAATAATATAAAGTAATGGAAGTCAAATGAAACGTTCAAATGTCACCGACCGTCACCTACCACAACGTATGTTTTTCAAAAACTGGAAAAGTCAATAATGGCTGCGTACGCTCCAACGGACATGAAGAAATATGTTCCAGCAATCATTACCAACGTATCTATATATATGTGAACATCTGAACAGAGAAATACATAAGAACACACTCACGAACGTATCATCAAGTTCATTACTCTGTTTTCATTATACTTGTGATTCTATGCTTCAGTGATTCTTATTTACTCTGTAAGAGAGGTATTTCATTCAAACTCAATATTTGTTGTTGAGGTAACTTAAGGTTGTGGAACCTTGAGTTGGGATTGAATTACAACTTGTAAGGGGGAGCGAGTGTCCAGGTGTAGGAACTTGCTTGTACTGAGGTGCCAAGAACCCACTGAATCTTGGAAGTTATAGTGAAACACTCAGAGAAGCTCTGAGGACTGGACGTAGTCAAAGTGGTTGTGGCCGAACCAGTATAACTCCCGGTGTACACTTCGGTGATATTTCTCCTTACTCTTTATGTTTTAATTTCAACGTCAAATTTTATATTTGCAACGAAATTTTTAATATCACCCAATTCACCCCCCTCTTGGGTGAAACGCTTGCTCTAACAATATGTGTCTGTCAAAAAAGAAGGGAGAGTTAATGTTTTTACTTGCCTCTTATGTGCATCAAGTTATAGAGGAGGTGGAATTAATAGGTTAAAGCAACATCTAGCTGGTGTAAATGTTCAGATGTCTTCTTATAAGAAAGTATCTCATGATATACGTGCTAGAATGAAAGAATCATTGATAGAGGGTGCAAAGAAAAAACCTATTGCTAGTGACAATGTAGAAGAGATTGATGATATGGAAATTGAAGAGCCAATAGATTCACTTAAGACATCTGATGAGAGTAGTGGCACAAAGAGGAAAACAACTAGGGCTGGGAAGCTTGAAAAGTATTTTGCACCTAGAACAACCTCGGGTGCTCAACCAAGCATCAAAAGTGCTTGGGCAAGTCAAGAAGCACAACATGCTGCTAAGGTTGTTATTCCTGACTGGGCTTATGTGAATTGCATTCTGTTTAATGCATTGAATTGCCCTTTGTTTCAAAAAGCCGTTGATGCTATTGCTGCCATTGTTGCAAGACCGTAAAAAAGAGTGTCAGTTATTGATTGATAGTTATCGAGCTAAGTGGAAAGAAAATGGCTGTACATTAATGGCTGATGGCTGGACTGACGTTCGACAACGTACTTGGATTAATTTCTTAGTATATTCAGTGCAAGGCATGGTGTTTGTGAAATCAGTTGATGCCTCAGATGTAGTTAAAGATGCAAAAACTTTATTTTCTTTGTTCAATAAAGTTATTGAGTGGATTGGCCCTGAGAATATAGTCCATGTGGTGACTGACAATGCCACTAACTTTGTAGCATGCGGCAGACTGATTAAAGAGAAGTATAAAACCATTTATTGGTCTCCCTGTGCAGCTCACTATTTGAATCTTATTTTGAAAGATATTGCTTCCATGCCTCATGTGTATGATCTTGCAAAAAAGGCATCCAAAATCTCTATCTTTGCTTATAATCATATGGTCTTCTTATCATGGTTACGGAAAAGACCTCGTTGGAAGGAAATTGTACGTCCTTGTGCTACAAGGTTTGCCACCACATTTATTACCTTGCATAGCATATTTTTGCACAAACATGACTTACAGGCTCTAGTTATTGATCAGCATTTTGTGCAACACAAATTGGCTAACACTGAGCCTGGAAAAACATTTTGTGCAATCATCCTTGATAATCGGTTTTGGAATGAATGTTTTCAAATTGTCAAGATTGTTGTTTCCCTGATTATTAAACTATTGAGGATTGTTGATTCTGATGGCAAGCCTTCGATGCCTTATGTCTATGAAGGCATGCAAAGGGCTAAAACAGCAATCAAGGGGATGTTTCAGAATAAGGAGGACCTGTACAAGCCATACACTAGCATTATTCAAGCTCGATGGGATAAACATTTAAAGAGTGAGCTTCATGCAGCAGCTTATCTTTTGAATCCTGCCTTCTTCTACAATGCAGAACTTGCTACAAGGAACAAATTAATGCAATCTTTGATCGATGTGTTGGAGGCCCATTCACATGATGATATGGATCGTTATGTCACACTGATGCAGTAAATGAGTGTCTATCGTGATCGTAAAGAATCCTTTACTAAAGTTTCATGTGAAAAAGTTGCCCAAAAACTAAATCCTTGTAAGAAAATTTAATTTTTTTAATTTTAATGGACATATTAATACATATTCGATATTTCATACTATGTTTAACTAAATGTTTTTTATTTAATGTAGATGAGTGGTGGATCTACTATGGTGGTTCAATTCCGGAGTTGCAACAGATTGCTATTCGTCTACTTAGCCAAACTTCTTCTTCTTCTAGTTGTGAAAGAAACTGAAGTTTATTTGAGCGCATCCACACAAAAAGAAGAACCCGTTTAGAGCATCAAAGGCTCAATGACTTGGTTTTCACAAATTACAATTTGAAGTTAAAGTATAGGTAATCTTAAAATTTATGACTTAATTTGCTTTTATAGAACTTATTTAATATGCCTTTTACTAATGTTGAACTTCTTTCATTTCGTCATTAAAGGGATACATTAGCAAAGAAGAAGGAAAGTTACGATCCGATTGATTTTGAATCAATAGATAAAGTGGACTTTTGGGTTGTTGAAGATGATTCAACTCCTGAGTTTGATAATCCAGATGTGGCACATTCTGAATTTGAAGAACTTACAAGGAATTATGAAGGTTTAATGGTTTTAAGATTATATTCTTATATAATAGTACATAACTATGTTTTCTTCTTCACAAAACTATGAATATGAAGAATTTAATTCATTTCAATATTTTATATTTAGGTGATGAATATGTGGTCATTCCTGAACTTCCATGTTTGAATGCTGATGATGATATTGGTCCTAGTACTTTTGGTTTTCCTCCTTCAGCTACACCTCCTGATGTTGTAATACCTGCAGATTTGAATGCTGTTAATGAAGATTATGGTGTTAATTGATGATTAGTTAAGTACTTAAAGAATTATGGGTGGAAAAAACCTCTATTACTGTGAGTTTGTTTTGATTATTGCTTTTGATGTTATTGGATTGCAATATGATATTATGATGCTCATTAACCTCTATGGAATTTTTTTATTCCTCAAATTGTCTGACTCCCGGGTTGTCTCCGGTCTGACCCCCGAGTCAACTCCGGTCTGACCCACTGACCCTTGACCCACTATCTCGACCGGTTCAGTGCCCGATCCGAGTTTTAATACCTTGGTTTTCACATAGTTTGAGCGGGGAGATGTTGGACTTTTGGACTCCCTTCTTATGTGAAGAAAGACCCAATGTTGAATTGTTTAATTTAATGTATTTCTTATTTTATGAAAAAAATGATATAAAAGAAAGAGTCAGAGAATGGGGAAAAAAGTTTTTTTTTTTATAATTTTTGTGAGAAAGCCTATTTTCTTAGAGTTTTCTAATTTGAAACCCATTATGTCTCACTTATTTAAGTGGAGAGAGGGCATATTAAATTTTTTATTGAAGAGATATAATTATACAACTACACAAGAGAGAAGAAGAGAGAAAGCAAAAAACACATCTTCACACAACAGGCTCAATAAATCGGCGTTGTTTGAAATTTGATCAGAATGTTTGGAACATAAGGATCGTCATTGTCAACTATGGGATTGTCATTTGAAGGCATAGTGTGAGAGAAATTGTATTTGTGGTTAAGGACTTTTTTTCTGGAATTTTCATCTTCTTCATTTTTTATAGTAAACTTGTAGCTTTGGTTGTTGAGTATTTGATTGCACGTTTTTGTGCATCTAATTGAAACTCTCTTAGTCTCTTATAACTTATTATAATAATAATGAGTATGATTTTTTTTAGTCTAGAGGACATGTGGTTCTTACCCTTAAATTGAGTGATTTTCCATTTTCATAATTCTAATGTCTTTAGCATTATTTAATTTCTGTCATATATTTATTTATTTATTTTCTCATAAACTTTTATAAATGATAAAAAGATTTAACATCCTTCGTCGTTCCTAACCCTTGCGTCATTCCTAAAAGAAACGAGCTTCGGAAAGTGACCGATTCATTTGCTTTTATGTAAAACTGTCATCATTGATTTGTCATGTAAGCTTTAACACGTTTTGAATTTCCAATCTCAGCTTGTAAGCGTAGAAAATAAAATGATATCACTATTGAGTTTGGGTTTTTTCACCATTCCTCCTTTCTTTCTCATAATCTTATCTCAACTCTTATATTTAAAAAACAATAGGTGGTTTTATATTTTTTAAAACTATTATTTTAAATATAAATAAATAAATTCACACTATTAAAATCGGATTTACACAATTCAAAACTACGACATAAACAAAATTTTAAAAAAAAAGTTAAATTATAAAATGTTATAATAATAATTTTAAAAAATATTAAATCTGAACTATTCATTTTTTTTATCTGAGAGTAAAAATGCGATTTTAAAAAGGAAAGAAGAAAAATGATTATGAGAATATCCTCTTTCTAGAGTATTATCTCTTATCCTAAATATAAAACTTAATTTACAGTTAGGATTTCTAGAAAAATGCGATTTTTTTATCTCTTACCCTTATTTATAATTTACAGTACAATTTTTACCGTAGACAAATCTAGCACCGAAGGAGTAGGTTAGGATCAGTTCATAGTGGCTGTCAATCATATAAATAAGGGTCCGTCACATATTTTTCATTGCTTTCAATAACGAGAGGTCCTTTAGCGGTTATCAATAACATCAAATAAATCAAATCAATATAATTACCCAAAAAAAAAAAAATTAAAGCAGGGGAAGTTGACCCCAAAAAAATTAAAAATTGATAAAGCAAATCAAATCAATTATTTGAAGCATCAAATTAAAGAAGGGGAAGGTGACCCAAAAAAAATTAAAATTGTAAAATTTTAAATTATATTTTTTATTAGAAATTGATAAAAAAATGACGAAATTTGATAAATAATCTACAACTCATTTTATGAAAAATATTTAATTTAGGATTTTGCAATTTTAAAATTTTTTTATCCTTTTTTGAAAAAAAAAAAACTACTTAGGCATACCAAACCAAAAAAATTGCTCTTTGACCGTTAAATGCGTATTCCATGCTGCCCCAAACTGGCCCTACCTCAAAGACCTGCCCTTCATCTTGGGGTTGAGTTTCTCTCATTGTCCACTTTCTCATTTTCTTCTCATAATCTCATATCTACTGTTAGATTAAAACAATATATAGTTCAGATTCAATCTTTTATAAAATTATTTCTATAAACATAAATAAATAAATTTAAACTCTTAAAACCTAATCTATACAATTCGTAATTGAAATCCATACAAAATAAATAAATTTTAATTAATAAAATATTATAATGATAATTTTATAAAATATTAAATCTAAACCATCTATTTCATGATCTAAAGGTGGAGATAAGATGATGAGAAGATAATGAGAAAGAGGACAATGAGAGTATCCTCTTCCTTCATCTTGCCGCAATAACCAAAAAGGGCCGAAAAAAAAAAAGTTTACACGCATTGGCTAATTGACTATTAGAAAAGAATTCCTTAAAGTAACAGAAAATACTGATTCAACAGTTGAATTTTATTTTGATACGATTGAATTTTTTTTACCTTAAGAATATTCATATTATTACATTCAAGGATACATTAGCACATTTGACAAAAGATACAAAAATTTTTCAAACCACCATGTGATAATTTAACTAAAGAATAAGAGTTTGTTAGCTTTTATATGCACAAAGTTAATAGATGTCTTGAGGCCAAAAAAAAAAAAAATAGATGTCTCAGTTTCCTTGTTCTTTTTTGGATAATGTCTGAATTTCCATACATTTGTTAATGCTCATTTACTGTGATCATTTTTTTATAGACACAAGTATTTTCTTGTCAGAGGTAATTATGTTGAAACATTTTTAGTATTGAGGGAATATTAAAACTTTCATGAGTATATTAGTTTTGGCAAGCCAAAATATTACTATTTCCCTCCAAATCCCCTAATTTTGGAGGGGAGAGTTGAAATTTTCCCTCCCCGCAAATTTTTATGTTGCAAAACAAGAAAAGTGGAGTAAAATCCCTTCCCCTCTATTTCCCTCAAACCAAATTGTAACACCTCAAAAAAAAAAAAAACCCAAATACCAGGGTATTAAGACTTGGATTGGACCGGCTGGTTCAACCTGGAAACTAATGAATCAGTCTGATCAAGGTATCAACTTGATTCACTATTTTTAAAAAAAATGATTTTTTTAATTTTTTTTAGAATTTCATATTAATAACCCTAAAATCTTTAATTTCTCACCAGTTTAGCCCAAGGTTAGCTCTGGTTTGACTCAAGTATCCTCGCCAGTTTAGTGACCCATCCGAGTTTAATGACCTTACCAAATACTTAACCAAATTATTTCAAATATCACCAAATACTTAACCTAATCCTCAGATCAGAGACACTCTCACACTGACTCAAACCTCATTTGAAGCTTCTCTTCTTTGATTTTCTTTTTTCTTTTTCTGTACGTGTACACCAAAATCCAAATAAGGTGTTCTATTATTACTGACATTTGAAGCTTGTAGATTTGTCTGATTGTGGCTATGGACTTGTTTGATTGGTTGTGGACATTAATTATGGCTTGGACTTAAATCTTAGTGTTTGTGTTTTATTAAATTTGGATAATATTTATGTTTTAATTTAGTTTTGATGACATTTATGTTTTAAATCCATCACGCAGCCTCGACACTTACAACGGCAGATACAACGGCCGGGGTAGGTATCATAAGCATTGCCTCCCTACAACGGCTCACACTGAAGTGCTCGCACTGTAATGCCCTATGGCCGATAACACATTCATAATGATAAACATGCATACCAAGTATCATACACAACATGATAGGTATGAAGTGCGCAGACTTCGTGAGTCGATCAACAATCACCCAGATCGCATCGTAATTCTTGATCCTGGGAAGACCCCCTACTAGATTCATGGTCACACTCTCCTACTTCCATTCTGGAACTTATGGACTTTGAAGCAATCCTAGCGGTCTCTGGTGTTCAATCTTCACCTTTTAACAAGTAAGACACAATGCCACATACTTTGTCACATCACTCTTCAACCTTGGCCACCAATACATAGACTTCAAGTTGTGATACATCTTGGTCATACCGGGGTGAAGAGTATACTAACTCTTATGAGCCTCATCAAGAATTCTTAGCCTCAAGTCAGCCTTCAGTGGAACATAGATTCTCTTCTGGTAACGCACCAGTCCACTTGGTGACAAGTCATAGTCTCGAGTCTCTCCTCGCTCAATCATAGTTCAGATCGACTGGGCTCGCTCATCATGTATCTAAGCCTCTTCAATCTCAGTCTTCAGGTCATTCTCCCCTTGGACCACGCCATCACTGGCACATAAGATATCATTCGAGAGATTCAAATCCCAAAAATCCTCTATCAGTTTCTTCTCTTTGATCATTATCGTTGCCACTAGCACCGCCTTCCGACTCAAAGCATCCGCGACAACATTAGCCTTACCCGGGTGATATTTGATCTCCAGGTTGTAATCTTTCAACAACTCCATCCACCGATGTTGTCTCATGTTCAACTCTTTCTAATCATATAGATATTTGAGACTTTTGTGGGTGCAGTATAGTTCCAAAGTCACACCGTATAGGTAATGACGCCAAATTTCAATGCAAACATTATTGCCGCAAGTTCCAGATCATGAGTGGGGTAGTTCATCTCATACGGTTTCAGCTGTCAGGAGGCATAGGCCACCACTCTTCCCTGCTGCATCAGGACACACCCTAACCCCTGCTTACTCTCATAACTGTACACGACGTAAGCCTCACTGGGATCAGGTATAATCAATACTGGTGCCATAGACAACTTCTCCTTCAGCTCAGTGAAACTCTACTCACAACGTTCATCCCATAAAAATGGTTGATCCTTCCTCGTGAGCTTGGTCATCTGCAATGCAATACATGAGAAGTTCAGAATGAACCTCCGGTAATAGCTAGCGAGACTCAGAAAACTGTGAATCTCAGAAACAATTTCTGGCCTTTTCCAATCAAGTACTGCTTCCACCTGACTGGGATCCACCGACACCCCGTCTCATGAGATCACATGGCCAAGGAACTTCACTTCCGTAAGCCAAAACTCACACTTACTCAGCTTGGCATAGAGTTGTGTTTCTTGCAAGATTCTCAGCACAATTCTCAGATGCTGCTCATGCTCTTCTCTACTCTTAGAGTATATCAAAATGTCGTCGATAAACACAACCATAAACTGGTCAAGATACTGTCAGAAGACGCGGTTCATATAGTCCATGAATACCGCCTGTGCATTCATCAATCCAAAGGGCATCACAAGGAACTCATAGTGCCCATACCTTGTTCTAAAAGCAATCTTCGGAACATCCACTGCATTCACACGCAACTTATGATATCCCGACCTTAGATCAATTTTGGAGAATACATAGGAGCCAGACAATTGATCTAACAGGTCATCTATTCTTGGGAGTAGGTACTTGTTCTTGACAGTAACTTTGTTGAGTTCTCTGTAATCGATACAAAGCCTCAAGCTTCCATCTTTCTTTTTCACAAACAGCACTGGAGCTCCCCACGGCAATACACTGGGTCGGATAAACCCTTTCTCAAGCAACTCTTCAATTTGCTTTTTTAACTCCACCATCTCGTTAGGCGCCACACGGTATGGGGCTTTGGATATTGAACCAACTCCAGGTACAATCTCAATTGGGAATTTCACTTCCCTTTCTAGAGGCAACCCGCTAAGATCGTCCAGGAATACCTCAAGGAATTCTCTCACCACGGGTATGCTTTCTAGAGTTTCCTCTGACTCTCTCTGAACAAAGAAGAACACCATATACCCCTGACATCCCTTCTCAAGATATTTCTCAACTTTAGCTGTTGAAAGCAAATTCAAACTAGCATTCACATTATTCTCCCGTCGTACATTACGGAAGGTTATCCTCTTATTACCACAGTCAAGCAATACATCATTTTCTCTTAACCAATCAAAACCCAAAATAACTTCTAGTTGTTGGAGTGGCAAACAAATCAAATCAACTGTAGACTCCTGACCCTCAATAACCATCACACAATTTAAGCAGGCTTCGGCCGTCACAGCCTTAACATCCATTGGCGTTGACACAACCAAGTCAAACGACAATTTACGCACAACCAAGCCCAGGCGTTTAAAACAGTCATAAGCTATAAATGAATGACTTGCACCCGAATCAAACAAAGCATTTAACTCATTATCACCAAGAAGAATTTTACCTTGGATCAGTTTTGGGGACCTCCGAGCCTCCTTATGAGTCATGGCGAACACTCGACCCTGATTCCTGGGCCTTTGCTCTGCTAGCTGTCGTGGGCACTTAGTAGAAATGTGACCCACTTGCTTGCAGTTGAAGCAAATCACCTCTCTAGCACAAGTTCTACCCGGATGGTACTTTATGCACTTATTACACACTGGTCCTGCTGGAGGTCTCTGTTCACTACGACCCCTAGGTTGATAGGGCTTTTTACTACCACCCCCGTATGAGGATCCTTGCCCTTTCCGCTTTTGGGAAGTATTAGCCTTGCTTGGCTCATTCTGACTACCACTACCCTTAGATGGGTACAACTCCCTTAGATTGTTCTCAACAATCCTACACTGCTCCACCGCCTTATTGAAGTCAGTAAACAGGTGAGTGGCTAATCTCTTTTTCAGTTCACATCTCAAGCCCCTGATAAGCATATTGGAGCTCCGCTCCTCATCATCCTTATCCCAGAGATGTGTAGAGTACCGAGATAACCGGATGAAATGGGAAAGATACTCATCAAAACTCTCTGTATCCCCCTGCCTGATAGCCAAGAACTCAGACTCTTTCTCTAACCTCACCGACTTGGGGAAATACTTCTCATTAAACTTTTCTTGGAATACCTCCCAAGTCAATGGCACATTCAGGCTTTGAAGTGTCATGGCGATATTCCGCCACCACCGATCTGCATCCCCCTCTAGCTTATACGCAGCTAGCTTCGTCTTTACCTCCGTAGATCACTCAAGGACCTCAAAAATATTTCTAGACGATTCAACCAATCCTCAGCAACTTGGGGCTCAAACCTCCCCTTAAACACTGGAGGTAGATGCTTGCAGAACTTAGAGACCCAGTAATGCAGTCTCTTTCCTCACGAGCCGGCACCCCTTGGGATTCTTGATTGGGCACCGAGTGAGGTGGGGACTCTTGAGACCGATTGGACCCCTCAGCCGTCTCCTCTTGATGAGTCTCTGCTTGAGTCTCCTCATGAATTGATTGAGCCCTTTCCTCAATATGCTTGGCCCTTTCTTCCCAAAGCTCTTCTCTCAGCTCATGGATCATATCTCGTTGCTCTCGTATGAGATCCATCATTTCTCGTGTTAGATCAGGAGGATTGTCATTCAACTCCTCCATTTTTGGATCCTTTTGCCTGACTCTAAGGCGAATCATGTTGTCCTTTAACTCTATAATGATTCACCATGTCAGTTTCAAAGCAAATGTATACACATAATCCATAAGACTTAGGTATATCTACAAACAGCAGAAATACTCTTGTGTATACAACCACAATTATCAATCCTCAAGTTACCTTAAGCCAAATAACTAAGGCCAACTAGGGAGCTATCCTAGAAAATTCTACCCTTGCCAGGAACTATAGCTCTGATACCACAAATGTAACCCCCTTCACGATTAAGGCCGAGATTAGTTCGTAAAAACGTAATTAATGTGGAATTAGAGACCATAGAAAATTTGGGACTTAAAGAAAGTAAATTTTCCAAAATTAGGGTTTTCGAAAAAAATTTTCAAAACCGATTCACAGTGGTCTCCTATTCACATTTCAATACACAAATGACCTGTACAAGTTGATTTCATTCATACATATCAGAGTACAGCATAATTTCCCGACACACTCGAGTTCCATTAATCAAATAAGGGTCTACAAGGCACAATTGCCTATAGAGTTTCCCATAATTAGGGGATTACACAAATACTATCCACTACGTACATGTAATTCCCAACAAAATGTATCCAAATGATTACAAAATGATAACCAAATATTCCAAAAGTAAAATTTCTTGCCCGGAGCTCTAACTACTCTTCGTCGCCCGCTTTCCCTTAGATCTTTCAGCCATGTCTAAAAATTTGTGTTTTTGGGAGAGTGAGATTCTAAAGAATCCCCGTAGTAACAAATCACTCATAATATGCACAACATCAAAGCATGAAAGTAAATCATCTACAACATACAGCAATCACAACAACAGTTGCAACGGCCGGGGTAGGTATCATTGGCATCGCCCCTATGACGGCTCATGCTGAACTGCTTGCTGTATTGCACATTCACATATCACATATCACATATATAACCACAGCTGGGATTTATATAACACATTTCACAAAACGCAGCCCCACAGGCTGGATACTCAAACAGGAATCCACGATTCCATCACGCATTGCATCATTAGCATTGCATCCCTACGTCGGCTCACGCTGAACTTCTCAGGCTGTAATGCCCTATGGCCAATAACACATTCACAATGATAAACATGCATACCAAGTATCATACACAACATGAGAGAAAAGTCACTACCTTGATCCTTCCGTGCGTGTCCTAGCACCGGTCTCTCCCGAGTAGGGCAAATGTCAAATCCTATATTCATAATTAGGGATGAAGTGTTAATTCTCTATTCCAACTCTCAATGACTTCTTAACACTTAGTTTGGCTAGCATTATTGCTCTTTGAGTATCCATAAATAACCCTATCGATAGCTCTAAAAGGTTGGAAGATTATCCCCAAAGATCCCCTTTTGGAAGCTTAAAACTGATATTTTCCACTGCTACACTTGAGTAAAGATGGCCTCACTCGAGTATTGGTATGGACACTCGAGTGAAGAAGGCCTCACTTGAGTGATGGTACGGTCTATACCTCAAGTGCTAGAAAGTGAGGACATAAAGTGTTTGGCCGAGAGCACAAGAACTTTCAAAGAAGAGGAGCACTCGAGTGAAGAAGGCCTCACTCGAGTGACAACTTAACACTTGCAAGTGTTAAAGCGCACTCTTGAATTTTGGACGTAAGTGAGAACCCGAGACGACATATCATGCTATCAAATACACTCGCACTCGAGTGAGAACCCGTAACACTTGCAAGTGAGGCAATACTCTTGCCTCTTGACCCGGAAGTGCAACATGAAAGCCAAGGGCCAGAGGGGAAAATACACTAACGCACTCGAGTGATCCTACCCTCACTCAAGTGATGTTCTTCCCTTACTCGAGTGAACTCACTCTCACTCAAGTGATTTTATCAGAAACCAAAAAACGCAGGAAAACTGACATCTCTTCCCAACAATTGCTCAAGTGTTCCCAATGGACTCAAAACCTCAACCAAAGCTACTCACACACAAAAACACCTAAGGAATCCAATGGAAACATCAGAATTATCAAATTCCTACTCCATTATCATACTTTGGTCTTAATCCACAATCAATGCAAATTTCCAAAATTTCCAAAACTAACATTTCAATCTCCAATCAATCAATCTATCCAAAACACATACCAAAACACCTATTTTCATACCAACAACATGCCAAATACCCAATGACTCTCATTTTCAAATTTAAGGCCAAAAATCCTAGAAATTCCAAACTAATCCATTTGACATAAAACTTAGATAGAAAGATTGGTCCCACTTACCTCTTTCACTTTGCCAAAAAGATTTCTTGATTCACCAATCTCCAAAATTTCATGTGGGCACAAATCAACACCAATAGTCACACTATAAACATCAAAATGAAGCTCTCACTCTAAGGAACAACATTAAAGAAGAGAACTTGAGCAATGGAGGCCATTTGCTTACCTTTTTCTCAAGCTCTTGCTTTCTCTTTCTTGTCTAACAATGGCTGATGGTTTTGGAGAGAGAAGAGAGGGATGAATGCTTGAGGAAGAAGAGAAAATGATTATTCTCTCTCACCCATGCTGCCACAGCCGAAAATAAGGAGAGGGGAGGAGAGAGAAAAAAATTAAAAAATCCATTTGACTTTTCCCATACTCTCTCCACATGTGAGCTTGCCAAGTGTCACACTATCATTGACCCTTATAAAGGTAAACACCCAATTAGCCACTTAATTCCTCCATTAGCCATTTAATCACACATCTCATTTTTGCTCTTAGCTAGTAATTAATTTCCCCATTAATTACCAACTCATGGTCAAAAATTTCATTCTTCCAATTTTTCCACCAATTATGACATATTAATTTATATTGCCATAAAACACATAATAATGCCAATTAAATCCATAATTATCCACAATAATCATGATTAGCCCTTAATAAAAATTTGGGATATTACACTACATGATACAAGTAAAATGAGTCAAAATGAATATTTGTGTGAAGTACATAGCAAAAAGCGAACTACTTAAACTTGTAAATTGCACTTAAAATTTTTTACCTGTAATTTCTCCTTCCACCAGTCGCTAGACGCAGACACATTGTTCATAACACGGTCTTTGCCAACACCGGTCTCTCTGATTAAAGAATCCCATATCCTCAACTCTTTCTTTAAGATATCTAATCTATTTTTAAATTGTTTCTTCCCGTATTGTTTCCCAATCTTTTCAGTGAATGTGGAAATAATATTCTTCTAAGCTGTTAGTGTAAATGTCTGCCCTTTGCGTTCTTTTTTGTATATTTGGTCTATGCATGCGTGGACGAATATCTCTGTTGACTCTAAGTCCTACAAAGGTCACACATAACACACATGGCAACCAAATTATTCGCTATACAGTTTTATTAGTCCTAGTAGAATTTTTCTAATCCACACTGATCTTTATATATACCTCCAATAAAGCCTTCATTGATCAATGTCATAAAAAAAGTAATAATAAAGAAAGCAATCATTACACTTGAAAACTAACTAAAAGGGCCAACGAGAAGTTTCAAACACAAATTTCTAATGAAGATTCAAGCATGAAAAATAATGGTGATGCGCGAGGTGCTGGAAGAAAAAGTAATCAACCTTATACAAGTGATTACTACCATGATGAAGGAACCGGGACAATTCAATAGTATTAGAAATAAAAATGGAATTCTCAATTCTAAAATAAACAACAGCCAAGTTTTAATGCATATCTTGTTATCAAAACCTTTTAACGACAAAAATAGCTGCCGATTCCAAAAAAAATTATTAATTGGTTCAAGCTTCAAACGGGTTTATGGTCAGCGTTTGAAAGATCAGTATACATGATCTCCTAAGTACATGAAATATGATATTTTGACAAAAAAACATGTCACTAAGGTATAAGCTTATTCCCATTCTGCACAAAACAATAAAAAAAATTGATTCATTCAAAAATTTTCTCTACAACTCGTAATCATGTGGAAGAGCTTAACAATAAACTCAAAAAGAATTGTGTATACAATTTTTCAAATTTTGTCAAATTTTGCACTTTCTTGCTGTTTATGATAAAACACTTCAGAAACTTCAAAGAGCTCAGAATCGGATCAGAGACAGAGAGATGAAGCAGATGAAGTGTATATATATACATCAAAACTGGGTCTGTAAACAAACGACATTCTTCCTCCTCCTCCTAATGTACATTAATTACACATAAACTTCAAACTAATTACATTTTCCTACATCTAAAGAAATAGAAAGGAAAACAAACAAATGCACATACATAAAAAATCAAGACAAAGTTTGAATTGATAATTTTCAAGAGAATGCCAGAATACTCCACACGAAGCAGAGGAAAAGAACACACCACGAACCAGTGCAAAAACAATGAAGAACACAACCACAGAGACACTCAAACCCACCAAAAACAAGCAAACACACAACATTGATGTACCCAAACCGCAAATCAGATCACAGATCAGAGAAAAGCAGAGCAACCATGAGTTGTTCATTGAACATGGACAAAGGAAGGGCTAACATACCTCAGCACCCTGACAATGCGCATAGATCACCACGACTAAGCAGATCCACCACCACACCACCTTCAACTGTAGATCGAGAAACTGGATCGCGCCGGTGTAGCTCACAAGCTCGAAACCTTGCAGACCAAACTCACCCAAAACCGTATCGTACTCATAGATCGGCCACTATCATTTTTCGTTAGCTTCCCACTAGACTCCACACAACTCCGTCAGACTCCAATACCAGCAGCTTCACCTTAAGCTCAATGGCTACTGACGTTAAACGCCGCTTTAACCGCCACCGCCGAAGACAACAGGACCAAGTAAACACTTCGGTAGAGATAACCACAGGACCCAGCTGGAGCTCGATTACCTAGCTGCCAAGAGTGGGAAGATCGGCATTGTGAAGAGGCAAGGAGATGCACAAAGAAATGAAATGAGGAGAGGAGAGGAGACGCAAGGAGCAAGGAGACGAGAAGGAGGAGAGGGAGAAATTAATAATTAGGTCGGACATTAATTGCTTAACTGTAACATCCTACCTATACAATCAGAAAAAAGCATGACTTTGGAGCTTATTTTAAGGTTACTTAAAAGCAACTGAACTGTGGCTGACTGAATGCCCAACCAAAACCAAAGAATTTTTTTAAGTTATAATCTGACTTAAGGGGACCCAATCGAACTTAAATCTGTTCCAACCGCTGAAACAAACAAACACTAATCCAAACAGATTTAAGGTTAGAAAAAAAAGTCACTTCTGCCACCACCAATCCAAACACAAATCACATATATAATCTGACTTTTCCAAAAGTCCATATATAGAAAAAGCTCCTTCTCCACTGCTAACTCAAATAGGCATTGAAGAGACATCACACTAATAGAGATAGGCATGTGGGGTTTGAAGCAACGAAAAAATAAAATAAAATAAAAAGTATACCCACACCTACTCAACAATAAAGGAGAGAGTATGGTTATGATTGGACAAGGCATAAAATATTGAAGAAACAGGAGAAGAAAAACATGGACTGAACAGTTAAAACTTAAAAGATATGGTTCAAAACATGGGAACTACTTCCTCCAGTTCTATTTATAAACAATTTTTATTTTGATTGCGTAAAATGAACTGGTAGTTAAAAGAAATAAATGTATAAAAAAATGTCATATTTTTTTCATATATACCCATATTTATGAAAAGAGTATAGGAGAGAATAGATAAAAAGTATGAGAGATAAAGAGTTTAAGATATGAGAGAGAATGAGTATTTAATAAGGATAAAATAAGAAAAAAAAATTTATATTTTTAGACAAAAAGTAAAAATTGTTTATAAAAGGGACCAACCGTATAAGAGAGAAAATTTCTTATAAATAGAATCAAAAGGTGTATGAAAGTAGCGAATTTGAAGACTGAAGGAGAGAAAAGTGGACTTACATAGTGCAATTCGACGCATAGGTATACTCGATAAGTAGGGAATGTAGAGTATCTATAGAACCGAGAATTAGGGTTATGGTTGGTTTTTGAATAAAATAATAATTTTTTTGAAAAAAATAAAATAAAGGAAAAAGACAGAAAAATGTAATTAAAATTGGTAAAAAATAAATAAGTATGTTGAATTTCAATATTTTAAAGGGATTGGTTTGAAATTTTGAAAAGTTGTAAAATTTGAGAAATTACCTAACGACCCTTAGATTTTTCTAATTAAAAATCCTCAACCCCCCTTGCTAGCCGCTGGAGCTCTAGTGGAAGCGGCCGTAACCAAAGCTCCAATGACAAGCCGCCGGATCTTTGGCGTCGATGGCCAATGACTGGAGCTTCGACGACCTAATATTTTTTTTTTGAATTTCTCAAGGAAAAATTGTTAATATAGATACTCGAGATTTTAATATAGATACTAAAATTGTAAATAAGATTTACCGAAGCACCAACAGTCTCATGTTTTTTTAAAATTTCTCAAGAAAACATCATTAATATATATACTTGAGTTATTAATATAGATACTAAAGTTGTAAATAAAGTTAATCGGAGCTCCGACGATCTCATTTATTTTTTTGAATTCCTTAAACAAAAGTCATTAATATAGATACTTGAGTTATTAATATAGATACTAAAGTTGTACATAAGGTCGACTGAAGCTCCGACGGTCTCATATATTTTTTTGAATTTCTTAAGAGAAAGCCATCAATATAGATACTTGAGTTGTTAATATAAATATTAAAGTCGTAAAAAATATATGAGGTTGCTAGAACTCTAGCCGACCTTATTTATAACTTTAGTATCTATATTAATAACTTAAGTATCTATATTGACGAGTTTTGCTTGAAAAATTCAAAGAAATATATAAAACTGTCAGAACTCCGATCGACCTTGTTTATAACTTTAGTATCTATATTAACGACTTTTACTTGAGAAAGTTAAAAACAAAATATGAGACTACTAGACCTCTGGATAACCTTTTTTTCAACTTTATTATCTATATTAGCAACTCAAATTTCTATATTAATGACTTTTTCTTTATAAATTTAAAAAAAATAGGCCACCATAGATCTGGTCCTCGGTCACTGGCACCAGAGCTCTAGCTGCCGGTCACCGGCTAGGTCACAGGAGCTCTGGCAGCCGTGGGCTGGTAAGGGGGTTGAAGATTTTCGATTAAAAAAACTAAGGGTAGTTAGGTAATTTCTCAAATTTTGCAACATTTCAAAATTTGAAATCAATCCCTTTGGAATTATTGAAATTCAACATACTTATTTATCTTTTATCAATTTTGATTGGATTTTTCTGTTTTTTCCCATAAAATAATAATGGGTATAATATTCAGACAACATTATTTTAAGATATTACTTTCCAATAATAAGATAAGTTTACATACACCTATATATTTAAAATAATTATTTTAAGGAGGTATTTCATTTGTATTATTTTATTTTATAGAGTGACATTTTTTTGAACTTGATACTTCTTTTTAAAGTATTAACTTATTCTAACTCTTTAGCTAAATACTACTTAAGATGTAATTAACTTAAGGTGTTAAAAATAAGGATGTTACACAATGGTTTCTCAATTTTGCTGCCCATCCCTTGTTTGGCTTCACAAAATTTCCATGGGGAGGGAAAACTTTCTAAAATTTTCCTTCCCCTCCCCTCCAAAATTAGGGATCAATCACAACGTAAAAGAAGTTGCAAAATAAGCCAAGACATGTGGCCATTCATATGGCTCCTTTACACTTTTAAAGTTTCTAAGAATAGTATCAGACTCATGTTACAGTGCTGGCTCAATATGTGGCTTTATGCACTGAGATTGTTCCTTTTCTTTCCCTCCATTCCTTTCGAATTTTAAAATTCGAAATGCCCAGTCTATTTGTAGCACTTATCTCTCTCTCTCTCTCTCTCTTTGCAATCTCATATCTTTGAGGCTTAGCCTCCATACTCCAATGTTTATCTTCATATTTGTGCAAGATAAAAAGGAAGAAGGGATGAGCTAGTTTATTACTCCCTCCGGTCCTAAATATAGGACAAAGTTTATAGTGCAATTTGCACTACAAACTTTGTCCTATATTTAGGACCGAAGGTAGTATCTTTCTTCTAATATAGATGATGGATACTAATGGATCATTTAATGCTCAATGATCAGCTGGATCTGGCGGTGTAGTTTGTGACACGAATGGCAACTGGGTCCTTGGTTTTCAACACACTCTTGGAGTTCATTCCTCCACTTCTGCAGAATTACTTGGTCTTCTGTCGGGTCTTCAAATGTGCAAGCAACATTACTTTCAGTATGTGAAGGCTTATACAGATTCTATCGAGGTATTCAATCTGGTAATGCGAGACGGTGGATAGGTCCATCCTCTAAGAGATGTCATAAGTGAGGTGCAAGATCTTCTGTTTTCATATTGGTATGTCGAGCTTTGTTATGCATTACGAGAAACAATTCGATGTGCTGATTTTTTGACTAAAGATGCTCATCAATTGTTGGGGGGGACTAGTGATTCTTCCGATTCCCCATCCAGGATGTCTGAAGATTTTGAGGGAGGACGTTACTCCTAGAGGAGGATCTCTCTTAATCTCCTAGAGTGGTGTAATTTCCATTTTATGGCCTTGTAATTATAAAAAAAAAAAAAAAAGAGGAAGAATGGGTGAGCTAGTTTATTATCTTTCTTCTAATATAGATGATTAATCTAGGTGCATAATATTTAATTCACTGAGTGTGAGTAGAAGATGTTGGGTTATATTTAATTTTTCCTTAATAGATTAGAGCCCAATCCTATTTAGTTTGGGGCGAAATAAGAATAAGAAAAGTTGTAGGATAATGACTCGTGTTTTCCCTTGCTTATTGGAAATCGTTGTGGGAACAGTTTTATCATAAAAATTAACACCTAGTTGTGGTGTGTGTTATATTTAATTTTTCCTTAATAGATTCGAGCCCAATCCTATTTAGTTTGGGGCGAAATAAGAATAAGAAAAGTTGTAGGATAATGACTCGTGTTTTCCCTTGCTTATTGGAAATCGTTGTGGGAACAGTTTTATCATAAAAATTAACACCTAGTTGTGGTGTGTGTTGGGTTGTTGGGTTTTTTTTTAGGGTGTATGGGAGATGAATGAAAACAAAAGAGAGGTAACTACTAACTATTCTCATAGTAGAAACTCCATTTGCATTCATTAGCTCTCATTTTCTCTTTAGTGTATTTACTGTGTGTAATGTGCATGAGATTCATACTGTGCTCCATTTTTATGTGGGCACTCAATTGAACAAATAGGCTCACAGATAGGCCCCAAATCCTTCAATAAGAAATACAAAATAGGGATGCTAATTTTTCCTGTATCATGTTTCACAACAAGAAGACCTTTTTGCCCCCAGTCTCGTTGAAACTAATTAACGACTGACTCATGAAAACATATGACTTCAAAACAACAGCCCATGTGGTGATATATATAGCTTTGGGGGCATTTATTTGCAATCCATATACAGCCACTGAACCAAAAAACATCCCAAATGATATTCAACTCAGACTAAAAGGAAATTTTAAAAATACTACATATATATCGAAAGAAAATTTCACTTGTTTAGGGGCTTCAGCTTCAATGTTTCTTTGGTTAAACAAAAAATTCTAGTAGTGACTAGTGCCACTGCATAGTAACGAATAGCATACTTTACTTACGCAGCCCCTCCAGTACTTGTTCTCTCCAGCATCTGGGAAGAGCAGTCAAGACCCGTAATCTATGTGGTGGTATTAGGAGTGAAGGAGGACTCTAATTCTAATCTTGGAGATGAAGATATGACAGGTTTTGGAGGCATTTCTAGTGAATTTAGACTTCCTTCTAACATTTCAATCACTCTACTTATTGTAGGTCTTTGAGTTGGAAACGTTTGAATGCACCATAAACCCACAATGGCCACTCTTTTTGCAACATCATTTTCCTCCATGTCGTTTGCTCCATCACTTTCCAAATTGCTGCCTTGCTCAAGTTTATATATCCAATCTGGAAAAAAATTCTCAGATGTGCAATTGATGTCAGCAATCATGTTCTTTCGCTCTCCAACCATGTCTAATAGCATCATTCCGTAACTATAGACATCTGACTTATGTGAAACCCCCCCTATATTTCTATTCCAAATTTCTGGAGCAAGATATCCTGCAGTGCCCCTAGCTTCTGAAATTGAAATGATGCTTTCTTTGTTTAGACAAAGCTTAGCAAGGCCAAAATCTGAGATCTTGGGACAAAAATTCTCATCCAAAAGTACATTATGGGGCTTTATGTCAAAATGTAGAATTCGAGTGTTGCATCCTCTATGTAAATATTCTAACCCTCGAGCTGTGCCAATTGCAATTTGATACAAATTTTCCCAAGTTAATAATGGATCACCTTTGTCTGTCTTGTTGTGAATGAACTTGTCAAGAGACCCATTGGGCATAAACTCATATATAAGAGCCTTTCTATGGCCTTCCAAACAAAATCCAAGGAGGGTAACAACATTGACATGTGAAGTTCTACTGATGCTAACAACCTCATTGACAAATTCTTCCCCATTCCCTTTGGCTAGCTTCAATAATTTTACAGCAACAAGCTGTCCATCTAGTAATTTTCCTTTGTATACCGCACCACAAGCACCTTGTCCCAATTTTACCTCAAAAGAATTGGTCATTTTCTTGACTTCTGCAAATTTATATCTTGTTAGAGCCAAAGGTCCATGGTTTTTAATGGAGACCTCAATAGTTTGGTTAATCTTTGACATCTTCCAAAACTCTGTTTTCTGCCTCAACGATTTGATTTTACAACTAAAACTGATAATAGATATTAGCAATGCTCCAACAGCTCCAGTCGTTAAACCTGTCACATATAGTATGCAAATCATGGGGCAAGAAATATGAAACATTCTTCATTTTCTAGGAACAAAGTCTTGTAAAATATGAAACAGAAGGAATTTTGATCCATTACCTATGGTAAGGTTTCTTTTCCGATGCCGTGAATTCTCTACAATTATGATGAGCAAAGAGAAATAATGAAGTTAGAGCATATATATGTAGTTATCCAAAGTGCTAAACTCAATCATGTTAACTCTGACTCTGACGATCTGGCTTCTTTTCTTGATAATACACGTGTCAAGAAAATTCAGTCAGAAGTCATGGACATTCTCAGTTGAAAGGGAAGGGGAATGAGAGGAACAGCATATCAGGCTCCCATTGACAGTTGTAGACTCAAATAACAATCCATTGATCATCAATATAAAATATTCTCCCGTTTACAAAAGGAGGTAGTTCAAGACAGAGTCAGAAAAGGTGTTCTTTAAAAATATAATCATGATATATTATGCAAAATGTGCAGTTTATAAATACTACTCCCTCCACTCTTATTTATAAGAGTTTGATAACCGAATTACATAGTTAAATAAAATAGTTAAAATTAGTTAAAAATAATAAATATATATGAAAATAAACTTTTTTTTAAGTTTGCCTTTATTTATAAAAGGGCAAGCAAAAGAGAGGAAAAATAAAATATAAGTACCACCGACCCCTTAATTAATGCAATATATATAATTAATGAGGAGTAAAAGTGAAAAAAATTCATTAAATGTTGAGACAACTTTTACCGGGCACATACAAAAAGAATCAAAACATTTTAAATTTTGGGCTTCTATACAAAGAACAAGAAGGACTACTTTTTGTGTTTAATAAAAGATCTCGTTAATTATCAACGGGGTTGAGTATAGCAAAAGTGGCTTTTCCCATATAACGTGACGTACCAAAGTTCAAATTCCCGCTTGAAAAAATTACCCACATTTATAATATCAAATAATATGGATTGACTCTTACAAGAGAATACCCAAGGAGGATCTCGTTAATCATACTACAAAGGAGACTGGAGGTATTATAACATTGCAGATTTATAAGCCGCAAGGGCCCACCAGGTTGTGTTTGGTTCTCTTGCGTTTAATGAGCCATCGAGTTGCGTGAATCAAACTAATTCAGAGCCAGTGATGGGAAATATGAACAAACAATAAATTGGGGTAGGAAATCTATGAACGAACAGCAAATTGGGGCGGAAAATTTTGAAGAGGATCTTTTTCATGCTGACTATTTAGTTTTCTCTTAACTTTTGTATCTTGATCACCCTCCACCTATTAGTCAATAGGTGGATAGTGATGAAGGAATGTAGGTGTTGTTGTATTTTGTAGCCAAGTTATTTGGCATTTTTTAAGTACTTGTTCAAAAAAAAAATTGTAGATTTATCATTATATAAATATAAAATTGAAGACTAACCGGCTCCGGGATCACAAGTCAGAGAATGATCTCTATCAAGGCAGTAGCATCTGAAACTATTAACACTTGGGTTGGCATCGAAGCCACACTTGCCTCCGGTCCTCTGACATAAATGGCAATCAGACTCTATCCAATTCAACACAAACCCTCTACTCAAGACTTCTCCATTAATATCAGTATTATTTTCCACTTTCGTTTTCACCACATCGCCATTGCATTTCTCAGATACAGACCTCAAATCTTCAACCTCCTCTGTCATTGCCAAAACAGACATCGTTTGGTTGTATTCATAAAACCCAACTCTGTACTTCCATAGATCTCTCGGCAGCGCCTCCAAGTTGCATCCGAACACCAAGAATAGGTCAATCTGGTTCGGAGCGAAACTTAGTATGGTTCCCTCAAGGGTGATGTTTTCAATCAAAGGAATCATCCATGATGTGCCGTTCCACCAGGCAGCAGATCTCTGCGACACTCGAATTGACTTGGTCGTGTAGGAAATTTCATGGATAATGTAGTAATTGTTGGAGATATTGTAAAATTGGAGGCCATCATAGCCACAAGAAAGTGCGAAACCCGGGTATCCACAAAAGGAGCTTTGTTCGTCTTGGAGGTAAAAAGGGTAGGTTATGCTGTGGTTATAGCAGGTTGCGACATGACAAGCTTCAAAATTTGGGTTGAGAGATGAGCACAAGGTGATTGTGGTGAACAAATAGGACAAGAATAAGATTGAATAGCGGTTTTTCTGGATCATGATGGAGAGGAGAGACGACCAATAAAGAGGAAGAAAACAGGACACCTCCGGTTAACTTCGCCCAGGTCTGAAACTCAACATGTAGCCGACGAGTGTTTAGGGGAAAAATAGCTGTCACCTGTCAGTCCGCAATCCCCAAAGCAAAATATAATCCCTCAAAGTATTCATACCTATTATCGTAATTATCTTATCGTAATTATTTATCGGTTTCTTTTATAATTTAATATTAATATTTTATATCCATACATTATTAGGTAGGCTCATTATTCAAAAAATTATCATAATAATAATTTAGCTTATATATCAAGGAGTTATCATAATCATAATTTAAACCATAAAAAGCTTAATTTCTAAAAAATATAGTTAATGTATTTCGTTTCGTGTTCTCCATTTTTCATTGTTAGCGGTTTCAATTCTTTATTCTAACATCTTGGCTTTATAAACTCATTAGGGATATGAACGACCACAAGGATACTTGAACTATCATTGCTCGTGTTATCGATAAGTGGATGATGACTAAAAAGACGTTTCTTTTTAATGAAAAGTTAGCGGCTGCACTTACTTCAATCATTTCTTTTTCTCTTTTTGTTTGATCTTTTATGCCTTATAGCATATTAATTTTTGAATTTAAATTTCTATTTTTTTTATACATAAATTTCTCTTTTCTATTTTCTTTCATACTTGACTTTCTTAAGATCAATTTTTAATTGTAGAAAGTAGAGCTTGGAATTTTCTCAACACAATTAGAGCATTGTGTTGAAAGAGAAATTATTGTTAGGCTCATAGTCAAGTAGAGCAATATCAAATACTCATCTAGTAATTTCAGCATTTTGCAATTTTCTGAGGAGGAAGAAATTTTGCAACATTTTTCATACATGGAATTAAGGGCAAGAAAATGATTCATATTGTAATTGAGTAATTGATTATATATTCATCTTTTTACCATTTCCATTTATTCGTTGGGTTTTTTTTCTAGCCCTCAAAAGTTGAAACACATGACTCAAGATCATTAATGACATTGATGTCAGCAAAAAAGTTTATGTCTGATATTCAACCACTCCTTCAAAGAGAAAGAAGAGAGATAACACCCAATTGGCTGATAATGGGAATGTGGCATTGTTTGATGACCTTTAGAGCCAACAAAGCAATCATTAAGAATATAAAAATAGAAAAATTAGTTTTTACATGTTGTTTTGAGTTTTCGAATGCATTATTTTAATAGTCTAGGTTTCGAATTTACGTTACTTTTAATTGTGTTTTCACGTTATATTAAACTATACTCATCCAGTAGTTTTGGTCAAAATCAAGGAGTTATCATAATTCAAAATTATATTAAAAAATCAAGAAGTTACCATAATTCAAAATCATAGTTTTTCTCGCAAAAAAAACATCAATAATAAATGAAATTTAACAAATAATCAAATCATTTTTAATTTTTAATATGATTAGTTAATCAATCAATTTTTGGTCCCCTAGTATTTATCATTTTTTTGGGGGAGAAAAACTATGATTATGAATTATGATAACTCCTTGCTTTTTGGATATAATTTTGAATTATGATAACTCCTTGCTTTTGGCCAAAAAACCAAACACTGATTCACATGAGAGAGTGTTGCAGTTTTCCAACTGTTTTATTATATTCACATTGACTAGCACTCATTTTGTTTTAATGGCTGTTTCTTGTTCTTTTTTTTTTTTTTTTAAATAGTGACGTTTCCCCTGTTTCACTCTTGTGACAAAGATCTTCAACATTGGTCTCATCAATATTTATCGAAAAACAATACATTTGGGACTTTTAGCATAAAAATATAGAGGTCATTGAAAATAGAAGATGATAAAATAATTAAATGGTTTATTATGATTACAAATAAATATTTCTTATTGTGCATATAGTAAAAAATTGCCCAATCATAAAGACTAAATTATATAATAAATATTACATACCTCATAAAGCAATTCTTTAGAACCATAAACTATCTTTATGTAATTGCAAAAGCTTTAGAAACTCAAAATGCTATATATGATAGCAAGACTTGTATAGTCACTAAGGGCTTGTTTGGTATGAGGGAAGGGAAGGGAAAGTGGGCGGAGAAAAAAAAATTTTTAGTTGAATTTAAAAATATTAGAGAAGTGGAGTTAAAAATTTTTAATTAATATTTTTTACTCTTTTTTATTTTACATATTCTCTTAATTAAAATTTTGTTACCCCAATTTTTCAATCTTTTAAAATTTAACTCATAAAAATTTTTCCTCCTCTTCCTTTCCCTCAAAATCTCTCACACCAGTTTAATATAGAAAATATGTTAGATAAAAGAATAAGAAAAATAAATTTAAAAATTTTAACCCCACTTTTCTCATTTTTCTAAATCCAATTCAAAAAAAATTTCCTTCCGCCCAATTTCCCTCCTCTCCCCCATACCAAACAAGCCCTAAAAGTGTTTAGAGCTATTGTCATTTCTTAGTTGGTATCTTATCATTATATGGTGGGATCTTGTGTGATTATACTTCTAAAAAACTTTTTACCTCAATGATTTTTTATTTTTTCTTTTTTATTAACAAGACAACTATTGATAAACAAAAAACAAAAAACAAAAAAAATAAGAGAACTGTTATTAATAAAAAGAAGAAATTAAAATTATCCACTTATTGTGTAATGGAATAATAACTGCTTTGTTCTGATAAAAAAGAATAATAACTGCTTTGTTGTAACTCTCCCATGTCATAAAAAAAAAAAAATTAAAGAAAGGGGAAGAATAAGAAGAAAGGGAAAGTGACTGAAAAAAAATTTTAAAATTACAAAATTCTAAATAAGTTATTTTCCATAAAAGGGTTATGTATTACTTATCAAGCCTCTTCATTATGTTATCAATTTTTGATAATAAAATTAACTTGAGTTTTTATAATTTCAATTTTTTTTTTTATCATTTTCTTCACTAACAGACAGTAATGCCGTTGACTATTAAATGCACGTTTCAGGCTGCTATAAGGTTTCCCAACGTGTTTCTCTCTTCCACAGAAGATGTCATGTCGCTGCCTTGAAGCCTCGTTCAGAAGTCATTCGTTGACGAATTCAAAATATTTGAATAGATAGCGAACTATGAAAAGTAATAAAGATTGTAGCATTAACTGGTCAAAAAAAATTAAAGATAGTACCATTAAGTTTTGAGAGAATTGTTGATAAATATCTTTTTGATAAATTAATTATTAGATATTATTATGAAAGATATTTTTATACATAATAGAAGATTGTTTGCATATTTATATTGAATATTTTTGCACATACAGAAAATTGTTTGCACAAAATGAAAGATTGCTTGCACGCTTGATAGTAATCAGCAATTAATTTGCCCCAAAGGTATTTTTGGGCAATTCTCCCTTAATTTTTAGGGAAAGAGATAAAAAAAAAAGGAAAATTGCTCATAAGTCCTTATGTAAAAATTTATTTATGAAATGGGGCTTGAGCCTATGTAAAGGTGTGAGGTCCTTAAGTGTGAATGATTGTTATGGAGAAAGACACAATTACCCTTAAAGAAAATATTCCCTTTATATGTAATCTCTCCCAAAGAACCAAACATTTATCATAAAAACAATTCTCCACCAGTACTGCTGTTGAATTCATCAGAGAACCCTCAACGTGGTTTAGTTTGAAAAACCATGGAAGCACATCTTGATCTTCAAACACGACATAATTCAATATAAACATAATCAATCTCAATAATATCAAACTCACACAACTAGTGAAACTAAAAACAAAAAATTATGTCTTTAATCTAACGAAAACCCATGATAACAGAAGCCACCACCATTGATCAAAGCCATCGTCTTGCTTTCACCATAAAGACGGTAATGAGGTATGGTGAGAAGATGAAGGAGATTGAAGAAGACCCAGATTAGTGAAGTAGAAGGAGGCAATAGTTGTCAATCATGGTGGTGGCACCATCGATGATTGGGGAGGTTGACGATGGCAACGACATCGATGCGTAGGTGGTCGATGGTGGTCTTGCATCTATCGTGGGTCATGAAAGTAGAAGGACCGCGAGCTTGAAGAATGGGAGGCGCAAAAATGAATTCAGGGTCAAAGAATTGAAAAATCTTAGATTTTTTTTTTTTTTTTTATGGAAGATGAATTGAACATATAGGAAGATGAATTGCATATAAGGAAAGATAGATTGCACATTAGGAAGATTGTTTGCACATAAAGAGAGATCGTTTACACAAAATGTAATTGCACATCAAAGAATTATTTCTCACAAATGGAAGATGTATTGTACATAAGGGAAGATAGTTTGTTTTGAGGAAGATGTCACTACTACAGAATATAGATTTACGTCCCTAAAGGACATTCCTTTTTAAAAAAGGGAAGTAAAAAACAAAGGTGGTGGCATTTTTATAATTATGGGTGAGAACTGAATAGCTTTAGACGTTTCCGATTTAAATAGGGTCGTCTAAAGTGTGACTTTACAGACTTTAGACATCCCTATTTAAATTGGGGACGTCTAAAGTAAAAAAAAAAAATACTTTAGATGTCCCCAATTCAAATAGGGACGTCTAAAGTCTGTAAAGTCATACTTTAGATGTCCCTATATACATTGGGGATGTCTATTTTTTTTAAATGAAGGACACCCTTTGGCGTCTCTCATATATATTTGACGTCCCTCATGTATCATCAAGGACACCATTTGGGCGTCCCTAATATAATATTTGGCGTTCATGATGCATCATGAGGGACGCCAAAGGTTGCCCCTTATTTAAAAAAAAAATTTGTCCCTATTTAAATTGGGGATGTCTAAAGTAAAAAATAAATAAATAAATAACTGGACAACTTTATGCGTCCCTAAATTAAATTGGGAATGTCAAAAACAATTCAAATTTTTACTGACAGTTTTTATTTGTCAGTTTTATACTACTTTTACACTCATCTTTCTTTTCCCATTGCCGTAAACACAAGAAGAGTCATTACCACCACGCTTTTTAACTCTTGCTTCTTCCTTTCTCTCTCTTTTTTTCACTTCCAGATCTGTTTTGCTTTCTTACCATTTTTTATTATTTTATACTCTTTCTCTTTTTTCTTTGGGTTTCCCTTCTATTTTATGTTCTAACTCGTGTTGTTATTAGGGGTGTGCATTTTTTTCCCATCCCGACCTTCCCGTCCTGAAAATTTCATGACGGGAAAAAATCGGGATTGGGATCGGGAATGGTATTTCCCGATCCCGAAATAATAGATTTTTTTAGTTATCTCTTTCTCTTATCTAACATTCTAACTCACTGAAGGTAAAAAAAAAACATTCTAACTCACTCGACACTCGTCTCATCTCACGCACACAGTCACGATCACGACTCACACACTCTCCGTTCTCGACCTCGACCCAGACCCTTGTAGAGCCCTAATTCCCTTCCTCCCAGTTCGGCAGTTCCCGCTCTCAGGCTCTCTCAGCGTCAGCGACTTTCGAGCCCTAATTCCCTTCACAGTTCGGCAGTTCCCAGACTCTCTCGGTCTCCAAATCCCCAATCTCGGCATCGGCGTCAGTGACTCTGACGCCTAATCTCGGTCTCTCATCCCCTCCCTGTGCGACGGACGACTCCTCTCTCGGCGTCGGCGACGATGCTGCTGCCTGAGGACGACTAATCTCGGTCTCCAAATCCCCAATCTCATATCCGCTCTCATGCTCTCTCGACGATGATATTGCATATTCAAGATATGTAAGTGGCTAAATTGGCTTTTTGTTCTTTGGTCTTTCTAGTTGTAGTTTTAGAATTTATATGTAAGTGGCAATGTTCGTTTGAATTGCTCTGTTACCATGGACTTGCAAATATGAGTATACAATGTTTAGGAAATAATGGAATGAAGGAAACGATGATTAGTGTTACAGGGATGTTATTTTTCCTTTGTTTTCATGTTTTAGATATTGTTTTATTTGTATTATTGTTAGATTGTGTCTGAATCAGTCTGTATTATTTAGTATGCGCTTAGTTGCACTTGATAGGCTTATGTATATGTCTGTTTTAAGATTAACTTCCTGGGATTAAATTCTAAAAATAGGATTTTGGAGGCTTTATGTATGAATCTTGATCATTATGTGGTTAATGTGGCCAATTTTTTTAGGTTAATTAGGTTTATTTTTTGTTATATATGAAATACGTTCTGTTTCAAAGTGGTTGTGATACAAAAATTAATTAAAGACCTACCTTGATGTATCTCAATTGTTTAACTATATCTATTTAGAAAAATACTAGAGTTGGTATTGCTGCTGAAAGATATATTGAAATAAGTCAGGTAGAACCTAAAGATCCTTCTACACAAGGTAGTGAAGCTACTCGTACAGTTGAAAAGGGAAATATCACAAGTGATACAAAAGATGATGAAGTTGAAGGTCCAAGGAAGAAACAAAAATTTTCAGTTTGGGATGCTTTTTGCGAAGCTACCTATTGACCAATTTAAAGATGGACAACTTCGAGCCAAGTGCAAGTATTGCAACAAGCCACTTAAATGTGACCCTGTACTCCAAGGGACAAGTGGATTGTTGAAACATCTACAAACGTGTCTAAAAAATCCAAACAGTTCGAACAAGGCCAAACAATCTTTGTTGGCATCCACTCTAAAAGGAAGTAGCAGAAAGCTAACTCATCACGTGTTCAATCAAGAAGAATGCAGATTGTCAGTTGCAAAGTTTGTTATAATGGATGAAATGCCATTTCGAGTGGTGGAAGGTGCAGGGTTTAAGCAAATGATGATGCAAGTTGAACCTCACTTTCAAATTCCTTGGAGAACGACAGTAACAAGGGATTGCTTGGGATTGTATATGCAAGAATCAATCAAGTTGAAGAGGTATTTTAAAAGAACAAAAGTTCGTGTTTCCCTGACAACAGATACTTGGACTTCTTGTCAAAATGCCAACTATATGTGCTTGACTGCTGACTGGATTGATGAGGATTGGACATACCAGAAGCGAATCTTGAATTTTTATGTCATAGAAAACCATAAGGGTGAGACAATTACGACAACTTTGGAAAGATGTTTATTAGCTTGGAACATTGATAATGTTTATACAATCACTATTGATAATGCTGCTTCAAATGACAATGCAGTGGCAAGATTGAAAGAAGTTTTAAGGTATTGGAATGGTTTAGTCTGTGATGGAGACGTTTTACATTTGAGGTGTTGTGCACATATTTTGAATTTGATTGTTTCTGATGGTGTGCAGGATTTGCATAGTAGTGTTGAAGGCATTAGAAATGCCGTCAAATATGTAAGATCTTCTCCTTCAAGGCTTAAAAAGTTCAAAGAGCTTGTTGAGAAGATGAAAATTGACTCAAAAAGCATACTAACAATGGATTGTCCAACTAGATGGAATTCAATTTATCTCATATTGGAGAGTGCCATTAAATTTAGCATTGTTTTTGAAAGGATGATCAATGATGATAAAGATTACCAACCGTTCTTTGCGAAAAAAAAGATACTTGGTCCTCCTTCGAAAGTGGATTTTAAAAAAGCTAGAGAATTTGTTGAGTTTTTGAAAGTGTTCTATGACATGACTTTGCAATTTTCAGGGTCACTTCATGTTACTTCAAATGAATGCTTCTAACAAATAGATGAAGTTTATGTTATCCTCAAAGATGCAGCCAATGATCATATGAGTTTGTTGTCCAACATGGCTGAAAATATGTTGTCCAAGTTTGAAAAGTATTGGGGAAATCTAGGTGACATTAATCTTTTGCTGATGATAGGGATTTTGCTTGACCCTAGGTATAAAATTAAGTATTTGTAGTATGCTTTAGAGGCTATCTTTAAGGAGGCCACACAGTATGAGACAATGATCAAAATGGTGATAAATGTTTTGTATCGTTTGTATGATCATTATGTAGTAGGGTTAGATACATCTCAATCTCAGACTCTAAGCCAAACTCAGGCACAAGTATATAGTGAAATTCAAAGTACTATTAGTAGTACTTCTTAAACTCAGTCTCACATATCTGAGTTGCGTAAAAGAATGCCTATAATGAGGCAGTTTATGGTTGGAGCTGAGGCTGATAATCAGCTAGATAAGTATAGAGAAGTGGATAAATACCTTAAATCTGAGTTGGTTACATTAAAAGATGAAGAGTTTGATGTTTTGGCATGGTGGAAAGAAAATGGTTGTAAATTCAGAGTCCTTTCATTGATTGCACATGATGTGCTAGCCATACATGTCTCCACCGTCTCTTCCAAATCTGCATTTAGTACGGGGGGTCGTGTCATTTCAGAATACAGAAGTTCACTCTCATCAAAGACAGTTGAGGCCCTCATTTGTGCACAAAATTGGTTGTCTCCATCTACTTCCACTTTGTGTGATCAACTAAAAGGACTTCAAATTGATAACTTCAATGACACTATTGCTGTAGAACAAGGTAATAATATCTAGTCTTTTGATCTAATTATTTTGTTTCATTTTTTATTTATTAATTAGTAGTAATTTTCGGTTCTTTCGTTTTTGTTTTTTGTAGTTGAATCGGTGTCTTCAACTTCAAGCATGTCATATGAAGAGCAATCACTAGAAAACTAATTAAGGGTTAGTTTTCTTTTTGTTTCATTTACCTTAATTTATTCTCAATAGATGGTTGTTGCAATTTGATGCTAATTTTGTGTAGATATGTCATGAGTTTGAGAGGTTTAACACCTACTTGCTTGATCTTAAGGTTGATGTTTTCTATGGTGGTGCCAACATTAAAGTTCACAAGGATCTGTTGAAAAATGAGTGCCCTCACAAGGACCTTTCTTTAAATAATATGTTAGGCATTTCATTTTGGATAAATGTGATGAGATGTTGGAATCACTGGATATGTTAGTTGCTAATCTTTTTTCTTTGTTGCATAATGCTTTTTTCCGTTGGTGATGATGCTTTTGTTACTGATTCCAACATCTCATTGGTTGGAGTATGTTTTAGGCCTCATATTGTCACGATGGGCATTTCATGGGTTGTTGATCTATATGTTTTTTGTTGTATGTTTTAATATCAGAATTTTTAAGCTTTAAGCTTTGGAATTGTCACTATGGGCATATTCATTTTCCCCTTTCATGCAGCCTTTGGTTTTTACAGGTGTTTTTCTTGTCTCCCCCCTTTTTACTTGCATTTAATCATATATATTTGGGTATACAAGAAAGAGCCCAGCTTTATCTACTGCCTATTACTCATTAACAATCAGGGGTTGCTAGTTTGTCAAATGTATACTGCCTTGAATATCATCATTTTACCTCAGATTAGGTCAAAACTGTGCAGGGACTTGGCATAATAATCCTTGAATATCATTTACCTAAGATTGGCCGACTGGGTCCAACATATATTGCCTTGAATATATGTATTTGCTGACATGTATATTTCTGTAAAGAACCTTGGCAAAAAAATAAAAATAAAAATAAAGAACCTTGGCATTTCAGGAAATTCCCGATCTTGAGCTCGGGATGTCCCATCCTGACATTTCGGGAAATTTTCGGGATCGGGATCGGGATCGGGAATGGGATTTCCCGATCCCGATCCCGAACACCCCTAGTTGTTATGGCTTGTAGATCAAGACTCTAAAACATGCTTTATGGCCACGTTCCCGTTGAGAAAACGAGATTCATCTCTCCCTGTCGCTCTTCTCTATTCATTATTACGAGAAAATGAATTTCAATAATAGAAGAAGATAAGTTTTTTGCAACTAATTCCTCTTATTGTTTTCATATTCTACCTATGAGATTTCAGCTTTGGACTTATTATTGTGTAGATTTTTTATTTGGATTTCAGATACTAGATCTGTAATTTTATTGACGATGATCTGTGATTTTTGGTTTTAAATACTGTTTAGTCCAGATATGTAATATAAACGATTTTTTTTTTTAAAAAGCACTTTAGGCATTTTAAATTGGGGACGTCTAAAGTGCAGCACTGACATTTTAGACGTCCCTTTTTAAAATAGGGACGTCTAAAGTCCAGACCTTAGACGTCCTTTTATCTACGGACGTTATTGCCATTTTTTACTATGTCGCTCATATAGATGTCCCCTTGTTTTTAGACGTTAAAAGGCCTAAAAAAGGGACGTTAAAAACATTTTTTATAATAGTGTGTATTACATAAAAGGAAGATTGTTTGCCTATAAGGGAAGATTGTTTCAACATAACATAATTTGTAGATCAGACTAATTTTTCAACACAAGGGAAGATGAATTGCATATAAAAAAGATGAAATTACATACAAAGGAAGATATATTATACATAAATCAAAGATATATTACAATAATTTCAAAGTGATTGATTTGAAATTTTGAATTTTGGACCAATGTGAGAAATTACCTAACTACCCTTATCTTTTTTTAAAATAAAAAACCATCACACACCCCTTGCCTACCGTCAGAGCTCCGGTGCCGGTGATAGGAGGCGATGGCCATCACCGAAGATCGGTGACCTTGCTAGCCACCGACTACCAGAGCTCCAACGTTTTAATTTCTTTCTTTAATTTCTCAAGCTAAATTTGTCAATATAGATATATACTCGAGTTGTTAATATAGATACTAAAGTTGTAAATAAGGTTTACCACAGCTCCAGAGGTCTCATATATATATTTTTACATTTCTCAAGCAAAAGTCATTAATATAGATACTGGAGTTGTTAAGAATGTCCATTGGAGCTCCGACGGTCTCATATTTTTTTTTTAATTTCTCAAGAGAAAGTCGTCAATATAGATACTTGAGTTGTTAATATAGATACTAAAGTCGTCAAAAATATATGAGACAACCGAAGCTCCAGTCGACCTTATTTACAACTTTAGTATCTATATTGATGACTTTGACTTGAGAAATTCAAATAAATATATGAGACCTTCGGAGCATCGGTGGACCTTGTTAACAACTCCAATATCCATATTAACGACTTTTGGTTGAGAAATTTAAAGAAATATATGAGACCGCTGGCCTTATTGACAATTTTAGTACTTGTATTAACAACTTGAGTATCTATATTAATGAATTTTGCTTGAGAAATTAAAAAAAGAAATAAGAATGTCGGAGCTATGGCGACCAGTCGATGGCAAGGTCACTGTATCTCTGATAATGGCCGTCGCCTCCAGTCATCGGCGCTAGATGTAATATACCGAATTTTGTAATGCCGAAAATGTGTAAATATGGAAATGGTGGAATAAAATAGATACTGAAACTTACAAATAAAGGTAGAGTCACTTTCGGAATTCCCAGATATTAATTGTGTCATTTGAAGAAATTGAGAAGTTAGAATTAAAAAAATACTAGAGTAAGTAGTTAGAGGAAAATTCGTCGGTGATTGTAGGGCTCAGAGGCGCCATTTTTGAGATTGGAGGGATTCGAGCGTCGGGTGGCTTTCCTTGATATGCGTGCCACAGTCCCAAGTAGAATTCTGAGTAATGCACCAGTAGAGCAACTTTATTAAAATAACTACAATAAAGTATGTAATGACGGCTCATGATGACCTATGACGACACACCTTTCTTGATGACCAAATAAGGAAATGACAAGTGTCCCAAAATAATTACAAAGTAAAAGGTTGTTTTTGTGTTGGTCAAATGAGGAGGTGACATGTGTCCCTCATCATTACACCCACTTTATGCCTTTTGTGTTGTCATCTTTGGAGTACGTCACCTAGCAGCTGAGTCTGGGGAATCCACCAGTCTCCGGCCGGGCTACGTACTTAATGCTTTGAACACCGAACCTAGGAGTCTGGGGAAATTGTCAGGCCACTCCTTTCCCCTGACCATTTATGCCCCACCTAAGAAAGAGAAAATAGAAGATCAATGGTTTCATGACATGTGGCACTCTTAAGCCTTAAACTTGTGACACTTGTGAAGCTAAGATGAGATCACTTCGCAATATTAAATCTCAACCATTCCCTTCCCTGTTAAGTTCCAAATTTTGTCCAAGTAAGGAAAGAGAAAGAGAAATCTGATTTCTTAGCTCAAGAACACAAGAAGAGAGAAGGAGGAGTGAATAGTGATAGTTCCTGAACACCGGAGCCGATTTCGATCCCGAAACGCCGTTATTGTCTAGTAAGTCTTCCAGGAAAATTCCTCTACTCACTATAAGCTTCAATTCTATCGTCTCAGATTCCTCATCTGATAGGGGTGTTCAAATCCGAGACCAGGATCCCCCACTTCAGGTCCTGGTCCCAGTTTTTGGCCGAGATACAAATTGCATCCCAGTACTGGTCCCAGTCCCAGTAATTTCAGAACGGGACCAGGACCAAATCGGGAAATCTTAGTTTTTAAAAAAAAAAATTTAAAATATATTATTATATTAGTTAAAATTTCTATAATCTAGTGTTTAAAGTGATTATTTAACACCTAATACGGTTATAATAATTACACAAATTGATCTAGAATTGAAGAATAACATTTTATTATTATTATTATTATTATTATTATGACCACCTTCATTATTTTTGTTATTATCTTTATACATTATATAGTTAGGATTAGTATCACGATATATATAGTTTAACTCCAACTAAATATGTGATACACATTTTATCAAATGATAATTTAATTTATACGATAAAAAAAATACAAAAATAAAAGAATAACTTAGTTTTTAAGGAAAAATTTTAAAAAAATAAAAAAAAATGGGACTGGGATCACAAGATGTGTGCTCGGTCTCGGACCTGGGTCTAATAGATCCCGGTCCTGGTCCTGGCCGGGACGGGAAATTCTCGGGATCAAAATGCTCGGGATCGGGCCTAGACAACTGGGACCTGGACACTTTAAACACCCCTATTATATGAGGTTTTTTGTGTCAGTTAGTCTGCTGGAGTGCTGTCGGAATACCGAACCACTTGTAGAAATGCAAAAAGGTAAGCCTCGGCTTCATTTTTAACTGATTACTTCGTGTTTTTGTTGAATTTTCTTGGCTTTTGATCTCCCCTAATATTTCAGCCAGAGGGTGTTTTTGAATAATAAAGATGTTTTTAATCATATATAAGATGATATATGATGCTTGTTGATGTTTTGGACTTGTTTGGTGTTAAAAACACAAACAAGGATATTTGTTGTTTTGGGAGGCAAATTTCAGTTAGGGGAAAAACTAGGAGAAAGAGTTTGCTTTTGGTATTTTTAGCTTTCCATTGGATTCTATAAGAAAAATTGTGTAGGAATAGACTCTGACTATAATTTTTGGAAGACTGGTCAAAAGGCTAAAATACTGGAAACTTAGTTTACTAAGCTGCCAGTATGCATTTTTGTCTAGCAGTTTTGTTGTGGCAAAAAATTCACTATCCAAACTTTATCTGATGATGATAAGATTTTTCAGAACTAACTTACACTTAAAAACCTTTAATTTAATAGTTATTATGAAGGATTTGGATAAGTGTACTAAGAGTTATGAGTGTTTGAAGTAGACCATTAAAACTGGTCAGATTTTCTGGCAGCAGAAGGAAAAAGAAAAACTAGGAAGTATGTGTGGTTAGGTGGTAGCTGGAAGTATTTTTCCCTTAAATTAAACTTAATAAGGGTCACATAGAATTTTGAATCACTTCAAATGGAGTTTTCTAGAATTAATTATGATTTTTCAAAGTTTAGTGAAAAATTTGCCACTTGTGGTAATTGTACGAAAATTCAAAGTAAAGGGTTTTTGTAATAGAATTAGACCTTAAAGGGTTAAGTTTATCATTTGGGGTTAGCTTGGGCTCATTAGCTACATATTGGGCCTAGTGTAGTGGCCCTAATAATAACCGACATAAGAGAATGATTTATGAAAGAATTGGGCTAAGTAATAACTCATTGCTCGTAAATTATAATTTATAGGATTTGCCACTTGCCTAGGATGTCCAAAGCACATCAATCAAGATCAAGATTTGGAAAAGATTGTTAGGTAGTAACTTATCCCTCACATACTATGTGATATGTTATATGCATGTTTGTACCATTGTGAATTTAAAACACCCAGATGAGAAGGGCTAAGGCCTAGTAGAATTTCCTAGCACTATGACAAGGGACATATGTCCTTAAATTGGTAACTTTATACTTTCTACATATTGTGAATTTATCTCTGAATGTTGAATATGTTGATTGTATTGTAACTTTGGTTTACATGGCATGATATATGTGCATTTTATATGAGTGGTATTTATTACTACTAAGATTCTTTGAATTTGACCCTATTTTTCCAAAACAAATTTTTCAGCTCAAGCAGGTAGTTCCTCAGGCAATAAGGTAAACACGGGTGAATGAAGCGAAGGGCTTAGAATTTAATTTTTGTTGGTTATCTATTTTGGAGATTGTATTTAATTTGTATTTAAGTGTGGTCAATCTCGTACTGGCAAGTCAATAGACATGTATGTAAGCACCTGTATATAAGCAAACACATAGCGACATCTGAACCAGTATTGGACAGCCGTCCACCTAGGGCTGTTAATTAAACATAGTAGTTTAGGTTCCAGCAGAGAACCATATTGGTAAAAACTCTAATATGAGGAAATGAACCTAAAACCGATAGCTTAAAATGAATAGTAGAATAATATGAGACCATATCTTAAAATGACTTTTAAAAAGATTTTTGAAAACCCACTCAAGTGTAGCCCATACTCTGCTTGAAGTTAGGACTCCCACTGTTTACAAAAGGTTGCCGATCTCCCTTTTTTAAAGATATTACTGCACTTAAACCGTCCATACGCTTTGAAAACAAGGGTGTTAGGCGCAAGTGGCTACCTATGATCACATAAGGCTTGTACTTGACCCTTAGGTCTTGTCTTCGATCCCTGGGGAGGCGAAAATCCATGTTGTATTGGGGAAAATCCCTAAGCGGGTATAATGGTATCTCGCGGAGGGGGGACAGTGCTGTACGTGGGAAGCGGCTGTGGTTTCTAGTGTGTCACACTAGAGCTTCAGTGGCCGGCAAGGGCTGTGTGATGATTTGTTATTTTAAAAAAAAGTAAGGGTAGTTAGGTAATTTATCATATTTTTCCAAAATTCAAAATTTCAAATAAGTTCCTTTGGAATTATTGAAATTCAACATACTTATTTTTCTTTTACCAATTTTGATAGTATTTTTCTATCTTTTCCTCCAATTTTATAAGAAATATTTTAAATAATAAATAAAAGATTGCATTATTTTTAGTCTTTTCCGGCAAGAAAGGTGCGATTTAAAAATTAAAGTTTAGAATATGTTTCCTAGTTTTTCTTATTGAAATATTACACATAAAAAAGGGAAGACAAGCTTGGAGATTACATATCAAATTTCAGAGACCTCAAACAAAGGAAAAATAGAGCAAATCAGCAAATCAGCTTGTACTAAACAACAAGCAAAAGACTGAAGAGTACTCACCATGCACAACATGAACCAATCTTACAAGGGAGACAGGGATCGGAGTGACCGGCAATTGGTGCTGAGGGGCTTCTTTTTGTTTTAAAAAACTGGTGAGGGCAATTATACTTTTTTTCAGTATTTCCAAATTTCAAATAAGTCCACGTGGAGTGATTTAGTATTTAATAAATTGAACATCTTGATTTTTCCTTTCTTATATTTACTTATTTTAGCGTCATTCTCCTTTATAAAATTGTTCATCTTCATATATTTAATAATTTTTTTGATACTGTATATTTAATAAAATTTGAATGACTTATTTTATGTTAACTGCATGGTGTATGGAAAAATGTGTGCAACAGGTAGATATATCATAGCCCGTTTGGTAAATTGGAATTGATTTTGATGGAAATGGAAATGGATGTGAAAATCGATATGGAGATAGAAATCAGGTTTAAAATTACGTTTGACATGTCATGGAAATAAGATCTAATTTTTAAACAAAAAGACTAAAAAGCCCATATAATTTTTCTTTTCAAAAAAGCCTTCAGCTTTCCTCTTCTACGTAACTTCCTGTCACCACCAAGATTCATACCATATCTCAGGCAATCAAAACCATGAACAAAGCATCAACAATCGAATACATGTAGCAACAACCAAGGTGCATTCAAGAACTAATTCAAAAACCAAGAAATCATAAATAAACACATCCAAAACCAAAACATCATGAAGTAGAATGAAATAGAATTCGACAATGGGTTGCTAGAAAACGTGGCCGGAGTAGAACAGGATGACGCACTTTGTGGCTGGAGACATAAGGGTGAAAGAGAGAATGTCAGATCGTAGAAGGGTTGCTGGAGATCGCCTTCAATGTCTTCAGCTTGGGGCTTCATTGGTGATGAGTTGAATCAAAGTGAGAGAAAATGGCCAAATATAACCATGAGAGAAAGCTCGAAACTAGATTGGAAAGTAAAGTATTTGATTCAGATGAAGGAGAAGAGGTGGCGAGGTCGCTGTCGCATGAGTAGGAGGATAGTGGAGTTGCCTCTTCAAATGGTGGTGGCTGGGTGTCTTGACTTCATCGACATCACATCTTCAAATGATGGTGTGGACGTGTCAATGGCTGGTGTGGATCTCACTAGCCGTAGGGTGGGCATATTGTCGTTGGCAGCAGGGTGGAAGGAGGAAGGGTATGGTGGCTGGAAGATGGAGGGGTGGGTGGAGTGAAGAGGTCGCTGGTGAGTGAGAAGAGGTCTTCGATGAGTGATGAGGCTGAAGTAAAGAGGAGGGTAATGAATGGAAATGTGCAAGTGAAATTACAAATCTTCACTTTTTTGATATAAATCATGTTGGTGGAATTGACTTATTTGATTTCCATGTGGAATTGGAATTGAGACCCAATTCCATCATACCAAACAAATCAACATCCTCATAGAATTTAAATCCAATTCCATTTTTGCACTCTCCAATCCCATCGTACCAAATTGGCCCTCACTGTTTCGGTTGGGGTGAAAGTAAACTAGGCTTTTATCAAGAAAAATTAGGCCTACTTTGAGCTTAAACTAATTTAAGCCTCGAACTCAAGCCTATTATCTAGCTTATTTAGGCAAATAAGTTGTTCTCATTTTCACAAAGTCTAGCCTACAAACCTAGCCTATCTATTTTTTGTTAATTTGTACTATTATAAATTATTTATAAAATTTTTAACTTAACATTAATTCTAAGTTTCACATTTCATCATTCACATGCAAGCCTACCATTTCATTCATCAGTTGCTCACGTCTCCCTCTCAGATATCCTTGATCACTCAAGATAGGAATCGTGATTCAAATACTAGCCAAAATGTTTCCAATGGCTATTAAATATGCTTCTTAATGGCAATGACTTGATTCATTTTGTAAGAGCCATCCAATAAAGAAGAAAATACATTGAAGTCTTAGATTATTGGTGCGACCATAATGAATTCTTAGGGATTGTTTCTGATACTATTATAAACAAATTATCCTATCTCTGTTATTGTAAATTTGTAATTGTATTGAGTTTTTGTGAGATATTATAGGGTATGGAATTTTGTTATTTTATTGTAAATTTAAATTAGGGAAAATTATAGAAAAAGAATGTGGAAAATATAAAATCACAGGATGGTACACTGTAATTGCAAAATTCCTATGACATGTCCCATTCTGGCTATCGTAAGAGTTGTAACTTGTAGCAGTGCAGTTGACACGGATTACACGAAAAGTAAGGGACTTAACGTTGATACTTGATAGTAACATTATTGTGTCTATGACAATGAAGCTTGAACTAAGGATTATGTTCACAATAAGCAGGAAGTGAATCGACCCAGAATGGGAAGCTCAGATAGGTGATGCTTCCGCAGCCAAAGGCTCGCAAGCTGAGAATTGTTCATTTCCAGTGGTAAAAGTAAAAGAGAATGAAAAGGAAGAAGAAGATCTTCAAGAGAAGTTGAGGTAAAGGAACAAAAGGAGGATCCATATACAGTTTGATTGCTGAGAATGGCTAACAAGTAACAACTCTCGCAGTACTATCAATCAAAATTTTAACCAAACACAAGCACGCTTTGAGTAATGATTAAATCAATCAAAATTTAAACTAAACACAAGCACGCTTTGAGTAATGATTAAGGTCAATGAGGCTTAATCTAAGATGGGTTTGAATAGTTGAACTTGAATGATAGCAACCAATATGAATAGCATTTGATCAGAAATGTTCATCCTGATAATTATCTAATATTGTGGGGTATGACCAAATAAGTGAAACATAAGGCAAGCGACTTTAACACAAGATACATTATGATTTTCATGGAATACAGAGTCATTCATAGACTGGCGTTACACAAAGTTATTTTTCAATTGGATCAATCCCCACCAAATGTCATTTTGCCGTTGATAATTGTGTGTTAGAGACAATCGGCCATACTCCAAATGTCAATCAGGAAATTACCTCTCACTTTCTCATGTGGAATAACCCAAATTTTGTCACATTTCACGTGGGTAGACTATAGAGGGGGTGTATGATTATATATGACCAAACGACTAATTGCAAACCCATATTTCTGGTCTTGAAAACTCCAAATGTCAATCAGGAAGTTACCTCTCACTTTCGCATGTGGAATAACCCAAATTTTGTCACATTTCATGTGGGTAGACTATAGAGGGGGTGTATCCCTAAAAAAAAATGATAATTCGTAATGGTGCATTTGTAGCAATTAAAATAAACCGCTACAAATATTAAGATTTGTTGTGGTTTTAAACAACATAGCTACAAATTTGCAACGGTATGTTTCGCGCCAAGTGGTGCGTGGGTTACGGAACGTGATTTGTAGCGGTTTACAAGATATAACCGCTACAAATTTTGGCGCCAAACTCGCCCCAAATTTGTCGCGGTTCTTTTGTAACGGTTTTTACGATAGTAACTACTACGAAATTTAGATGGCCGCCTTTTTGTAGCGGTTACAGAGAATCGCTACAAAATTTAACTCATATTTGTAGCGGTTACAGTGTATAACCGCTACAGAATGTATTTAAAATAAATATTTATAAAAAAAATAAATAAAATATTTGTAGCGGTTTATATATAAAAACCGATACAAAATATAAATATTTGTAGCGGTTAAATGAATGAAACCGCTACAAAGTGATATGTAACTTTGTAACGGTTTGACAAACAAAACAGTTATAAATTGAATATTTGAAATTTAAAAAATTTTAATTTCCGCCAACAGTTATGAATATTTGTAACGGTTTCTCAATAGTCAATACTAACCGCTAGAAAGTGTTCATTTAAAATTTGAATATTTTAATTCCCGCCAACAGTCATGAACATTTGTAGCGATTTTTTTTGACATAACCGTTACAAAATGTTGCACATTAAAAATTTTAATTTCAAATTCTATTAATGGTGGTGAAAATTTGTAGCGGTTTTGATCGTATAACCGCTGCAGAATGCATTTAAAATAAATATTTATAAAATAAATAAATAAATAAAATGAATTTGTAATGTTTTTATATATAAACTGCTACAAAGTATAAATATTTGTAGCAGTTTTACAAACAAAACCTCTACAAAACATTTGAAATTTAAAATATTTTTATAAAAAAAATGCAGACAAATATTTGTAGGGGTTATGAAACCGCTATAAAATCAAATAAAACCACTACAAGTGTGAAATATTTTTATAAAAAAAAATTCAGACCAATATTTGTAGGGATTATGAAATCGCTACAAAATCAAATAAAACCATTACAAATGGGAAACTGCTACAAATAATGTCACATAAACCGCTACAAATATCAACCGCTACAAAATTTGTCACATTAACCGCTACAAGCGCTATACAGATCCCTATAAATACCCCCAGCACACCTCATTTCAAACACCCCTCCATTTCTTTCAACCCTTCTTCTCTTTCATTTTTTCTCATCTGAAATTTTTTTAAGAGCCGAAGAGCTAAGTAAGGTGATCAAATATAGTAAAAAAAAACTTTCATGTATTTAATTTCAACATTTTTCCCCTCTAATAATATTTATACTCATTATCTGCACATTCTTAATAATATTACCTATATAAAATTTATACTTATCTAACTTAATTTAATCATTCTTTATAAATAATAACTACCATCATTTAAGTTACTTAAATAATAAACTATTCAACACAATATTATAACAATGGACTCAAATAATTGTATAATTTTTTTAAAAAAATTCCCAAAATTTTGTAACGGTTTTAGAACCACTACAAATTTAAACTCAAAATAGTATTACATTTTTGGCGCTGCTTTTGAAATTCCCATTTGAATTTAGTACTAGATTTCCAACCGCTACAAAATTGGAGCCAAATTTTCATTTTTCATTTCTCGCCACGCGAAATTGTGGCTCCAACATTTATAGCAGTTTAGTAACTGCTACTAAATTTTGTAGCGGTTGTGTTATGTGAGTAGCGGTTATTGTAAACCGTTACAAATACATTTGTAACAGTGGATTTTATAGCGGTTTTTACAATCGCTACTAATATCATTTGTAGCGGTTAAAATCATTACTAATATACATTTTTAATTACTGCTAAATCACAGTTTTTTGTAGTGTATGATTATATATGACCATACATTTTTTTGCTCAAAATTATATATGACCATATGACAATTGCAAACCCATATTTCTGGTCTTGAAAACTCCAAGTGTCAATCAGGAAATTACCTCTCACTTTCGCATGTGGAATAACCGAAATTTTGTCACATTTCATGTGGGCAGACTATAGTACTGGGGGTGTATGATTATATATTACCACACGACTAATTGCAAACCCATATTTCTGGTCATGAAAACTCCAAATGTCAACCAGGAAATTACCTCTCACTTTCGCATGTGGAATAACCCAAATTTTGTCACATGAAAGACCATAGAGGGGGTGTATGATTATATATGACCATACAACTAATTGCAAACCCCTATTTCTGGTCTTGAAAACTCTTTTCGTCGGCCTAGTTGAACAGGTATGATAATAACATGCTAAAAGCAGTTAAATGTTTAGACATTATATGTCACTTCTAACTTAGCTAAAGATAATTTTTTTAATATTAGATGAAGATACTAAGCAACTGTTGTTTTAGTATAAGGTCTAGATTATTAATTTTTAGATGTGGAAAAAATTAGTTATTTATAACAAATGGCTATTGGTTTCCTAACATATATATTTTATTAATTACGTGCATTGAAATTCCCTCTTAATTGAAACTCATTTAATATGTGTAATCATTATTCATTAGTGATATTTTAAGACAAAAATTATAAATTAAATTTGGAAGAAGAAGTAAATTGATGTCTTTAATACCAAATCGACTTCATGGCCCGGCTCCTGTGTTTACTTACTTCCTCTGGTCCTTATTACTCCCTCCATCCCAATATATAATATCCCCCTTTTTTTTAATGAGTTTGTCCCTTTTTATAAGATCCCTCTTGAATTTGTCTCAATAATAAATGCACTTTTACCTATTTTGCCCTCAATTACTCTCTCATCAATTATTCCCTGTACATTTTCTTGCATCCTTGTTTTTTTCCATTATTACTAACTCTCTTACTCATTCATAAATAGTGGCATTTTTTGAAAACAACTTATATTTCTTACATATTTATTACTTTTAACTAATTTTTACTATTTGTTAAAATCCTACGATTCGGTTAAAAGGACCTTATATATTGGGATGGAGGGAGTATAAAGTACCAACTATCAATTCTCACAAACCAATAAAATTAGTTAAAGCATTAAAGTTGTTCTAAAATTCAAATGATTTCCAATACTATCCTTACTAATAACTACACTAAACTAAAATATCATATTAATTATTACTCTCTCACTACCCTTAACATGGAAAAATAAATTAAATGCTTATTAAAAACTTGCAAGCGCTTTATAATAAAGATCAAAGAGAGTAGTACTGAGGGGAGTAACTTTTCGGAGTCCGGGCCCGAATCTAGAATCTAGAATCTATGGGAGAGCTTCCAAGGACTAAAATTTGGATAATGTTGATAATAGACACATTTCTCCAATTCTAAGGAGAATAACAATTAAAGACAATTTAATAAATTGATATAAAATGAGAATATGTATACACTGCTTGAACTTGCAAATTTCTTACTCAACTTTTATACTTATAATTTAAAAGTCATTATTTTACATTAATTTTTTTATAAGGTCTTTAACCATCATTCTCCCAAGAATTCTTTGGCATCACTTGAATGACAAATATAACTGGTTTTGGTGGCATTTGCAATGAGTCTAAACTCCCTTCTAAAATTTCAATCACTCTATTCATTGTAGGTCTTTGAGTTGGCAATGTTTGCATGCACCACAAACCCACTATGGTTATTTTTTTAGCAATATCATTTCCTTCTGCAGTGCTCACTCCATTTTGTAACAAACCTTTGCCTTCCTCAAGTTTATCAAAAATAGAGTCAAGAACGTAGCTCTCAGTTAGGTAATTGGATTCAATGGTCACGTCCTTCAGCACTCCAACTATGTATAATAGCATCTTTCCATAACTATAAACATCACATTTATATGAAATTCCACCTATATTTCTATTCCAAACTTCCGGTGCAAGATATCCAAAAGTCCCTCTAACCTCTAAAAGTGAAATAATGCTCTTTTTGTTGGGACAAAGTTTAGCAAGCCTAAAATCTGTGATCTTAGGGCAAAAACTTTCATCCAAAAGGATATTATATGGCTTTATGCAATATGTAGAATTCGAGTGTTGCATCCTCTATATAGGTATTCAAGCCCTCAAGCTATCCCCATTACAATTTGGAACAAATTTTCCCAAGTCAATGCTAAATTAGTTTTATTTGCCTTGTTGTGAATCAATTCGTCAAGAGACCCATTGCATATAAATTCATATATGAGAGCCTTCTTCTGACCTTCTAAACAAAATCCAAGAAGGGTAACAACATTAATATGAGAAGTTCTGCTAATATTCGCAACTTCATTAATAAATTCTTCCCCATTTCCTTTGGATGGATTCAAAATCTTTACAGCAATAGGACAACCATTGAGTAGCTCACCTTTGTATACAATACCATAACTACCTTCTCTCAATTTAACTTGGAAAGATTTGGTCATTTTCTTTATATCTGCAAATATATATTGTGAGAGCCAAAAGTTCTTGATTTTTAATGAAGGCATCAATTTGCAGGTCATCTTTAGCTGTCTTCCAAAATCCAATCTTCTGCTTCAATGATTTATTTGGTTTTACAATAGAAAATAGCAATACAACAACAACAACAAAGCCTTTATCCCACTAGGTGGGGTCGGCTACATGGATCACACGACGTCATTGTGCTTTGTCGAAGACCATATTTTTTGGTATATTATTAATCAAAAGGTCTCTCTCTATGACTTCATTAAGCATATGCTTTGGCCTTCCGCGACCTCATTTTACAGGACTCCATACGGCTTGATCCACCCTCCACACCGATGCATTCAACGGCCTTCGTTGAACATGTCCAAACCACCTCAAACGACTTTCTACCATTTTTCCTTCAATAGAGGCCACTCCAACTCGTTCACGTATATGATTATTATGAATCTTGTCTTTTCTTGTATGACTACACATCCATCTAAATATCCTCATCTCGGCCACCCCCATTTTATGCTCGTGTAATCCCTTTAGAGCCCAACACTCACTACTATAAAGCATTGCTGGTCTTATAGTAGTGCGGTAGAACTTCCCTTTTATCTTATTAGGTATTTTTCGATCACAAATAACTCCAGTAGCTTTTCTCCATTTACACCATCCAGCTTGAATTCTGCGATTGATATCCCAATCAATTTCACCATCTTGTTGTATAATTGATCCCAAATACTGAAATTTTGTCACTTGCGGAATGACTTGCCCTCCCAATTTAACTTCCAAATCATTTCGACCTTGTCTCTTATCATACTTACAATGCATATATTCAGTTTTGCTCCTACTTAGACGAAAACCCTTCACTTTCAAAGTCCATCTCCATATCTCAAGTTTAGAATTAATTTCCTCCCTGGATTTAGCCAACAGAACTATATCATCCGCAAAAAGCATACATTTAGGGATCTTCTCTTTTATAGGCTCAGTTAGAACATCTACCACTAGGTTAAACAAATAAGGGCTCAACGCTGATCCCTGATGTAGGCCAATCCTTATAGGAAAGTCCTTTGTTACACTTCCAGGCGTTCTAACATTGGTTGTAACCCCCTCATACATGTCCTGAATGGCTTTGATATATGTGAACCACACCCCCTTCTTTTCCAAGGCTTTCCATAGTATATCTCTTGGCACACGATCATATGCTTTTTCCAAATCAATGAAAACCATATGCAAATCTCTTCCTTTGCTCCTATACTTCTCCATACACCCCTTTAATAAATAAATCGCTTCTGTTGTAGACCTTCCTGGCATGAATCCAAATTGGTTTTCAGCAATTTCAGTCTCCAACCTTAGCTGGTGTTTAATCACCTTTTCCCATAATTTCATTGTATGACTCATAAGCTTAGTTCCTCTATAGTTTGCACAATTTTGAATATCCCCTTTATTCTTATAAATAGGAATCAAAATACTTTTCCTCCACTCTTCCGGCATTTTCTTGAATCATAAAATCTTATTAAATAATTTTGTGAGCCACAAAACACCCTCTTCATCCAGGCATTTCCAAACTTCAATAGGAATCCCATTAGGCTCAATAGCTTTACCATTTTCCATTTTCTTAAGAGTTTCCCTAACCTCGCCAACTCGAATTCTGCGGTAAAATGACAAATTGAGATCACCTTTTCAAGTTGTTAAATCTTCGCAATCACAAGGCTCTCCCCCTCCATCATTGAACAACTTATAAAAGTAGGCTTCCCACCTATTCTTAATATCTCCATCATCAAATAGCAATACAGATTAAAATGGCTCCAGTTGCTCCACTTGTAAAACCTATGATGCTACAAAGTAGATTAATGTATAAGTAGAAAATATGACAGATTCATCAATAATATATGAAATAAATGAGAAAAAAATGCAAATATAGAATTAAAAACTTCAAAGTTTAAATATATGCAACTTTGACAGAGTTCTATATTCAAATATGATAAAATGGAGAAGCTAATCAAAACCACCCAACTAAAGTAGTCACACAATTAACAAGGTGCTGAGAAAATGGTAAGAAATATCAGTTGATATGGAGTGCTGAATTATAATATAATAGATAATGTGTAAAATGGAGGGGGAAAAAAGCAGAAACTTGGAAATGTACAGCAGGTCAATCGACCCATCATTACCTATTATATTTATCATCTTCATATTGCTGGAAACTTCTGTAAACCATGAACAAAGAAAAATTAGAGCACATATGTATATATATCCACTGATATAAAGTTTTGAATTATGATATAATAGATACTACATAAAATGAAAAAAAGAGAGAGAAAGAAACATATGGAAACAGAAGGTCAATCAACCCAACATTACCTATCATAAGTGTCCTCTTTAAATTGCTGGAATTATCTATAAACCATGAGCAAAGAGAAATTAGAGTGCATGTTGTATGTGTGTGTATAGTTGTTTAAAGCCCTGAACTTAATTGGAAACAATCCAGACAAGGAGTTTTATCATCATCCTAATAGACAAACCAAACTACATATAAGATCTATAATAGATACTCCTCTGTTATTAATAATGTAGGATCAAATTGAGGAGTCCATACTGGTTCTAAATATAAGATACCTATTTCAATTTTTTATCAATTTTTTTTTTCCAAATAAACCCTATTGATATTCCCTTAACAACAATTAAGCAGGAGAGGAAAGGAGTTAAGGAAAATGATTAGAGTGCTATAAGAAAAATATACTCCCTCCGGTCCTAAACATAAAACAAAGTTGAATTTTTTAGAGAGATTAAGGAAGCTAATTAAATTACTTTAGAGTATTTATATTTATATTTTTTTCTCCAAACTAATTAGTTTGATTAATAAACTAATATATAATCTAAGAATACACAATATATGATATGATTAAATAACTTATTTAGTTTCCTTAATCTTTCCAAAAAAAGTCAACTCTGTCTTATATTTAGGACCAGAAGGAGTATCATATTAACTAACTTAACTAACATCCTTAATCTACTCAAATTAGTTATTTACCTCTTATCAGCCTAATTGAAGAAACAGAGACAAAAGCCATACTTGCAAGAACAGGACACCCCAAGTGATAAGATCCACTTCGGTAAAGACAATTGAACAGAGCCCCATTATTGTCGACGCTCCCACAAATTCTTCCATGTTCCATGCATTCTGCGCAGTAAATCCAATCTGCTTCATACTGCACATCCGTTAAGGAAAACTTTTATCATTATTACTAGATTAATTAGTGGGATTGATTGGCTATTATGATTCCCTCATTTGGGAGCAATTAATACCTAGGTTCCTCACTCTTTGTGTATATATATATTGTACCTTCCTGTAAATAGAATACACACACAATTTAGAAACTAGTATTACATGGTATCAGAGCAGACTTGATCTTTGAAATTTGTTTTCTGGTGCACATTATTCATTACCGTCAGCATTGTTTGCATTGTGCATTGCTATTTGGCACTGTTCTTCGTTATTTTGGTACTAGTCCGAACTGTTTGATACTGTTCCGCACCTTTTGACACTGTTTTGGAACTGTTCATTTTGTTGTGACCCAATTTGGAGATTTTCTTGTCTGGTGAACTTATCTGTTGTTATTCGCCTCTGGATTAAATGATTAACTCTAAGATTCCTGAAATGTTACCCATGCCTGCTAGGATCACTTTCTTACAATTAAACGGGACTAATTATAGTGATTAGAGCACCACTGTTAAGATATATATTATGGGCATTGAGAAGGAAGAACATTTAACTGATGACCCTCCTAGTAACAAAGACAAACTAGTCGCTTGGAAACAGGCTAATTCTAGAATTTTGTTTCAAATTAGAAATTCTATTGAACCCCAGATCTTATCTTCGGTGAGTCACTGCACTACTGTTAAGGAAATAATGAATTATCTTGAATTTATGTTCTCTGGCAAAAGGAAACTTTACTTGGATTCATGAAATTTGTAAAGGTTTTATCACTCTTAGCAGCAAGGTTGCCAGTTGAAGGACTTCTTTTTGGATTATAAACGGTTTTATGAGGAAATAAAAGTCCTCATGTCTCCACAAGCAGATCTTGAGACTCACATTAAGAATTTGGAACTACAGGCCATCATTAATTTTCTTGAAGCCCTTGATCCCTTTTATGAGACCATCCACTCTCAAATCCTGTCTAGTCAGGAGCTCCCATCCCTCGAAGATGTGTTTACATGAGTCTTTCACGCTGATAGTGTGACCTATCCGCTTGTGGATCCCAATACGAGTGCTTTGGCCAGTCAGGATCCCTTTGATAATAGGAATTCTGGCTCCAAATAGGGTTCTAGTTCCCCGAACATGACTTCTGGCCGTATTATCTGTCATTATTGTAAGGAACCTGGCCATATTAGGAAAAATTATTATCAAAAATTGCAGACTAAACAACAACATGATTAGCAGCGTGGTTCTGCTCATGTTGCCCAGACCTCTGATCCATCTACCCTTGGTTCACCATTTATCACGGCCTTATCTACAGGTACTTTGCCATCTGGTCTTACTGCCACTTCCTCGAAGTGGGTCATTGATTCTAGCGCTACCGACCATATGATAGGTAACCATCATTTATTTTCATCGTATGCCGCCTATGATAACCAATCTTCTATCTTTATTGCCAATGGTTCCTTCGTCCGTGTAGTTGGATCAGGCACTATTAACCCTACCCCTCTATTTTGTTATCTTTTGTTCTTGATATTCTCTATCTCACCATTAATCTTCTATCTCCTAGTAAACTGACTCTTCATTTGAACTGTTTCATCTCACTATTTTCTGACTATTGTTTGATCCAGGATCTGTCAACAAAGCGTATTATTGGTAGAGGCTATAAATTTGGTGGACACTGTTAGTGCAAGTGTTTCACTTAAAAGGGGGTGAATTGGGTGATCCCAGAAATTTCGTTACGTATAAGGAAATTGACGGAATATTAAAGGCAGTTAAGAGCAAGGAGAAATATCACTGAAGTGTACACCGAGAGTTATACTGGTTCGACCACAACCACTTTGACCTACGTCCAGTCCTCAGAGCATCTCGAGTGGGCTTCATTTTTCTTCACACCTTATCGAGTGGTTCCTCGAGTGGCTTTCAAATAACCCGGCAGATTACTTGATTACACCCTCGAGTAAATGCATCACATTCTTGGCCGAGAGTTTTCTTTTTGGTTACTCGAGTGGCTACTCGAGTAATGCTTCAAATAATTCTGCAGATTACTCAGGTGGTCCCTCGAGTAATGCTATTTTCTCACTGGTTACTTGAGTGGCTACTCGATTGATATGTCGTATTTCTTAGCCGAGAGTCACTGGAAGATTTTTGACCTGGTTACTCGAGTGATGCCTTTGCAAATGAGGTTACTCAAGTGGCTACTTGAGTAATGGTCTATATAACTTTACAGATTACTCGAGTGGTCCCTCAAGTAACGTCGTCCAATTTTTGGTAGTGCTTCATTGGATGAAATTTTCTTTGGTTACTCGAGTGGCTACTCGAGTAAGCCATCACAGAATTGGTTCATCACTCCAGTGCTTACTCCAAGTAATGCTTTGCCTCTTTGTTCAAATCCCTTTGTTTGTTATCAAATTCTTTTATATCATTGATCCAATCTTTGTTATCATCAAAATATATGGGATCTAATATTCTCCCCCTTTTTGATGATGACAAAACTTGGTGATTTTGAACAAAGTTTTTGAAATTGAGTTTTGAAACAAATGCTTCTTAAATTCTTTTCATATGAATTTAAACTTGAAAATTCTTTTGAAATTGCTTATTAAAGATCTTTTCAAAGTTTTTTTTTTCTTATTTACTTGTTCACCTTGCATACACAATCAAAAACTCATTAGTCCCACAATGCAATATAATTTCAATGAAATGTAACTTTAATGACATAAGAAAACAAATTGCATAAGGACGAATTCAATACATAATCAAAACTTTGAATTCAAATATAAAATCTTAAAAGCGCCCTAAAGCCCCATATACTTAAATCCCAATACACTAACTCAGCCATTGATCATAAAATCACTCAAGTTCTTCTCCCCCGTTTTGTCTTCATCACAAAGGTGGAATCAATCATGAGGAGGAGTAGGTGGCTTGGCTGCTGAGATAGGAGTAACAGGAAACGCTAATGACTCATATGAACCATCAGAACTTGAAGGGTATGAAGATGATGATTCGGGTTCAGGAAGGTTCACTGGCGGTGTCTGAAGATCATCTGGAGGATTCACCTGAGGAGATGAAGGGTAAGGAACTAGAGAAGTAATCTCTACTTCCTCTGTAGCAATCGGTGAAGACTCAAGTACTTCCTCAGTGCGTGTAGGAGATGCAATGGGAGTAGGTATGGGCTCAGGCTGAGGTGGTTCATCAGAGGTGATGTGGATTGGCTCAGATATTTCAGGATCTGGCATAGAGAATAAGATATTGCTCAGTCCACCCTCAGAAGGTCTATGCTCAGTAGGGATAGAGTGTCCAGGCTCAGAGGTAGGTATGGGCTCAAGAATACTAGAAGGACCAGGAGTAGAGGATCCAGATGCCATAGCATCAAGTCTAGCAATAATGGATCTTAGAAGCTCACCTTGGGCACGTTTTTCAGCAAGCAACTCTTTGTGCCTCTTGTCCATCGTTTCCACAAGTTGCCCCATCTTCTCATTCATGTGGGTAACCAACTCTACATTGGTATTCACAATATCAATATGGAAGCTCCTCAGAATGTTCGCCATAAACATTTGCATTGCTGCACCAAAGAAGGATGGAGAAGATGTGTTGGCTGGAGCAGAAGACTGTGTGTCATCCATTCGGCTGGTTGCTATGTCAGTCTTCTTCTTTTTCTTGGGACTTGCTTCTAGAGGTGTCTTCAGAGGAATCTCAATATTCAATTTTCCAATTTGATTCCTTCCTACTGGTGCTAACCTCTCTACTGGCTCCATACTCTCCAAATACCAAATCTTGTTCTTCTTGAGAAACAAGGAAATTAGTTGAGGATAAGGCATTGGAGTAGTTGGTTTTCCCTCATACCGATACCTCTTGATCTTACTAAAGATATAGTCTCCCAAGTCTTTTTGCTCCTTGAGGATCACTGAGGTGAATTTTCTGAAGTCCCTCTCAATGAAATGAGTGAAGTTATTGGATTTGTTCACCATGGCTCTAAAGTAGATATACCATAGGACTATATGAAAATCACTCATATTACTTGGATTGAAGTTGAGAGGTCCCACAATCTCACCAGGTCTAAGGATAGAAAATATTTGGTTTGAAGAAAGGTTAGGGTAGTCATAATCAGGAGGATTTTCTATTCCTAACCAGGTATTAATTCTGTAGGGTGAGATTAGAATTCTTTGACCTCTAACCTCAGAAGTCATCTCTTCTTCAACAGACTTCCTAACAGGATCATTAATCGGTTTGAGGTTACAATAGAAATGTCTTACTATTTTGGTGCAAAAAGGAAGCTTGACAGATAACCAGGGCATATAGAAATCAAGGTAGAGACTAAGATCAAATTTCAATACCTCTTGAAGCACCTTGTAGTCAATGTAGTGCATCTTGCAAACATTCCTTCTTGCAAAATGACTCAGGTACTTCTGTGATTCCTCGATCTTTTTCACATTAAATCCCTTTGGAGGAAATGTGATTTCTTTATCCTTCTCCTCAGTTTGCTTTGAAGTTTGCCCTTTTTTTGTTTCTATAGACTGGAAAGTTTCCTCAAGCATGCCTACTATAACTTTGGTAAGATTGTCATCAACCTTGGGCTTCTTCAGAGGCTTAGGAGAAAATGTTGGAGTATCAGATGAATCAGAGGAAGGAGGAGATGATTCTTTTGTAGTTTTCCCTTTTCCAGGAGGTGAACTCTTCTTGGATTAAGCTCTTGTAGCAATGGGCTCCTTAATCACAACTCCTTTTACCTTTGGCTTGGTTTGCATTTTGGCTTTGGATTTTGGTTTGGGAGAAATTTTCCTCTTTTTCGTAGGAGGAGAGGAATGTGTATCAGAGGATTGATATGGCTCAAAAGACTCATATGGAGTGCTAAGGTTGGGAGATTTTGTCCTCACCATTGTGATTTTAGAGAATGAGAAGTTTCAGGAAAAACAGGGACGAAAGTCGCAAGTTTCGGGAAGCAATTCAGAGCTATCTGAGAGGTTTTTAAAGCTTTGAATTATTGGGTTTTGACAGTAATAGGAAGAGAAAGATTCCTTGAAAAGTTTTTGTGAGAGCACAAAAGAATCACTCGAGGAGAGTTTTGTGAAATAACCGAGTTTCGAGTAGAAATAACCTAGAACCCGACATCACTCAAGGGCTTACTCGAGTGATCATCATCATCACTCGGGTAGCTACTCGAGTAATCATATGAAAAATTTTAAAATACAACAAATTTGAGAGTGTACCTGGCATGAATAATATTGTAATTATCCATGTATATTCCCTTGATCATTGGATGACTCTCTAGAACAAATTTGAACTGAAAATCAGATGATTTAAAATTTGCACCCAGGTTCACTCGAGGCCTTACTCGACTAACATTGAACATCACTCGAGGCCTCCCTCGGGTAAGCTGTCTCTTCACCTTCTGACTGTTCATTTTCAACCGTTGTGCCATTTCATTTGAAATTAATGCTTCACTGGCACATTTCCAAGTTCATTACTCGAGTGGGTACTCGAGTAATGTATCTATTACTTCACGTTGTCACTCTAGTGATACTCATTACTTGAAGTTGTCACTCCAGTAATGTTCATTACTTGAAGTTGTCACTCTAGTAATGTTGTCCTCTGTTAACCTCTGCTATTCTTACTCCAAAATAGAATATTATGATCCTGCAAAATAAATTGCTAGAAACTCCGATGCTTAAGTTAGTAATCATCAAAACATCAATAAATAGTATCATCTAACATTTTGTAAACACTAAATAACTTACAATTCATTGGGATTTACCATTCCCAATTCTCATCTAATATATAAAAATTGATCTTTTGCAAGAGGTTTTGTGAAGATATCAGCTAGTTGAAGATGAGTTGGAATGAATATCACTTTGACATCTTTCTTTTGGACATGATCTCTGATGAAGTGATGTCTAACATCAATATGCTTGGTTCTGGAATGTTGAACAGGATTCTTTGCCAAACTTATCGTGCTAGTGTTGTCATAGTAGATTGGTGTTTCTTTCAAATAAATACCAAGATCCTTGAGTTGTTACTTTAGCCATATTACTTGTGCACAACAGCTTGATACTGCAACATACTTAGCTTCCGTTGACGAAATAGACACTGTAGTTTGTTTCTTGCTAAACCATGATACAAGTGAGCCTCCAAGAAACTGGTCTTGTTTACTTGTACTCTTTCTGTCCGTCTTGTATCCTCTATGATCAGAGTCTGAGTATGCAACTAGATATTCACTTCTCTTTAGGATACCAAAGACCCAATTCTGGCGTGTCAGTAAGATATCAGAAGATTTTTTTGACGGTTTCAACTTGTGATTCTTTTGGTGCTGATTGATATCTTGCACACATACCCACACTGAATTGAATGTCGGGCCTGCTTGTAGTGAGATAGAGTAATGATCCAATCATTTCTCTATATTTTGTGATGTTTTAATCTTTTCTCTTGACATCCGCATCAAGCAATGTGGTTGAGCTTATAGGTGTGTCCGTTTCATTTGCTTCATCCAATCCATACTTCTTCAATAGCTCTTTCAAATATTTTGTTTGGGATATGAAAATTCCATTCTTTCTTTGTTTGATTTGCAACCCAAGAAAGAAATTTAATTCTCCCATCATTGACATCTCAAACTCCCTCTACATTATCTTAGAAAATTCTTTGCACATGTTTTGTTAGTAGCATCGAAAACTATATCATCAACATATATTTGCACAATTAATATATCATCACGTTTTCATTTTGTAAAAAGTGTTGTATCGACTTTTCCCCGTACAAAACCTTGATCAATAAGAAATTTACTGAGCCTTTCGTACCATGCTCTAGGAGCTTGTTTTAAACCATATAAAGCCTTTTTGAGTTTGAAAACATGGTCAGGTTGGGTTATATCTTCAAAACTTGGAGGTTGCTCTACATATACTTCTTCCATGATGTAACCATTTAGAAATGCACTCTTTACATCCATTTGATAGAGTTCGAATCCTTTGATGCATGCAAAGGCTAAGAGTACTCGTATAGCTTCCAATCTAGCCACTGGAGCATACGTTTCCTCATAATCAATTCCTTCTTCCTGATTATAGCCTTTGGCCACCAATCTTACCTTATTTCTGACAATTATTGTGGATTCATCAAGTTTGTTCTTGAATACCCATTTAGTGCCAATGATCAGATGATCCTCAGGTCAGGGTACCAAATCCCAAACTTGATTTCTTTCAAATTGGTTTAGTTCTTCTTGCATTGCTATAACCCAATCATTGTCTGATAAGACTTCGTCAATGTTAGAAGGTTCAATCTCAGAAATGAATGCAGAAAAACTTGCTTAATTGAAAATTCTATTTCTAGTTTTGACTCCTTCATTCACATCTCCTATGACATGATCTAGGGGATGACTCCTATTGTATTTCCAGGCTTTAGGTTGACCTAGTGACTGATCTTCTTCCTTGGTTTGATCAACTTCTGGAATAAGAGATTTAAAAATAGATTGACCATTTTCTTGATTTAAAACAACTTCATGCTCATCATCAATGGTTTCGCCAGAGGATTCAAATTCATCAAATACAACATGAATTGATTCTTCAACAACACATGTTCGTTTATTGAAAATTCTATATGCTTTACTTCGGTTAGAATATTCTAGGAAAATTCCTTCATCTGTTCTAGAATCAAATTTTCCTAAGTTATATTTACCATTATTATGAATGAAACATTTACATCCGAAGATAAGTAAATGAGCAAGATTCGGCTTCCTTCCTTTGCATAGCTTGTATGGTGTCTTTCCAAGTTTTGTTCTAATCTAGGCTCTATTTGAAATATAGCATGCTGTGCTCATTGCATCGGCCCAGAAAACTTGAGACATGTTCTTTTCATTTAGCACTGCTCTAGCCATTTTAGTGATCACTCTATTCTTACATTCCACGACTCCATTTTGTTGTGGTGTCCTTGGAGCAGAGAAATTGTGATCAATGCCATTAGCATCACAATATTCTTCAAATTCTCCATCGTGATCTGTCCTGATATCTGCAATAGACATAACTTTCTCATTTTGCACTTTCTTGGCAAAAATAATGAATTCTGCAAAGGTTTCTTCCTTTGATGACAGAAAAATAGTCCATGTAAATCTAGAGAAATCATCAACAATGACCAATGAATATAAGTTGCCACCAAGGCTTTTAACTCTCGCTGGACCAACTAAATCCATATGTATCAATCGAAGTGGTCGATTTGTTGTAATCTCATTTTTTGATTTGAAAGATGATTTAGTTTGTTTACCCTTTTGACATGCGTCACAAATCAAATCACTTTTAAAACTTACTTTAGGTAAATCAAGAACTAAATCCTTTTTAAGTAGTTTGCCTAGTTGGTGCATGTTGACATGAGCTAGTCTCTTATGCCATAACCAACTTTCATCGGCATTACTCAGAAAACAATTTTCAGAATTATTTCTATTTATATCAAGTGTATAGCAATTACCTTCCCTTTTTGCTCTGAGCTTTGCCTTGATATTTTTCTTATCAAGTTGTAAGTCTTTCTTGTTGACAATCAGACATTCTTCTGAATCAAATATTATCCAGTTATCTTTATCTGCACTTTGACTTATGCTCAGCAAATTATGACACAAGCCTTCAACATAATATACATCTTTGACTTGTATTCCTCTGTCATTTTTTATTTCACCAATTCCTGCTATTTTTCCGGATTGATTTCCTCCAAATTTTACCTTTCCACCTTCCTTAGGTTGCAATGTGGTAAAACTTTCGAAATCACCGGTCATATGTCTAGAGCATCCACTGTCTATTTTTGGATGCTTTAAGACATATATCTTCTTCTGTTTCCTCTTGAGCAACTAGACATATATTGGCTACTTCCTCTTCATCGCTTTCTTCGTCAGAAGAACTATCTCCTCATATGGCAGATACAAAGGCTTTCTTCTTGTTGTAGAATTTGCCTTTTCTCTTCTCTTTATTCTTCTGAATCAGTTCTTGACATTCTGATTTGAAATGTTCTGGCTTTCCACATTCATAATAGATGATGTGTTCTTTATTGCTTGTTCCTCCTTTCTGAAAGTTTTTGAATCCTTGACCCTTCTTATAAAACTTTCTGAATCATTTTATGATTAGGCCCATTTTTTCATCATCAAGCTTTTCATCTTCATCTTGTTCTTCTTCTTTTGCTTTTAGTGCTAGACCTCTTTTCTTCTTGTCGCCAATATCATCTAGTTCTCGTTTAAACTTTAATTTGCTTTCATATTCAAAAAGGCTTCCGAATAGAGAAGCAATTGATCGCATTGATTCACTTTTTGCTTCCTCAATTGCAGTGACATTTGCCTCCCAGTCTTTAGAAAGAATATTTAAAATATTTCGTACTTGGGTATGTTGATCATAGACTTTTCCAAGTACTGCAAGTTGATTAACAAGGTGAGTATATCTAAGTTTAAATTCAGCTATCGACTCCCTGATTTCATTCGAAGTAAATCAAACTTCGTAACCAGAGTATTGATCCGGTTCTCTTTTATTCTAGAAGTTCCTTCATGAGCTATTTCCAAGGCTTCCCATATTTCTTTAGCTGTTGGGAGTATGCAGATTTTGAAGTACTCATTTTGACTTAATTAGAATTGCTTTGCTGTTGTGTAATGAGTTTCTTGTCATTCTCATCATATTCTGTTGGTGTCTTGGGAACTCTTTATGAATCTACAATCTTTTCAGGTTTGTAGTTTCCACTCTCAAACACATCCCATAGCCCATATTCAGTAGCCATTACGAAGACTCTGAACTTCGCTTTCCAGAATGAGAAGTGTTCGCCATTGAAACTCGGAGGTCTTGTGATAGAAGCTCCGTCTGGAAGAATGCCTTCACCCATGCTTGCCATTGGATCCTTCTTAGGCTTTTAAACCTTAACAAGAAGACCTACACTCTGATACCAAATGTTAGTACAAGCGTTTAACCCAAGAGGGGGGTGAATTGGGTGATCCTAGAAATTTCATTGCGTATAAGGAAATTGAAAGAATATTAAAAGCAGTTAGAGCAAGGAGAAATATCACTGAAGTGTACACCGAGAGTTATACTGGTTCGACCACAACCACTTTGACCTATGTCCAGTCCTCAGAGCGCCTCTGAGAGTTTCACTATATTCTCCAAGATTCAGTGGATTCTTGGCACCTCAGTACATAGCAAGTTCCTTCACCTGGACACTCGCTCCCCCTTACACGTTGTAATCAAAACCCCAATTCAAGGTTCCACTACCTTAAGTTGTCTCAATAACAAATATTGAGTTTGTAATGAAAAACTCTTTCACAGAGCAAATATATAATCTTTGAAGTACAAATGAATGAGTATATGAAAACAAAGTACTAAGAGTGTGTTGATCAGTGTAATCTCAGTTTGTGTCTTTTTTCTTCTCTCTGAATGCTCCATATATATAGATGATTTGTAGTATCCATTGAAAGTATTTCAAATATGTCCGTTAGAGTCACGCAGCAACGGTTGATCATTCTTCAAATTTGAAAACTATCCGTTTGCGGTAGGTAGCGGTAGGTGAACGTTCGAACACTTTATTTGACTTTGCTCTTCTTGTATGATCTCTTCATTGTTTCTCTGTAAATGTACTTAGGATACTAATGCAATGAAGAGTTAATCATATATATAACAAATCAAAAGATATTCGATGAAAAACTTAATTTCTGGACCGCCTTACTCGAATGGCTACTCAAGTGATCAAGTTTGTTACTCGAGTGGTCCCTCGAGTAAACCTATCAAAAATATGGTAGAGAGCAAATCAACATTTTAAATCAGATATCACTCGGGTAAGACCTGGAGTGATATATTACAAACCTTGAAAATACTTAATTACTCGAGTGGTTACTCGAGTGGCCATGTCTTTACCTTCACAGGTTACTCGGGTGATCACTGTGGTAATCTAGTTACTCAAGTGGCTACTCGAGTGGGCTTCATTTTTCTTCACACCTTACTCGAGTGGTTCCTCGAGTGGCTTTCAAATAACCCGGTAGATTACTTGATTACACCCTCGAGTAAATGCATCAAATTCTTGGCCGAGAGTTTGCTTTCTGGTTACTCGAGTGGTTACTCAAGTAATGCTTCAAATAATTCTACAGATTACTCGGGTGGTCCCTCGAGTAATGCTATTTTCTCACTGGTTACTCGAGTGGCTACTCGAGTGATATGTTGCATTTCTTAGCCGAGAGTCACTGGAAGATTTTTGACCTGGTTACTCGAGTGGCTACTCGAGTGATGCCTTTGCAAATGAGGTTACTCGAGTGGCTACTTGAGTAATGGTCTATATAACTTTGCAGATTACTCGAGTGGTCCCTAGAGTAACGTCGTCCAATTTTTAGCAGTGCTTCACTGGATGAAATTTTCTTTGGTTACTCGAGTGGCTACTCGAGTAATGGCTTCCCTTAATCGAAAGGCTACTCGAGTAAGCCATCATAGAATTGGTTCATCACTCCAGTGCTTACTCCAAGTAATGCTTTGCCTCTTTGTTCAAATCCCTTTGTTTGTTATCAAATTCTTTTATATTATTGATCCAATCTTTGTTATCATTAAAACATATGGGATCTAACAGACACTACATTCTGGATGATCAGGTGTCACGTTTTGTTGCATGTTCTGGTGGGTCGTCTCCCTTTGAAGTTCATTGTCGTCTCGGTCATGTGTCTATTTTGTCTCTAAAGAGGTTATATCCTCACTTTTCTTTTGTGCCTGCTTTGGATTGTGAGTCGTGTCAGTTTTTCAAACACCATCTTGTTCATTTGGCACCTCGAGTCAATAAACGGGTTGCGTCCCCCTTTGAGTTAGTACATTCTAATGTTTAGGGTCCTTATTCAGTTTTATCTCAGACTGGTTATCCTTACTTTGTCACTTTTATTGATGATTATTCCTGAACAACTTGGCTTTATTTAATGAAACAACGCTCAGAAATGTTTACTCATTTTCAAAACTTCTGTGTTGAAATTCAAACTCAGTTCAATACTCTTGCCAAAATCCTTCAAAGTGATAATGTGAAAGAATATTTTCTGTCCCTTTTACTGATTACATGCATAGCCATGATATTCTTCACTAATCCTCATGTGTCAATACCCCTACTCAAAATGGTGTTGCCGAAAGAAAGAATCATCATCTTTTAGAAACTGCTCAAGCTCTTATGTTTCATTCCAGTATTCCTACACCGTTTTGAGTTGATACCGTATCTATTGCATGTTTTCTCATCAATCGCATGCCTTCGGCTGTTCTTAGTGGTGACATTCCCTATTCTGTTTTGTTCCACACCAATAAGCTCTTCCTTGTTGATCTAAAAATCTTTAGCTGCGTTTGTTTTGTTCGGGATGTTCGTTTAAGTGTCAGTAAACTCGATCCTAAGTCTTTAAAGTGTGTCTTCCTTAGTTATTCTTGCATTTAGAAAGGTTATCAGTATTACTCTCCCGATCTTCATTGTTATCTTGTGTCCACTGATGTCACCTTCCATGAGTCCCCTTCTTTCTTCAAGTCTTTTGTTTTATCTGAGTCTCCCTCGGTTATTGATACGACAAATGATTTCTTGGTTTATCGTGTCCCACCAATTTAGACTGATGTCTAGTTCCTGATATCATCACTGCGACTGATCCAGCCAATTCTGTGCCTTTGTTAATAGATGCTTCACTGTCAGATTTTGTTACTGCAACCCCTAAGCCTCACATTCCTGCCCCTGATACAATTTTGCCTGATTTTGCCATTGACCTGTCTAATGACCTCCCTATTGCACTCAGAAAAGGTATCCACCCCCATTGTCCTTCCAAATGCTATGTTGATTGCATGTATCTTATATCAAACTTTGTGTCTTACCAACAATTGCCCATGTTTCCTCTTCCCTTGTGGCCACCCTTGAGTCCATCACTACCCCTACCACCCTTCACCAAGCCTTAGTCTATCCTGGTTGGCATACTGTGATGGAAGAAGAAATGATGGCCCTTAAAAAGGCTTGTACCTGGACTCTTATTGATCTGCCTTCTGGGAAGAAGGCCATTGGGTGTAAATAGGTGTTTGTAGTTGAGACTAAGGCTGATGGGTTCTTGAAATGGCTAAAAGCTCGGCTTGTTGCCAAAGGGTATGCACAAACTTTTGGCATTAATTACTCCAAGACTTTCTGCCCGGTCGCTAAACTCACTTCCGTTCATCTTCTTGTCTCTCTAGCTACCACCTATTATTGGGATTTGCATTAGTTGTGTAACCTCCTTCCGTAATTAATATTCAAAATAATCAAAACTCATTTCAAACCCATCTTTACGATAGGGTTTTCACAAATACATTTTGAAATCCAAATAACCTGGTCTCATATTCATATTTTGAATACAATTACCACACGAAGATAAATCAATTCAATATATACATATCAGAGTGCACAACATAATGCACGGCAAACCCTGGGTTCATACCTTTACAAAGGATTCATAGGACACATTCACCCTTTACAAGTTTTCATACGGGGATTACACAAATCCATCCCAATTATATAATCAAATACTTATCTACATATACACATCCAAATCATATACAATTATCCCAACTAGCAATGATAACCAACTACCAACTCTATATCTCGAAGGAGTCTTCACCGCCCCGGGTTGCTTGCCCCCTTCTTGAGCCTCTTACCCTATTTACATGGTTAGTAGGGGAGGGTGAGATTCGAGAGAATCTCAGTAGGAAAACAATACCAACATACATGCAAGATATGTGTTTAATGCATGACATGCTTGCATTACATAACTCATACTCACATAATGACAAATCTGCAAGCTCAACGTTTCGAACAACTTACTGATGGCCATAGCATAAATTGAAATAGAGCTTCAATCATTCATATATCTTACACATAATCAAGCAAAGTAATAACATGCATGAATACACCAACACAAATATCATATACATGCAGGAGAGGTAAGTTTCCTACTTTTGTTCTTTCCACGTATGCTCTAGCACCAGCTACTCCCAATTAGAGCGAACATCAAACCCTATAACCAAAACAAGGATATAGGGTTAATCCCTTTTCCAATTCCTTAACTTTCAAACACTTAAGTTAGGTATCATTTAAGACCTTTAAGTGGCTACTCAAAGCCTTAACACATGCCTAAAGGGTTAGGAGAAACTTGATCGAAGACAATCTTTCAAAACCTCAAATTCCCATTTTTTGTTGCAACACTCAAGTGATGGATGACGCACTCGAGTAATGAGATGACTTGCACTCGAGCATGAAAGCTCACTCGTGTGAGTGCTTGACCGAGAGCACAAGCAGAAACAAGAAATGCTCGTTGCACTAGAGCATCAGCATCAACATCAACACTCAAGTGATAGACTCATGCTTACCCAAGTCCCACCAAGTAGGGCACAAAAAGTGCTCACTCAAGGGCATAGAAAACCCAGAGCCAGAAGTGCACTCAAGCACGAGCTCTGGAACTCGAGTGAGGGCACAAAACTCGTGAGTGCTAAATCACACTCTTAACAAATGGATTGCGAGTGTTATCCTGAGAAGCGGGCTCATAGTGCAAAAACACATGCTCACTCAAGTGATAACCCACTTTACTCGCATGTGAGGAAACACACTCTTGTTTTTTCGCATGGAAATGCACTCAAAAACTGAAGGGAAAAGAAGGAACTTGGTGTTGCACTCGAGTGAGACCCTTGTTCACTCGAGTGAGGCTCTATCAAAAGCCAAAACGCACTAGACAACAGAATTTTCCCTAACTTCCAACATGCGTTTCCAATGGTCCCAAAATTCTCATCCAAGACTACTCCCATATAATTTCACACAAGGAACCTAAAACCACAAAATGACCATCTTGGCTTCCAAGAGTTCAAACTACTTCCAATGGCACCAAAACACAATATGACACCATTGTAACTCCAATACTCAAACCAATTCAATCATTTCGCAATTATACCAAAATTAGGGCAAATTCCACAATTCATAAAACTCAACCAAAAGTCACAAAACTTAGGTCAAAAGAAAGCTCTTACTCACCTCTTCCTCTTCCTCAAGCTTGTTTCTTGATTCTTCATCTTTCAAATTTCCTCAAGCTTTAAAACACCTTCTTTCACAAATCTAAAACCATAGAGATGAAGCTCTCATCACTATGAACAATATTATAGAAGGGTATTTGAGTATTAGAGGACAACTACAAAGCTAAATCTCACCTTTTTCCTTTCTCTTTCCTCCTTCACTTGGATGTCCATAGAGATAAAGAGAGAAGGTAAAGATGATGAAGAAGGTCAGCATTTTTAGCCCCTCCCAATGCCTCTAGCCGACTTTCAACTAGTACGTTATTTATTCATCATCTCTTATAATTCAATTCATCTTGCATGTTTCTGTATATATAATTTTACATTATATATTCTCAGAGTGGTATACACATACTGCACTCAAAATGGTCTCGAGTGCAACAAAAGCAAGCTCACTGATGGCAGCTACAGACGCTTCTTCCAATAGCTATGTTCGAAGGTATATATATTATTCACCAATGACTATAATATTAATAAATTGATGAAGCACTTTATATAGTTTATATATATATATGACTATTGACAAATTTTTCTTCTTATTTCTTTTTAGTGGCTAAAACAATCGGACAACATCAACGATTGTGGATACTACGTGATGTAGTATATGAAAGACATTATCACCCTCACTTTTGAAAATATTGATACAATGAAGGTATATTATATACTCAATTCATTCGTATATATATTCGGTCAGCTATGTATTATAGTATCTAACTTACATTTTGTTTCCTTTTGCGTACAGTATTTTGATGCCTCATGCATGATGTTTAGAAACTCACAAATGAAAGAAGTTGTTGAAGAGTTGGTGACATCTGTGCAACACAGTGGGAGAGTAAAATACATGTAGCATGACTATAAATTTCTAGATTCTAATGATTTATTTGTTTTAAAGTTTTGGTTTTAATAATATATGTATGTACATGAATGATTGTAAATATATTCTGATTTATTGTATTGTTCTATATATGAATGAATGTAAATATATATTGTGATTCGTTCTATACAAATGTATATGCAAGGGAATAACGAAAGCATACCCCCCCTCCCGTTTTTTTTTTAAAATTAGTTTTGATAAATCACTGTTATTATCTAACAACTGTTATTTATGTCAGCTATATATAATGGTTGTTAAAGTAGAACATATGACATCATAAATCATAGTTGTTATTTAACAACCGTTATTTATATGGCTTTATGTCAAAATGTAGAATTCGAGTGTTGCATCCTTTATATAAATATTCAAGTCCTTAAGCTATCCCATTAACAATTTTGTACAAGTTTTCGCCCATGTCAATGATGAGTTTGTTTTATTTTCCTTGTTGGGAATCAATTTGTCAAGAGAACCATTGCACGTAAATTGATATATGAGAGCCTTCTCCTCGCCTTCTAAACAAAATCCAAGAAGGGCAACAACATTAACATGAGAAGTTCTGCTAATACTGGCAACTTCATTAAAAAATTCTTCCCCATTTCCTTTGGAAGGATTCAAGATCTTTACAGCTACTGGACAACCATTAAGTAGCCCCGCTTTGTATATAATACCATAACCACCTTCTCCTAGTTTAACTTGAAAAGATTTAGTGATTTTCTTGATATCAGCAAATCTATATCTTGTGAGAGCCAAAGGTTCTTGGTTTTTAATAAAGGTTTCAATTTGCTAGTCACCCTTAGATGTCTTCTAGAACCTTATCTTCTGCCTCAATGATTTGATTTTACAACAAAAATAGCACTACAAATTAAAAGCGTTCCTATTGCTCCACTTGTACAACCTATGACACGTAGTAGTTTAATGCCCGAGTAAAGAACATGACAATTCATTAATAGTCTCATGAAATAAATGAAAGAAAAAAAATCAAATATAGAATTAAAAACTTTATATATATATATATATATATATGCAAATTTGACAGAGTGCTATTCAAATATTAAAAAAAATGGAGAAGCTAATTAAAACCACCCAGCTCAAGTAGTCATAATTAAAAGGTGGCGTGAAAATGGTAAGATATATCAGCTGATATGAAATGCTGAATTATAATATAGTAGATACCATGTGAAATGGGGAAAAAACAAAGAAACATGGAAACAGCAGGTCAATCGACCCATCATTACCTATTATAAGTTTCATCTTCATATTGCTGGAATTTTCTGTAAACCATGAACAAAGAAATATTAGAGCGCATATATATATATATATATATATTTCACTTTTGTTGGTGTCAAGATGATTACCTTGCCTTATTCTTAATTTTTCATAGTGGTGCTCTAACTACAGGTACTTTGTAAAACTTGTTTTTAGTTAATATTATTTTGTCATGAATCAAAACAATATATATATATATATATATATCAGCCGAAATAAATGATTAAATTATATTCCTCAATCTTCTGTATAACATATACTTATCTAATTTAACCAGATGGAAGTTAGTTTACCTAGGCACAGCAACTGATGGGCCTAATCGAAGGACAGAGACAGAAGCCGTACTTGCAAGAACCGGACACCCCAAGTCATAATTCATAAGATCCGTCTGGGCAATGACAATTAAACAGAGTCCCGTCATCGTGCAAGCTCCCACAAGTTCCTCCAGATTCCATGCATTTTGAGCATTGATTCTGATCTGCTTCATACTGAACATCAAATCCCTAATCCAAAGCATCCTTCAAAGATTCAATTCCAGCGAAAGGGTTCACTGTCACACCCCATCTAATCGGCACCTGAATCTGAACTCTGCAGTGTTGAGAAAGCTCTGGGAATTGTCTCAACTGAGTTTGATTTACAAAGAAACCGTGCTTTTGAATGTCATCCCTGCACATGAAGTTGTTTTGGCGGATGGAGAAGCCAGGACCACAATCATAGAACAGGGTCATGTTAAAAACATGTGGGGAGATGGAAAACAGAGCAGAGTCTAAAGAAGTGCTAGTGAAATGAAAAGAACAGTTATCATAACTTGGGATGTCTGTTCGCACCATTTTTACTTTTTCACGAGCTGGATTGATATCGACCATGGTGAAGGTTTGAGAGGCAATGCGAATGGAAATGATGTCAGGGGGAAGGCACTTGACTTCAAAACCTTCGCTCCCACAGTAACAAGGTTTGTTTCTTCCCCAGAAAGGGTAGGGTAAAATCACGTTTCCACATTTGTAGGTGCGACTGCATGTTATGTATTTGGAATCATCTTTTTGACTCAGGGATTGTGGCAGAGTCAAGAGATACAAGAAGAAGAAGAAGAAGAACATGTTGAATGTGTATGGAAAAAGGAAGCGATTACGGTTATGCAGTATGTCAGAGAATTAGAATGCAGAGTGGTGTGTGGTTCCATAACCACATCACAAGAAAACAGAGCAAGAGGACTAGTGCCACAGTTTAATGGGCTTTCCTCTATTTAATAATTTTCAAAGCTCTGTAATTTGAGCGAACTTCATTGTAATCTTCTTCCTCTTTCTGTTTTATTTTGGGTTTCTCTGTAATGGCAGCACTTGGCAGTGGAATCATTGCCCGGATGCAGGAAGGATTTCCTAGTTATGTCCAAGGTTTATTGGTATAGAAACCAAAACTCAATATGTTTATTCAAACTCAGATATGTTTACAATGAAAAACCAACATCTATTTATACTAAAAACGAAACCTCCATAAATGCTTAAAATAATGAAGAAGTCAGATTTGGCAACACACACCAACCCCCTACAACGTCAGTGCTCACATCATGAGCAATGTCAACGATGGCTGCTTGCAATGTTCACACTCTCTGTTCTGACTCTCTGTTCTGTTTCTGTTTCATTCCCCCGGGGTTGGACAGGACTCGTCCTCGAGTTAGAATCAACATCATCAATATATGGAGATAGATCTGAAGCTTTATGCTTCAGTAAAAATGACTTGGGCTTATTTTTGATTTTGACGTGTTTATCTGGTGGCAAAGGTTCAAGCTGAATCTGCACATCATCCTTCTGGAAGGAATATGTGTTTGCAAACCCGTCGTATAGAGCGTGTCGATCATATTGCCAAGGTCTTCCCAGAAGAAGATGACAAGCGTCCATTGGAACAACATCACACCAAACTTCATCATGATACCTTTTACCGATAGAGAAAGTAACAAGGCATCGTTTGGACACTTTTACCGCGGTTCCTTTGTTAAACCATTGGAGTTTGTACGGGTACGGATGGTTGTGAGTTGGTAGTTGCAGCTTTTCTACCATGTAGTTAGAGACTACATTTTCACAGCTTCCGTTGTCGATAATGACGTCACAAACTTTACCTTGAGTAGTGCAGCGAGTATGAAAAATGTTGTGACGTAGCCAAGGCTCTTCTTCCTCTATGGCTGTGTGCAAGCTTCGTCTAATCACAAGTGTTTCACCATAATCAGGAGGAATGATTTCTTCATCAAAAATTGGCTCTTCATCAAAGACAGGTTCTTTGTCGGGTATGAGCTCATTTTCTTCTTCAAAAACTGCAACAGTTTCCCCTTCAATAATAGTAACCACTCTGCGGGTAGGACATTCTGAAGCGATATGACCGAACCCTTGGCATTTGAAGCACTTAGGTGCTTTGGAGCTAAATTCCTTGATAGCCTTTGGTGGAGGCTTGCTTGAAGAGTTAGACTGATATTCTTGTGTATGCCTGTTTGAAGAGTTATGCTGATGCATTTGTGTAGGCTGATGCATGTGTATTTCATGTCGATCAAAAGGAATTTCAGTGGAGGAAGACGGTTGAAACGGAAACCTTTTGGGGAACTGTTTCTCAATACGGATGGCTAGACGAATGACGTCATCTAGAGTCCAGTATTGTTGGAGCTATACTGGATGGGCAATGTTAGTATTCAACCCTCCAAGATAACGGGCTATTGTTTGCTCCTCCCTTTCTTGGATATCACACTTCATCATGAGCTTATCAAATTCCCTCGTATATTCCTCTACAGACATAGCCTTTTGGCGAAGATGATGTAACTGAAGGAAATTATCTTGATAATAATTTTCTGGAAGAAACTTACGTGAGAGCTCGCGTCGCATCTTGTCCCACATTCGTATCTTGCTTTTTCCTTCTCTTTCACGCCTTCTTTTAAGATTCTCCCACCATATAGATGCATGTTTCTTTAATTTGATGGCGACAATTTTGACTTTTTGCTCATCGGGAATCTCTTTATATTCAAAAACTCGCTCGACGGTTTGAAGCCAATCGACAAATTCGTCTGGTTGAAGTCTTCCTTCAAATTCAGGTATGCCTACCTTAATGTCATTAAGGCGGAATGACTGTTGTTGAGGACGATGGCGGTAGTCAGTGGACGATGAATTATTGTTATCTGAATCATCCTCTGGATATTCACTGCGAGTTTCTAGCATGGCTTGCTGCGTTTGTACAGTGGTTTCCAGTTCCTGTATCCGACGTCTCATCTCGTCTATCTCAATCTCGCGTGTGTTTCTGCGTCTTGGAGGCATTTTTTGGAATTGTTCTTGTGAGGTTAGGTATAGGATGGAAAAAGTACAAGGATAGGACTGGTTTTTATGGTAAGTAAATGATAAAACTGGAATTTTTATGGACAAATGAGGTAGAAAGGTAATTTCTTAACTTTCAGGGATAAAATTGTAATTTTGGCAAAAATCTGGGGTTAAAATGTAATTTTCGAAAGTTTTGGGGTCTAAAATGTAATTTTGGCAGAAATTTGGGGCCAAAAAGTAATTTCAGAAAGTTTTGGGGTCCAAAATGTAATTTCGGCAGAAATTTGGGGGGAAAATGTAATTTCAGAAAGTTTTGGGGTCCAAAATATAATTTCGTCAGAAATTTGGGGCCAAAATGTAATTTCTGAAAGTTGGGCTGACTGGGATTGATGACGTGGCAGTTATGACACGTGGCAGTCAGTGATTGGTCCACGTTTTGTTGACTGATGACGTGGCTGCTGATTGGACTGGGTGACGTGACAATGCTGACGGTGCCGCTGGCGTGGCGATATTGACACGTGGCGCAATCTGATTTGACAGCGTGGCGTTGACTGGTCAACAGTGATGACGTGGCGGCTGACTGGGTCGTCTTCAACCTCTAGACTCCGGCGACCGTCTGAAATTCCGGCGAATTTTCCGGCGACTTTCCGGCGACGTCCGTGGAGGCGCGTGGAGGTGTTTCACGGCGGTGACCGAGGCTATTCCTAGGTTTTTCGGCCTTCTGAACACGATGGTGAGGTCGGTTTCTTCAAAAAACGCTCCGAGAGTGAAAATCCAACACCCCCTTTTTCTCACGTTTTTTTTTTCTCACCCACTCCTCACTCTTTCGCTCTCTGGCTCTCTAGAACTCAGCTCTGGTACCAAAATGGTATAGAAACCAAAACTCAATATGTTTATTCAAACTCAGATATGTTTACAATGAAAAACCAACATCTATTTATACTAAAAACGAAACCTCCATAAATGCTTAAAATAATGAAGAAGTCAGATTTGGCAACACACACCAACCCCCTACAACGTCAGTGCTCACATCATGAGCAATGTCAACGATGGCTGCTTGCAATGTTCACACTCTCTGTTCTGACTCTCTGTTCTGTTTCTGTTTCATTTATGGTTAAAGCCGGCTATGGCTACTGATCAGCATCGATTCCATTTTCCTCGTAAGAGACGCCTTGTTGCATTTTTATTCAGGATTATATGTTGATAAAATGCTTAAACAGAGTCCGTCTAATAGGAACAAATGAGATAAAATTTTGCCTTGACAATTCACTTGGCCATAACCAATTGATTAACAGTGATACTAGATTTTGATATTCAATGAATAATTCTGCCATTATTAAATGGTGTAAAATAGATAATAAATTGGTATAGAAACCAAACTCAAATATGTTTATTTAAATTCTTGATGATTTTACAATGAATCTCATTCACCTATTTATACTAATACATTACTCATTAAACTAAAGAAAAATAACTCTCGGTTCAACGTTGGTGTGCCTCACCAACTTCTTCAATCACCTACCCAAGCCGTCAGCCACTGTTTAGCCGTCACTGCTTGCGTCATGCTCTCATGCTCTGTTTTTCCATTTCTGTTTTCCGTTTTTGTTTCATTCTCCCGGGGTTGGACAAGACTCGTCCTCGAGTCACAAACAACATCATCATCAATGAATGGAGATTGATCTGAAACTTTATGCTTCAGTAAAAATGACTTGGGCTTATTTTTTATTTTGATGTGTTTATCTAGTGGCAAAGGTTCAAGCTGAATCTTCACATCATCCTTCTAGAAGGAATATGTGTTTGCGAACCCGTCGTATAGAGCGTGTCGATCATATTGTCAGGGTCTTCCCAGAAGAAGATGACAAGCGTCCATCGGAACAACATCACACCAAACTTCATCGTGATATCTTTTTCCAATAGAAAAAGTAACAAGGCATCATTTTGACACTTTGACCGCGCTTCCTTTATTGAACCATTGGAGCTTGTATGGGTACGGATGGTTGTGAGTTGGTAGTTGTAACTTTTCTACCATGTAGTTAGATACTACATTTTCACAGCTTCCGTTGTCAATAATGATGTCACAAACTTTACCTTGAGCGGTGCAACGAGTATGAAAAATGTTGTGACGTAGCCAAGGCTCTTCTTTCACTGTGGCTGTATGCAAGCTTCGTCTAATCACAAGTGTTTCACCTTGATCAGGAGGAATGACTTCTTCATCAAAAATTGGCTCTTCATCAAAGACAGGTTCTTTGTCGGGTATGAGCTCCTCTTCTTCTTCAAAAACTGCAGAAGTTTCCCCTTCAATAATAGTAACAACTCTGCGGGTAGGACATTCTGAAGCGATATGACCGAATCCTTGACATTTGAAGCACTTAGGTGCTTTGGAGCTAAATTCTTTGATAGCCTTTGTTGGAGGCTTGCTTGAAGAGTTAGACTGATATTCTTGTGTATGCTTATTTGAAGAGTTATGCTGATGTATTTGTGTAGGCTGATGCATGTGTGCTTCATGTCCATCAAAAGTAATTTCGTTGGAGGAAGACGGTTGAAACGGAAACCTTTTGGGCAACTGTTTCTCAATACGGATGGCTAGACGAATAACGTCGTCCAGAGTCCAGTATTGTTGGAGCTGTATCGGATGAGCAATGTTGATATTTAATCCTCCGATATAACGGGCTATTGTTTGCTTCTCCCTCTCTTGGATATCACACTTCATCATGAGTTTTTCAAATTCCCTCGTATATTCCTCTACAAACATAGCCTTTTGGCGAAGATGATGTAACTGAAGGAAATTATCTTGGTAATAATTTTCTAGAAGAAACTTACGTGAGAGCTCGCGTCGCATCTTGTCCCACATTCGTATCTTGCTTTTTCCTTCTCTTTCATGCCTTCTTTTGAGATTCTCCCACCATATGGAGGCATAGTTCTTCAATTTGATGGCAACAATTTTAACTTTCTGCTCATCTGGAATCTCTTTGTACTCAAAGACTTGTTCAACTGTTTGTAGCCAGTCAATGAATTCGTCCGGTTGGAGTCTTCCCTCGAATTCAGGAATGTCTACCTTAATGTCATTAAGGCGGAATGACTGTTGTTGAGGATGATGGCGGTAGTCAGTGGACGACGAACTATTGTTATCTGAATCATTCTCTGGATATTTACTGCGAGATTCTAGCATGGCTTGCTGCGTTTGTACAATGGTTCCAGTTCCTGTATCCGGCGTCTCATCTCGTCCATTTCAATCTCACGTGTGTTTCTGCGTCTTGGAGGCATTTTGGAATTGTTCTTCTGAGGTTAGGTATAGGATGGAAAAATACAAGGATAGGATTGGTTTTTATGGCAAGTAAGGGGTAAAACTGGAATTTTTATGGACAAATGGGGTAGAAAGGTAATTTCATAACTTTCAGGAATGGAAATGTAATTTTGGCAAAAATTTGGGGTCAAAATATAATTTCAAAAAGTTTGGGGGTCCGAAATGTAATTTTGGCAGAAATTTAGGGCCAAAATATAATTTCAGAAAGTTTTGGGGTCTGAAATGTAATTTTGGCAGAAATTTGGGGCCAAAATGTAATTTAAGAAAGTTTTGGGGAGGAAATTGTAAATTTTACCAAATTTAGGGGTCAAATTGCAATTTCTGAAAGTTAGGCTGACTGGGATTGATGACGTGGCGGTTATGACACGTGGTAGTCAGTGATTGGACGACGTGGTGCTGACTGGTCAGACAGGATGACGTGGTAGCTGACTGGGTCGTCTTCAACCTCTGGACTCCGGCGACCGTCTGAAATTCCGGTGCTTTTTCGGTGACTTTCCGGCGACGTCCGTGGAGGAACGTGGAGGTGTTTCACGGAGGTGACCGAGGCTATTCCTAGGTTTTTCGGCCTTCTGAACACGATGGTGAGGTCGGTTTCTTCAAAAAAACGCTCCGAGAGTGAAAATCCGACACTCCCTTTTTCTCACGTTTTTTTTTTCTCACCCACTCCTCACTCTTTCGCTCTCTGGCTCTCTAGAACTCAGCTCTGGTACCAAAATGGTATAGAAACCAAACTCAAATATGTTTATTCAAATTCTTGATGATTTTACAATGAATCTCATTCACCTATTTATACTAATACATTACTCATTAAACTAAAGAAAAATAACTCTCGGTTCAACGTTGGTGTGCCTCACCAACTTCTTCAATCACCTACCCAAGCCGTCAGCCATTGTTCAGCCGTCACTGCTTGCATCATGCTCTCATGCTCTGTTTTCCGTTTCTGTTTCATAAATGAATAGCAATTCAAATGAAATAATAATTAAGGAAAATTTCACCCACCCCACTCTGCCTAAATATGTCCCAAAAGCCCCCATAACTTTTTGAAACATCACTGTAGTCTTATGGGTAGTGAAATGAATTTCGGGGGGAGTGGATAAAAATAACCCTCCTCAATGATTTCAGGCATTTCAATGGTAGGTCTCACAAATTAGCTTATTTGTCTTAAAAATTCACCACATGTATCTTGTGAACCATTACACTTTTCTTTTGAAGTTCCTCTTTTCTTATAAATAGAACTAGTGTCATTGTCATTTCAATTATAAGTCTTGCAAATTGGCTCATTTGTTTTGTAAATTCACACATCCATTTTGTAAAGTGTTACACTTGTATTTTGAATTCTCTATTGTCTTGTAAATAGCACAAGTGGCAATCATTTTTTGAGTAAGGTCATGTTTATTCATTCCCTCCTGAAATTAATTTCACTACCCCATAAGATTGCAGTGATATTTCAGAAAGTTATGGTGGCCTTTGGGAAATATTTAGCTATATTGAGGGCTTGTTAAAATTTTCCCTAATAATGATGACATTTCACTTAGTTTTGCCAGAAGGCTTTTCCCCTGTTTTTTTTTTTTTTTAAGTTCAGAAGGGTTTTTCCAAGTGATTTCTAAATAATACAGCACATTAATTTCAAAATTATGGAGTTCAAAGTTAAGAACCCAAGTGGAAATTCTAATTAAGGAGAATGCCGATTAAAAATCATCTAACAAAAATAATATAAAATGAGAACATTTATAACATGTGAACTTTCAAATTTATTACCCAAACTTTTTTCCTTAGTAGTGTTCACCCCATTCTGTCCCAAATCGTTGCCTTGCTCAAGTTTATCATAAATAGCGTCAAGAACATAATACTCAGTTGGATAATTGGATTCATTAGTCACGTCCTTCAGCACTCCAACTATATCCAATAGCATCACTCCATAGCTATAAACATTAGACTTATAAGATACTCCACCTATATTTATATTTCAAACTTCTGGTGCAAGATATCCGAGAGTATCTCAAGCTTCCGAAAGTGAAATTATGTGGCTTTATATCAAAATGTAGAATTTGAGTGTTGCATCCTCTTTATAGATATTCAAGCCCTCGAGCTATCCCAATTACAATTTAGTACAAATTTTTCCAAGTCAATGATGAGTTTGTATTATTTGCCTTGTTGCAAATCAATTTGTCAAGAGATCAATTGCACATAAATTCATATACAAGAGCCTTCTTCTCTCCTTCCAAACAAAATCCAAGAAGGGTAACAACGTTAACATGAGAAGTGCAGCTAATACTGGCAACTTCATTGATAAATTCTGCCCCATTTCCTTTTAATGGATTCAAAATCTTCACTGCTACAGGACAGCCATTGAGTAGCTTACCTTTGTCTACAGTTCCATAACCACCTTCTCCCAATTTAACTTGAAAAGATTTGGTGATTTTCTTGATATCTTCAAATCTATATCTTGTGGGAGTCAAAGGTTCCCGGTTTTTAATAAAGGCCTCAATTTGTTGGTCAACCTTAGATGTCTTCCAGAATATCATCTTTTTCTTCAGTAAATTGGCTTTACAAGTGTTCCAATCGCCACGCTTGTAAAACCTGACACAATAGATAAATGTCTGAGGAGAAAATATGGCAGATTCATCAACAGTCTGATGAAATACGAGTAAATGAGGAAAAAAAAGGCAAATTTAGAATTAGAAAAATATTCTAGAAAATGAAAATCTATACTGTGCGCGCGCGCGCCTGCGCACTTAGCATATTGTTCTATTTAGTTATATATTTGCGCTTATTGCTTTGACAGAGTGCTATTCAGATCGGAGTATGTTAAAGGGCAGATGCACATTAAAGCTACCAGCTATAATAGTCATAATTAACAAGGTGGTGTGAAAATGGTAAGAAATATCAGCTGATATGAAGTATTGAATTATAATTTGATAGATGCTATGTAACATGAATAAAAATAACATATGTAACAGAAGGTTAATCGAACCATCATTACCTATTATAAGTTTCGTCTTCATGTTGCTGGAATTTTCTGTAACCATTAACCAAGAGAAATTAGAGCGAGAACGCGCGCACATACATGTATATATAGTTGTTTAAAGCGCTAAACTAAATTGGAAACAAGCAAGGTAAGGAGTTTTATCTTCATCCAACTAGACAAATCAAACTGCATATAAGTTTTCTATAATGTGAGATGCTATTTAAACAACAAAAGAACAGAAAACTGATACGCATATATAATGCAGAGCAAGTGAAAGGGCCTAATAGAAGGAAGAGAGCAAGAGGCCATACTTGCATGATTTGGACACACAACTGTCTCGGCAGTGACAACAAAACGTAGACCCATCATCTTCAACGCTCCCACAAGTTCCTCCACATTCCATGCATTCTGAGCAGTAAATCTTATCTATTTCATACCGCACATAAAACCCCTTATCCAAGGCATCCTTCAGCGATTCAATTCCACCCAAAGGTTCACTGTCACACCCCATGTAATCGGCACCTGAATTTCACCCCTGCATTGTTGAGAAAGCTCAGGAAACTGTGTTAACTGAGTTTGATTGACAAAGAAGGCCTGCTTTTGGCTGTCGTCCCTGCAAGTGATGTTGTTTTGGCCGATGGAGAAGCCAGGGACACAATCATAGAACAGGTTCGTGTTCTCAACACTTGGGTCGAACGAGAACAGAGCACGGTCTAAAGAAGCGTTAGTGAAATGGAAAGAACAGTTCGTAGCTTGGGATGTCTGTTCGCACCATTTTTACTATTTCAAGAGCTGGATTGATATGCATCAAGATGAAGGTTTGAGAGCCGATTTGAATTGAAGCCATGTCAGGGGACAGGCACGTGACTTCGAAACCATTCCTCCCACAGTAACGGGGTTTGTTTCCACCCCAAAAAGGGAAGGGTAAGTCCAAGTTTCGACAACTGTAGGTGCGAGTACATGTTATGTATTTGGAATCATCTTTTTGACTCAGGGACTGTGGCAGAGTCAAGAGATATAGGAAGAAGAAGAAGAAGAAGAAGAAGAAGAAGAAGAAGAAGAACACATTAAAATCAAAATTATGGAGTTCGAACTTTTGCTCTGAGCCATTTCCAGCAGTAACATTATACCATGGCTGTCTAGCTGTTCACAGTCCCCCACCCCCCAAAAGGAAAAATGTCTAGTCAGGAAAAATAAGTAACCATATGAATTGACTGTTTTGCTTATGATGGAATAAAGATATACCTTTTCACCTTTTCTATCTATCAGTTTCTTCACTATCATCCACTCTCTTATCGTCTCCTTCATCTTTCAAACTTCACCCTTTACAAACTCCATATCCCCCTCAGGCAAACTCCGGCAACAAACAAGGGTGATTCTATCAACCAATGACAGCGACTGCAAAACCACATGAGATCTAATGACCTTGTCTGCCATCGCTGAACCTACCTTCTTCACTCCTCTATTCCTTTGATCTTTGCTACCGCCCCCTCCCTCATATGCCTTCTTAGCTTCGTTGAAAGCAAAAACCAAATTTCAAAAAGAAAAAATAATAGATCTTGTGTAGTGGCAAGCCATGACAGATTTGGTAATGGAGGGAAACGAAGAAGGAGATGAAGGTGAACTATGGCAAATCAGTAGAACAGAAGGTGAACCACGAATTGCAACTGAGATTCTATAGTGTATAAATTAAGTTAAAATATAAGTGAACTTCCACGAATTGCAAATGACCTTGCGTGGTGTAAAAATTATGTTAAAGTGCAAATGCAAATGACCTTCCACAAATTGCAATTGAACTTCCGTAGTGTGCAAATTAAGTTAAAATGCAAGTGACCTTCCCTCAAATGAAAATGCAAGTGTCTTTCCATGGATTGCAAGTGACCTTCTATAAATTGCAAATGACCTTCAATGATGTGAAAATTAAGTTAGAGTGCAAATACAAATAACCTTCCACGAATTACAAATGACCTTCTACCAATTGCAACTGAGCTTTTATAGTGTGCAATTTCATCATTTCTCTCTACATATTTGTTTCTTCTAGAGAACCACAGATTCCAGGTACCAATGGCCAATTAATTTTTCAATAAGGGATTTTAGCCTATATTTCTTTATAAATATTTTGACACCATTTTTTATCAACTTTTACCATATGATATTACTTTTGGTCTCAAATATAGGAGTTAGACAAGGAATCTACTTTGATTATAAATATAAGAATTCAATCCATTTTACCGTCAAATTTATAATTTTTTTCCCAAAGTATCATTATTGATTATATATATAAAAGGGATTCGTATCAATAGTAATTACAAGGCACATAATTAAAAAGAGTGCTCTAGACAAATCAACACATATTTGTGATAAATAATTAACTAATTAACTAACTTTCTTAATATCTAAAGGGGAAAATTAGAACGAAGGATCAAGAGTAGATAATATTTATTAGGAAGAATGGTAAAGTTGTAATTATTTAAAAGGACCAATTACTAAAATGAAAATTTTAAAATACTCACTTGCTCTTAATTAAACCTCTTACATCTTCTCCCAAATTCTATTTTTAAAACTAATATGAATTTTTAAATTTCATTAAATTCAATGCAATTTCACTCAATGTTTACCACTTACGTATGTATCTATTGAAAAAAGTAATACAAACATCTTTCAATTTTTTCAAAATTATAACTTTTAAAATTGACACAAAATTTATTTAAAATAAAAATATATAATTTTAAGAGAACTCGGAATTTTTTATAATTTATTATAAATGTTAAAGAATGGTTATATATATCTAAAATTTTTTAAAATATATGGAATTTTAAACCATTCAAAGGAGGTTTGCATAATTTATATTTATTTAGAATAAATTCAGGTGAGTTTTAAAAATAAAAATCCATGTAATATAATGTTTTTTTGACCGAAAACCATGTAATATTAATATACTAAAAAAGAAGTCTAGATAATCTATTATATCTTTTATTAGAGATTGGTATTCAGGATTGCCTCCTCAGGAAATACTTGTGTGTAAACCAAAAAAAATGATATTTATAAAAAATTAATATAATCAATAAAGTCTATAATATAAACCAATAATAACATTTCTTTTGGGAGGGGGGTGGATAAAGCTTTTTTAACTACTAAGATATTAGATAGAAAATTTAAGATCTTCTAAATTGGTCTATTTTAGTTAGAGTTTTTTATTTAAGAATATATAAATCAAGAAAAAAATGTAATGATTTTAATGGGTCAATATCTATGTTAATAGTTAAATGATATATTGATGATTTAATAATGTAGGTGTTGGTTAAAATTGAAAAAATGATGATTTTGGTTGTTGAAATTTTCCTGGAAAATAAAATTTTAATAGAGAATGTAGGAAATTTAATCAAGGGTAATTTAATATTTCTAAATTTATATTTTGGTAATTAGTTTTTCAAAATAATTATAACTTTTACGATCATTCCCAATAAATATTATCTGCTCTAGGTTCTTGGTTTTAAATTTTCCTATCTAAAATTCGTCATCTAGCTGTTATATTGTGAATGGGAGGGAATAATCACTAGTATAATACGTTGATGGGAAAATTATACATTTGGTCCTTTAAAAAAAAGGGAGAACTACAATTAGATCCCAAGAAAGGAAAAAACTGAAAAATAGTCCCTGTAGATTGTAAAATGAAAAAATGGTCCTATTAACAACTCCAGGAGCCTGTATTGACAACTCGTTAACAACTCTAGGAGCCTGTATTGACAACTCCTTGGGACCATTTTTTCATTTTACAATCTATAAGGACCATTTCTTCATTTCTCTTTTTCCTTAAGATCTAAGTGTAATTCTCCCAAAAAAGAAAGAAGAGAAAAGCTGTCATAAAAAAACAGAGAGAAAAGCTTCACATGGCGCCAGAAACTTATTTAAAGAAAGAAGATGAAGAGGAAGTTTTGAGATGAAGGAGTGCCATGTGATGAAGAGCCAAGAAGAGGAAAAGATACAGAACAGGGAGAGATAGAGTAGAGGAAGAATCTGGGAAGAGGGGGTTTTATATTGTCAGAGATGAAGGGAGTAGTGTACGTGGAGGGAAGAGAGTAGAGACCCGAAATTTTTTTAACAGCGTTTCGTCCTCCTTTTGATTAACTATGGGTAAGGAAAGAATTGTAAAATGGATTCAACTTCAGGATTGAGTTATTAATTTTCCCTGTGTTGATTCTCAAGAGATATTTGATGCCAGCTTCCTCACCCTATTCTGTTCTAATTATGTTCTTATAATGACATGCTACAAGCAATTATATATGGTTAGACATGATTTATATGTCACTTTGAACTTGGCTACAGACTGATTTTTTTGATACTTGAAGACGAAAAAGTTTGCTAAGCAATTTACTTTTAGAAATCATAGTCAGAATCTAAGGGAGAGCTTCCAAGGTAAAAAATATGGGTTATCTATGTTGATAATACAAACATTGCACCAATAAGAATTCTAGTGGAAATTCTAAGGAGAATGTCAACAAAAAATCATCTAACTAAATTAATATAAAATATCTGCTTGAACATTCAAATTTATTGCGTCTTTTAAGTGTTACTCTCCTAAAATCTAGCTCTCTTCTTGAATGGAAGGCATAACTAGTATGGTGGTATTTGCAATGAGTCTAAGCTTCCTTCTAACATTTCAATCACTCTACTCATTGTAGGTCTTTGAGTTGGAAATGTTTGCATGCACCACAGACCTACTATGGTTATTTTTCTGGCAATATCTCTTTCCTCAAGGGTGTTCATCACATTTTGTCTCAAATCATTGCCTTGCTTAAGTTTTTCATAACTAGAGGCAAGAACATAATTCTCAGTTGGGTAATTGGATTCAGCAGTCACATCCTTTTGTGCTCCAACTATGTCTAGTAACATCACTCCATAACTATAAACATCACATTTATAAGAAACTCCGCCTATATTTCTGTTCCAAAATTTTGGTGTAAGATATCCTAGAGTCCTTCTGGCTTCTAGAAGTAAAATAATGCTCTTTTTGCTGGGACAAAGTTTGGCAAGTCCAAAATCTGAGATCTTAGGGCAAAAACTTTCATCCAAAAGAATATTATGCAGCTTTATGTCAAAATGTAGAATTCGAGTGTTGCATCCTTTATGCAGGGATTCAAGTCCTCGAGCTATCCCACTTACAATTTTGTACAAATTTTCCCAACTCAATGATGAATTAGTTTTATTTTCCTTGCTGTAAATCAATTTGTCAAGAGACCCATTGCACATAAATTCATATACAAGAGCCTTCTTCTTGCCTTCCAAACAAAATCCAAGAAGGGTAACAATATTAATATGAGAAGTTCTGCTGATACTCACAACTTCATTGATGAATTCTTCCCCATTTTCTTTGGATGGATTCAAAGTCTTTGCAGCAACAGGACAACCATTAAGTAGCTTACCTTTGTATACAGTTCCGACATCACCTTCTCCCAATTTAACTTGAAAAGATTTGGTGATTTTTTTGATATCAGCAAATATATATCTTGTGCGAAGCAAAGGTTCTTGCTTTTTAATAAAAGCCTCAATTTGCCGGTCATCCTTAGATGTCTTCCAGAATCTTATCTTCTGACTCAATGATTTGATTTTACAACAGAAAATAGCAATACTGATTAAAAGTGCTCCAATCCCTCCACTTGTAAACCCTACGACACATAGTACATATATGTCTAAGTAGAAAATATGACAGATTCATCTCTGATATAAATGAGAAAAAAATGCACATTTAGAATTAAGAACTTCAAAGTCTAAATATACACAGATTTGTTTGTTCAAAAAATAAATATACATAGATTTGCGACGGTACTATTTAGATACGTTCAAATGGTAATATAAGCTAATACATAATACTACCTCCAGTCATTAATATAATATCTCATTGGTAGTGTAATTTATACTACCATTATACTATTAACGGGATCTTAATATATTAAGGACATGAGGTAGTATTGAATTATAATATAGTAGATACTATGTAAAATGAATAAAAGAAAAATGGAAATAGAAGGTCCATCGAATCATTACCTATTATAAGTTTGGTCTTCAAATTGCTAGAATTTTCTGCAAACCACGGTCAAAGAGAAATTAGAGAATATTCGCGTGTGTGTGTGTGTATAATTGTTTCATGCTCTAAACCTAATTGGAAACAAGCAAGGCAGGAGGTTTATCTTCATCCTACTAGATAAACCAAACTGCATATAAGTTTTCCATGATGTGAGATACTATTCAACGACTAAAAAAGTATGACGAGAACATGAAAATAAAAGAAATGCGCATAGTGCAGAGCAACTAAACAGAGGCAGAGGCCATACTTGCAAGAACAGGACACACCAAGTCATAAGATCCATCTCGGCAATAACAAGAAAATGTAGACGCAAAAGGATAGTCACTGCCACAAGTTCCTCCAGATTCCAAGCATTTTTGTGCATTTACTCGAGTCTGCGTCATATAGCTCATCAAACCCCTTATCCAAAGCATCCTATAGCGATTCAGTCCCACCAAAAGGGTCCACTGTAACATCTGATGTAACCGGAACCTGAATTTGAACTCTGCAGTGTTGAGAAAGCTCTGGAAATTGTTCCAACTGAGTTTGAGTTATAAAGAAAGCCTGCTTTTCACTGTCATCGCTGCACGTGATGTTGTTTTGGCCGATGGAGAAGCCAGGGACACAATCATAGAACAGGGTCATGTTCACAACACTTGAGTGGAAGGAGAACAGAGTTGGGTCCAAACAAGTGCTGGTGAAATTGAAAGAACAGTTATCGTAACTTGGGATGTCTGTTCGCACCATTTTGACCATAGAACAGAGGAATCAATATCCATCAAAGGGAAGTTTTGAGAGCCCATTTGAATGGAAGTGATCCCAGGAGGCAGGCACGTGACTTCGAATTTACTTATCCCACAGGTGTGTGGTTTGTTTCCTCCCCAGAAAGGGTAGGGTACGATTAAGTTTCCACAATTGTAGATGTAACTGCATCTTATGTAGTCGCCATCATCTCGCCTACTCTGGTATTGTGGCAGAGTCAAGAAGAAGAGGAAGAAGAACAAGTTGCTGAATGTGTATGAAAAAAGTATGCGACTATGAGTCTGCATTGTGTCAGAGAATTAGAGTGCCAAGCGGGTCGTTTATGTTTCCATGCCCACAACAATAGAGAACAGAGAAAGAGGAATAGTGCCACAGTTTAATGGACTTTCCGCTTCTTAATACTTTCTCTTATACTAAGATATATTTAAAGAGTTAATCTTATTCTTAAATATAATATATATATTTTTATATCTGTTAATCTTTTTTTAATTTATCCCTGTTATTGCTTCCTTATCTATAGTAAAAAAGGAGAGAGAATGAAGAAATGATGGAAAATTGTCATATTCTAATAATCTATTGGTTGATATGGTAAACGGTCTCAGTTCGTAAAGAGAAAAAGACAAGTTCAAATCTCAAGAAGTGTATCTATTTGAAGAGGTAAAAATCCTTTTACATTCTAAACCTTGAATGGGAAAAACCTTACTTTGTACCAAAAATAAAATAAAATAAAATACATGTCATATTTTGATGTAAGACAGAAGCACACAATCATGATGTGTGTCCCGCAACATACACCATAATTTTGATGACTTATGTACCTAATTCATAACATTGTAAAACACTTCATTGTAAATAACTTTTGCTGTCTTGTTTTTTACTTTGTCAGCATTGCCCAAAAGCAACATTTTGAGGCTATCTTTATGTCTCACCCTTGAAACAACAACATACAGTTGACTATGCGTGAAAATAAATCTTGGAAGGTATAATCCAACTGACATCAATCTCCTTGGCTTTTATTTATTGTCATTGCAAAGTATGGCATAATAGGGAACTGACAATGACACAATGTGAATGGCAATGATGCGTCGGATGATGATAAAGTTATTCTAGGGATTAAGACTTTAAGCCCAATATTGTCACCTGTCATAATCTTTGCATGAATGACATGCCTCTCAAGGAGAGTTAGAATAAGCCTTGAACCATTACATAAACCAATTGACTTATCAAAATTGCGCATTAGTATAATAGGACAACTAACCTTAAGCCTCAATTGATAATTAGGAACCTCAGACATAGAGATCATATTTAAAAATTTCACAGAATGCATAGCAGCAATGGAATCCCTTGAATCCCCATAATGCACATTAGCATATTTTAAAGATTTTATATTTAACCATAGGAATCCACGAAAAGAATTATTATTTCTACCGGCTAATATGCAAGTGATGATCTTTATTTTTTTCCCTTTGATTTTGTTTATTTTATTCTTATCCATAATTTCCTTGTGCAACATTGGACGTACTTTACTTTGACCAACAACAACCCTTCCCACCATCTATTCTTTTCACAATTTTTAGTAATCCTCTATTAATGTTTTCTTGATAATTTTGGCCCAAGGGCAAATGTAATACACATATCTCCATTTGTATACAGAATTCATGATAAATCCAAAATTTTAACAAACCGTAAGTTAATAAGAAGCAATAATTCTAGTCCTAGAGACTAAATTCTTGGGTCAAGGTCAAATTATTATTATTATTTTTTGGGTGGGGGATCAAATGAGAAAAGACAGGACCCACTTTTTTTATGTAGTTATTATTCACTCAGATTTTTTTTGGCCACATACTTCAACGTTTCCTTAAGGTCAAGCTACCGTTTCCAACGTAGAAGAAGATCATTAAGCTTGAAGTGGAAGTTGAAGTCAGTGGATTTGTAGATTTTTTGCTTTCTAAAGTTTCAATTTCACCTTTAATATTGGGTTGGTGATGAAATTGTGATTTCACTGCAGGAAGCCCCACTGATGACTCTGATGCATGGTGATGTAACTTGATATGACAGTAAAGTGTTTCTGCATGTTCAAGTTCTTGGGGGTTGTTTAAATGTCCATAGTCATAAATTTACAGATCACTAGAATAAGTTAATGACATGATCTCAGTCTCAATCAATGAAACAATCTAAAAGTTGCACTGTTGTTATTGGTGGCTTTGCCAAATAAATTTAAAAAATTGAAAAACTTGTCAGTTAAGTTGCCTGGCAAAAGTTGAATCTTTCAAAGAAATCAAATTGGTCCCAAATATTGGCTATAGTCAAAACACAGAATGCAATATGAGAAAGACTAACAATAGAAGGGAATCAAAATCTTTAGGAAATGAGGAAGAAGAGTGAGGTTTATTATGTTCTGAAATAACAGCCTTTTCCTTAGGACACAAATATCCACAACGTCTTGGATGTGTCACTGTATAAACACTAGTGCTTGTGAGATAATAAATGTCCTTCCTGTTGTCTTCTACAAATGAGAAGACATACCCAAATACAGGAATTGAACTTCCCTTCACAAAAGAGCATTGCTTTGAAGAGTCAGGAGCGCATGTACAAGGAATTTTGGCCCTTGTGAAAGTTTCCACTTCCTTCAGAACTCTCTATACCTATCAATACAAAGCCTGCATACAGATCTGTATACAAGTACCTGAAATATCACCAACACAAATGTTGGTTTTGCTGTGTGTATTGCTTGAAATTGCTACTGATAATGATAATCATAGGCTCTGGATTAGATCCCCAACCTCCTTAACCTTAGGATTGAGTAAAGTCTGGTGGCAAATGAAGCAAAAACAAACTTGGCTCTGGATTCTCCTCCTACTAAGAGAATTAAGATTTATAATAAACAAATCAACCTAAAATAAAAAAGAAGAACTTTTTGGTCCTAATTTCAGATCATTTACCTGTAGTCCAAGCTCCATTGCTTGATTTGATGAATTTTCATTATAAGTTGACGATTCTGTAGCCTCCCCAAATTCCTCCTCATCCAGAAGTTCTATTACATCATTACAAATTAAAGACACTTGATATTGCATAAAACAAAATGCCTTCAAAATAACTGAAATAAATCCTCAACTCTAGCAAAAGAACAAAAATCATGTTAACAGTTAACAATACATGTATCGGACCAACATTTGTAGTTTTGTAGCAGGTTGACAAGTCAAACCATTGACATCAATGACTAAAGTACAAAAATTTCCTTTATTGTCTTTTTCAACTTTTCTCTCATACGACTTCCTTAAAGGGAGAGTAACTGCATAATAACTGTAATAGTCCTCGAGCAAAATCCTCAAACCATTAACTCAAAGAAGAATATGCATGCACAAATGTGGCTCCAAATATACACACAGAGGAAACAAATAAATATATGAATACAATTTCATTTTTATTTGACTCATAGAGTATGCTTACCCATGGTTCTTGGTATTCTCTCTCTCTCTCTCTCACCTGTGGTGAAAGCATCACAGAAAAATTGTCATTACAAAGACAATGGAGGGATCCAATGGCCACGAAGGGATATGGTAGATGGCCTGAATGGAAACATACTACTGAAGGCTGAGAGCTTCCACTATGACTTACACCCCAGGGAGTACCATATGATTTGATTGTAGATGATGAACCTCCAGAACCAAAAGCAATTTGCGAAGCTGATACTGCCAAGAAAAAACAAGATGAAAAGTGAAATTTTAGAAAACAAACATAAAAGAATAATGCCTAATTTGATGAAAACTTCATCTTATAAGTGATGAGGGGGTTAATAAACTAGAGATTCGAACCATTTAAATTGTGTAACTTGAACTTACCTTTGATGTGTAACATAGAAATGCTGCAAACAATTGAGATAGTAAATTCTTCTAGTGCTATTCCACATAGAAAGGAAACAACACCAAAAACAAAATATAAACATATTGGTTTAGAAACCAAACACTCAATTTCTTGATTCAACTCTGGATCATTTACAGTGAAGCTTAACACCTATTTATACTACTAAGGAAAGAGACATAATGATGAAATTAAGCATAATGCTGATAATAAAGCAAAAGAGGTGCAATTAATAAAGAACAAGCAACCACCAAACTCCATTACAACCACTCCACTTCAACTAGTTGTCTGCCACCGTTTCATTCTCCCGAGGTTGGACAGGACTCGTCCTCGAGTTAGAATTAACAACATAATCAACATACGGAGATAGATCCACAACATTGAAAGTGACTGAAACATCGTAGGCACTAGGCAATTCCACTTTGTAGGCATTGTTGTTAATTTTCTGCACAATCTTGGATAGACCATCAGCTCGAGGAGACAACTTGGCATTCGACTATTTAGGAAAACGTTCTTCTCAAATGTATCCAAACCAAATCTCCTACATTAAAAATTTGTTGCCTTCGATGCTTGTCCCTTTGTGCTTTGATTTTTAAATTTTTCTTCTGAATCCTATCTCGGAACTGCTTATGTAGTTTCTTGATTTCTTCGGCCCTTTGGTCTGCATCTGTACTATAATACTACTTGCCAGCTAAAGGAATCAGGTTGAATGGATTGAGAGGTCGAGTGCCATAAACAACTTCAAAATACTTTCCAATGGCTTGGTTGAATGAATTGTTATAAGGAAATTCAATTTGAGCAAGGATAAGATCTCACTGCTTCAAATTCTTTCCAACAAAGCTTCGTAGAAGATTGCCAAGAATCTTGTTTATAGCTTTTGTTTGTCTTTCTGTTTGAGGGTGATTAGCACTGCTAAATTGAAGTTTGGTATCCATCTTTTTCCAAAGAGTTCTCCAAAAGTGGTTAAGGAATTTAACATCACGATCCATGCTTATATCTTCCCATGGTGCTTTTGGGACTGGTAGAGGCATGTATAATCCAGTATTTTAAACCTTGGCTTTGTCAAATGACATATTCTACATTTTCGTATGTGCCTGTTGATATCTTTTTCAAGTCTCAGCCAGTAGAAAAATGACGAGCTAAACCTCCATCATGAGCTTCCCAAATTATTGACTCTCGCAAAGAACACTGAGGGATGCACAGGGTTTTGCCTCGGAATAAAAACCCATCGTGTCTATAATATTGGTAGAAAGGTTGTCCTGCACTCGCCTCCCACATTCCACAAAAATTTGGGTCATCCTGATACAACTCCTTAATGCATTCAAACCTAACAACTTTGGTTTGAATTGTTGATAGTAATACATGACAGCGGCTAAGAGCATCAGCTACGGAGTTTAAAATTCCAGCATTATGTTTACTCAAAAACGGACAAGACTGTAAGATTTCATTCCAACGAGCATGCTTACGATTGATCTTTTGCTGAGAATTCAAATACTTGAGGGCTTCATGATCAGAAAAGAGTATGAACTCTTTATTTAGGAGATAATGACTCCAATGTTGCAGAGCACCAATAATGGCATAAAATTCCTTATCATAGATATAATATTTGAGCTTAGCATCATTAAGCTTCTTACTGAAGAAAGCAATTGTATAGCCTTCTTGACTTAGAACGACACCAATTCCAGTGTTAGAGGCGTCACAACTGACCTCAAACACTTGGGTCAAAATTAGGAAGGGCCAGCACAGGAGTTTATGTCAAGCGTTTCTTCAGTTCTTCAAAACTTTTCTGAGCCTTCTCTGTCCATTGGAGCTTGCTCCCTTGATGCAATATGTGAGGGGTGCGGCAATGGAACTAAATTTTCGAATGAACCACCTATAGAAGGAAGCTAATCTATGGAAACTTCTAACTTTTTGGATAGATTGCGGTGTTGACCAACTATTAATGGCTTCAATTTTGCTTGGGTCAACCTGTACACCTTTTGCAGTGATAATATAACCCAGAAAAATGACTTTATTTACCAAGAAAGTACACTTCTTCAAATTAGCATAAAGTTTCTTCTTACAAAGAACTTGCAACACTTGTAGTAAATGCTCTAAATGATTCATTATGCTCTTGCTATAGATAAGAAAGTCGTCGAAGTAAACAACAACAAACTTGCCAATGAAAGGGCGAAGGACATGGTTCATCAGGTGCATAAATATACTAGGAGCCTTTGTCAACCGAAATGGCATCACATTCCATTCGTACAACCCATTTCTGGTTTTGAAAGCAATCTTTCATTCATCTTAGGGATGAATTCGGATTTGATGGTATCCACTATAAAGGTCAATATTAAAGAAAGTAGTAGAGCCATATAATTGGTCGAGCATGTCATTAATCCTGGGTATCAGAAACTTATACTTAATTGTGATCTTGTTGACTACACGGCAATTATGCACATTCTCCAGCTTCTATCTTTCTTGGGAACTAGGAGTACAGGTACGGCACAAGGGCTGACACTTTCACAGATCAATCCTTTTTTCAGCAAAATTCTTCAATTTAGCTTTGAACTTCAGCATGTTCTTGAGGATTCATTCTGTAAGCCGGCCTATTAGGAATTACTACACTTGGGATGAAATCCATAGCTTGTTGAATGTCTCACATAGATGGTAATCCTGATGGAATTTCATCTGGAATCACATCAGAAAACTCATCTAACAATGGCTGCACTTTGGGTGGAATGACAATTCCGTTATTTGCTTCTAGTAATAAAAGAAAACCCATGACTTGGCTTTCTGTTTTGGTCACCTTCTTGACTAAAGATACTACATTTTTGCCTTTATTGTGTTTTACAGGTGGCAAAGGTGCAAGCTGAATCTTCACGCCATCCTTCTGGAAGGAATATGTGTTTATGTGACCATCATATAGAACGTGTCGATCATATTGCCAAGGTTTCCCCAAAAAAATATGACAGGCATCCATAGGAACAATATCACACTAAACTTCATCATGATACCTTTTACCAACAGAAAAAGTAATAAGGCATTATTTCAAAACTTTTACCTCGCTGTCCTGGTTAAGCCATTGGAGCTTGTAAGGGCACGGATGGTTAAGAGTCGATAGTTGCAACTTTTCTACCTTATAGTTGTTGACTACATTTTCACAGCTTCCATTGTCAATAATGATATCACAGACTTTCCCTTGAGTAGTGCAGCGAGTACAAAAAATGATGTGACGTAGCCAAGGCTCTTCTTTCACAATTGATGTATGCACGCTTCTCCTAATCACAAGTGATTCACCGTGATTAGCAGGAGTAACTTCCTCATCAAATACTGGCTCCTCATCAAATATTGGCTCCGTTTCAGGCATAGGCTCCCTTTCTTCTTCAAATATTGCAGAAACTTCCCCTTCAATAATAGTGACAACTCTGCGGTTAGGACAGTTAGAAGTGATATGACCGAACTCTTGGCATTTGAAGCACTTAGGTGCCTTGGAGCTGAATTCCGTAGTGGCCTTTGGTGGAGGCATGCTTGAAGAGCTAGGATTATGCATTTGTGGCTTACGCCTATCAAAAGGAATTCTGGTTGGTATGGAGCCTTCTGGGCAACTGCTTCTCTATACAGATGGCCAAATGAATGATGTCGTCCAAAGTCCAATATTACCGGAGCTGTATTGGATAGGCGATGTTAGTATTTAACCCTCCGAGATAATGAGCTATTGTTTGCTCCTCCCTTTCTTGTATATCATATTTCATCATAAGCTTCTCAAATTCCCTGGTATATTCCTCTACAGACATAGCCTTTTGGCCAAGATTATGTAATTGAAGGGAATTATCTTGATAATAATTTTCAGGAAGAAACTTACATGAGAGCTCATGCCGCATCTTGTCCCATGTTCGTATCTTGCCCTTTCCTTCTCTTTCACGCATTTTCTTGAGATTCTCCCACCATATGGAGGCATATTTCTTTAGTTTGATGGTGAAAATTTTAACTTTTTGCTTATCGGGAATCTCTTTGTACTCAAAAACTCGATCAATAGTTTGTAGCCAATCGATGAATTCGTTCGGCTAGAGTCTTCCCTCGAATTCAGGTATGTCTACCTTAATGACATTAAGGCGGAATGGTTGTTGTCGAGGATGGCGACGGTAGTCAAGGGATGACGAACTGTGGCTATTCAAATCATCTTCTGAGTTCTCTTTATGAGTTTCGAGCAAGGCTTGTTGTTCCTCTATAGCAGCCTCCGGTTCTTGTATCTGGCGTCTCATCTCCTCCATCTCAATCTCGTGTCTATTCCTGCGCCTTGGAGGCATTTTGTATCGTGTTTTTGAAAGATTATGACTTAAAGTACATAGTTATTAGGTATAAGGCGAAGCGTAGGGGTAGTATTTGTGTTTATGGCAAAGTCAGGGGTAAAACAGGAAATTTGGGGCAATTAGGGCAACAGTGTAATTTTGTCAAATATTGGGGGTCAAAATATAATTTCAGAAAGTTCAGGGGTTTGAAATGAAATTTTGCAGAATCTGGGGTCAAAACGTAATTTTAGAAAGTTCAGGAGTTTGAATGTAATTTTGGCAGAATCTTGGGGTCAAAATCTAATTTTAGAAAGTTCAGGGGCTAACTATAATTTTAGCAGAATTTAGGGGCTCAAAATGTAATTTTAAAAAATTCTGGCTGACCATACTTCTAACATGGCAGGGAGCGACACGTGTCAGGAAGCTATTGGATAAGCTGGCGTTGACTATGTAGATCTGGTTGACGTGGCGAATGACTGGTATGATGACATGGCAGGGCTGACGATGGTGATGATGTGGCATATGAGACACATTTAGGGGTGGAAATAGGCTAGGCTAGGCTTTGCCTAAATAGGCCTGGGCCTACAACAGAGATTCAAAGCCTGGACCTGGGCTTGAGCCTGTATGTAGGCTTTTTTTAAGGCCTGAGCCTAGGTCTTCAAAAGGCCTGACAAAGCCTGAAGCCTGTTTAAAGGCCTATTTAGATAATGTAAGCTTTTAAATAGCCTTTAAAGTCTATACCTCCAAATTCATATATAACCCTTCACAATTATATACAATCTTACATTATGTTTTAAAAGTCTAATATCCATTCTCATAGTAATATTAGGGTTTAGTAAGGAAAAGAAAAGAATGTCTAGTGAGTAGTGACAACAATTGTCTGAGCAAATAGGAATAAGAAAAATTAATCATCTGTTGACTAATGAGATATATTTTCTAAAATTGACTAAACATAACAAATAACATGTTAAACCAGATTTTACCTCTTTTGCCTTTCCCACGTAAATTGGGACAAACTCCTCTTACTCATATTATAATATTTCATTTGACACTAAAATAAATTCATAACAATTATTATGCTTTAGTGGAGGCGCAAATTAGGGGAGAGTGAGTGAGTTAGTATTGCCATCTCGAGCGATCGAAGAGAATAAATGTAAGAGTAAATAATTTATGCGAAAGTAATGGTTAAGTGTAATGACGATGAGATGTGAAACTTAGAATTAAAGTTAAGTTGGTAAATTCATAAAATAATTTAGATTATATTATATATACTTATGTAATAGTATAAATTAACAAAAAAAAAAAAGCTAAATAGGCCAGGCCTTTAGGCTTGTAGGCTAGGCCTTATAAAAATAGGTCTAGCCTATTTATCTAAATAGACCTAACAATATGCCTGAGCCTGAGCTTGGCCTATTTACTAAATAGGCTAGGCTAGGCTTTATGTAGGCTAAGCCGTAGGCCCCTGTCAAGGGCCTGACCTATTTCCATCCCTAGACACGTGGCAGCCAGTAAGTGGATTAGTTGTTGCTGACTGGATAGATCAGACTGACGTGGCGGATAACATGGATGATGACATCATCATCTTCAACCTCAGAACAGCGCGTGGCCGGCGCATGGACACCATTGACGGTGCATGGTTCTCCAGTAAGGTGCGTGAGAGAGCGTGAGGGCATTTCACAGAGGTGGTCGATGCTTGTCCCACGTTTTGAGACCTTATGAACACGATGGCGAGGTCAAATTCTGAAGAAAAACGTCGAGAGGATGGAATTCGCACACCCTGTTTCTTCAAGGTTTTGTTTCTCAACCTATTCCTCACTCTCTCATTTTCTGGCCTTCTGGAACCAGGCTCTGGTACAAAATGGTTTAGAAACCAAACACTCAATTTCTTGATTCAACTCTGGATCATTTACAATAAAGCTTAACACCTATTTATACTACTAAGGAAAGAGACATAATGATGAAATTAAGCATAGTGATGATAATAAAGTAAAAGAGGTGCAATTAATAAAGAAAAAGCAACCACCAAACTCCATTACAACCACTCCACTTCAATTACTTGTCTGCCACCGTTTCACATATTGCAGCAAAATTTGACTTCGTTGGTCACCCCATTCAGAAACTGCTTTGTTGAAGGATTCTAATTTAAATTCGATCTTCAGTGTCAGTTATGTATCAGGCTAACATTTATCTAATTCCAATTTTTTTAACTAAATAAAACAAATTTCGGACTCATCTCACAACAGAATGAAGTAATAGGCTAAACCTTTTTTCTCCACCTTAAGCCTTGCTCTCATTGCATTCTCCTGCGTGAAATGCAGAAATTTTCAACACAGAAATCAGAGTGAAAGAGAAAATTGAATCAGGAGATGTAATGAAAATGGAAGCACTAATACATTAACAAGGCGCCGCAAGTCCCTAGCTTGAACAGCATCCGCATCGTCAACCACTTCTCTATAGAAAGAAAAAACCAAGTTAGGGGGCAAAGCAGTCAAGAGGATAATTAAATTGAGAAGTGTCAATGTAAATAACAAAATGTCACATACGTTTTAATTTCTGCATTTGGCACTCGACGATGTGGAGCTCTCGGTGCAAATTTTACCTACAACCGTTCAAGTTATTCATCAAATACCCAAAGAACGCAGCTAAACAATAACAAATGAACACTTCAATAATGAACATATTCAATCATACCTTCCTTGGAGCAACACGTTGTACGTTTACATCATCAGAATCCATAAGAATACTTTTTTATCCTTAACAAAAGGAGGAAAAAATAGACATAAGTCAAATGTTATAGAGTTGCTTAATTAAGCTTGAAAAATACAATAATTGATCGATGACAACTGAGAAGATAACATTGTTGTTCATGTTTTAGATTACTGACTCAAATCAAATATATTACTAACGGTTACAACTAAGAAATACATTTATAGCTTATATCAAGTTTGCTATTGTGAAGTGAAAATCTAAATCAATACAAAATAGCATACTGGTTCGAACAAGACGGTGGATGTTTCTCCTTCGACCTACTTTTAGTGTGCATGAAGAGTTGAAAGCAACTGTCAAAAACCCTATAGCACGTTGAAGCAACAATAATAGAGCACCTAGCCTGCAAGTCTGAAACTTGCAGAATCGACCTTTTATGGGTTCTTAATTAGTGGGCTTTGTTGATTCATTTTGACGTCACTATGAATATGTTTTTTGCGCTATCGTTAGAAATATTAGGTTTTTTGGGACAGGTTATGAAAAATCAGATGACCAGCGTTGAAGTATAAAGAATGGAACAGAAATACCTAACTGTTATCATAGTTAAGAGAGCAAGATGAAGCAAAATAACAACAAACTCATGAAAAATGACGAAAATTATAGAAGTTATGGGGAAAAAATAGGCACCTATATGTCAGGAGCAGTGACTCAAAGTCAGAACTTGACCAAAGCTCTCAAACCATAAACAGAAGGCATGAAGCAGAAAGAAGAAACAAAAGTATGCATAGAGTAAAACACGGTTACCTACCATAATCTACATACATATATAAAAGCACCATATATATAGAGAAACAGAGAACACAACCATTCAGCCCACGTAGGCGTAATATGCAAGAAACACAAATCGTAGCTTGAAACGCACCCCACTCACACCACAACCATATATGGGACCCGCATAGTTATATAAGGAGTTAGTTATTGGCTTTCAATTTTTTTTTTAAAAAAACAATACAATAAATTAAGATCGGATTCGTGTTGTTTGCTGATGTGGCACACACTGTATGACAGTCTTTAAACCCTTTTATATATACAAACAGAACGAAAACAACGAACAGAAAGTGGCCATAAACACCGAACGTGGCTGCTTTGTAACTGTCATTGAGATGCACAGGAGAATAACCGACCATGAGGTATTAACTTATAAGGAGGAGAGAGAGGATAAAATGATGACGTGGACGCATAGGAGAGTGGGTTTAAACCTTACTGTTATATATATGTATATAGATTTTCTTCTTTTATTTGTGTTTTTTGGTTTCTCTTTAATGGCAGCACCTGCGCGTGTAATCCTTGTCCGGATGCGAAAAGGACTTCCTTGTTTTCTTTTTTTTTTTTTTTGAAATATAAGGCTAAGGTAACTTGGTAATGTCACATAATTAAACTACAAAATATCTGAACTGTTAGGTAAGGTCGTCCCTCATATAACTCCTACATCCAGGATGGATCACCGGCAAGAGCACCTGACTCCCCCATTAAATTCTGCGCATCCCTGACTAAATAATTAGCACACTTGAGGAACTTCCTAGTTATTAAGTCAAAGGTTTACGGTTTCATGCCGGCTTTGACTATAGGTCAGCCTCGTTTCCTTGATTTTCCTCTTGAGAGACGCCTTAAATTTTTCGTTCAAGATTAAATGGTGTTAAAATGCTTAGTTATTATCTATATGTACTTCCAATAATAATTTAATGGATATTTACATTTTTATAGACTTGAAATATAGAGAAACAAAACCATGAAGGCTTGAAATGTGAACCACTAAAGCTTAACGATTCAATGATCTAATAAAGATAATAAACTAATCTATATATATATGTATGTATGTATATAAGCTAACGATTATCGCTTCAAGCATACAAATTAAGATAATAGTCAGTGAATAATTATGCCGTTATAATTAAATGATGTAATAAAGATAATAAACGAATAGATTTTTTTCTTTTTGACCTGAAAAACGTATAATAATTGAGACTAATTAGATTATGCTATATCTGGATGCCAACGTTTCATTCACAAAATTTCTGACTCTAGCTCACCCTCACGTCACACCTTCCGCTCTACAATCACAAATGATGATTAAATCCTATGTTTATATTTTTATAACTCCATTATATCGGTTCCTCTTGCAACTAATTAAAGATATCCTAGAATTTTCTCTCTCTTGCGCCCTCATTGCAATGCTTCTGTCAAGGAGAAGAAAAATCTATATATAAATGAGAAAACTCTGCGCAAGGCAAGAAACATATACAACATGTCCATTTTGTGTAAAACACATTATCCCATTCAATCAGCCTGCAAAAGTCAATAATATTCAGAGGTTTGACTTCTTACACAGCTAATCCATCTCTCAAACCTTTTGTACACAGAAGGAAGCTGAAGCTAATACCCTAAATGAAAGCATTAGCACAGACTATGCCATCTTAGTTAATTGCGTAATAACTGTCAATGCATACCTCCATGATGGTGGAGAAACCGTTTAGCTTTGAGAAATTTATGAGGAATCCAAACATAGTTTAACAAATGAAATAAGCCCAAATCACAATTATCTCAGACTTACAGAAAATTTGAGAATGTAATATGTAAAGTGTATCTCAATGGTCTTTGAGCCCTCGAATCATAGTCCTTGCTTCCCGCACCCCCAACACACATCTAAAAACAAAAAAAAAAAAAAAAAACAAAACAAAACAAAACAAAACACTTTAGCAAGTAGTAATATTTGATAGCCATGCCCAAATGCCAAGCTAGGAGACCCTACCTGCAGTTATTTTCCTCATTTATGAATCCTACTGTTCCTCCAGCGGAGTGAGGGCAGAGCTTTGAAAACCCAAAATCTCTATTGTGGAATTAGTAGTGGTAGAAGATTCTAGGTCAGATATTGGAGGGCAAGGCATGACAGGTTTTGGTGGCATTTCCAACAAGTCGAAGCTTCTTTCTAACATTTCAATCACTCTACTCATTGTAGGTCTCTGACTTGGAATTGTTTGGATACACCACAAACCTACAATGGTCATTCTCTTTGGAATATTATTTTCCTCTATGTTATTGGCCCCATTACATCCCAAATTGCTATCTTGCTCGAGTTGAACATAAATATAATCCGGAAAATATTGATAAGTTGAACAATGGGTTTCAACATTCATGTTCTTTCTCCCTCCAACCATATCTAATATCATCATCCCATAGCTATAAACATCATATTTGTGTGAAACCCCGCCTATGTTTCTATTCCAAACTTCCGGAGCAAGATATCCTATAGTTCCTCTTGCTTCTGAAATTGAAATGATGCTTTCCTTTTTTGTACAAAGCTTAGCAAGACCAAAATCTGATATCTTGGGACAAAAGCTTTCATCTAAAAGGATGTTATGAGGCTTTATGTCAAAATGAAGAATTCGAGTGCTGCATCCTCTATGCAAATACTCAAGTCCCCGAGCTATCCCAATTGCAATTTGGTATAGTTTTTCCCAAGTCAAGCATAGACTATTTCTATCTCCGTTGTTGTGAAGGAACTTGTCAAGAGATCCATTAGGCATAAATTCATATATGAGAGCCTTTTGTTTGCCTTCAAAACAAAACCCAAGAAGGGTAACAATATTTACATGGGAAGTCCTGCTGATATTGGTAACCTCTTTGATAAATTCTTCTCCATTCTCTTTTGATGCCTTCAATAACTTTACAGCAACAAGGCAGCCATTGAGTAGCTTTCCTTTGTATACAGAACCATAGCCACCTTGTCCCAATTTATCTTTGAAAGAGTTGGTCATTTTCTTTACATCTGCAAATTTATATCTTGTGAGAGCTAGAGAATTTAATGAAGGCTTCAATATTTTGGTCAACCTTGGATGTCTTGCATAATCCTATTATTTGCCTCCATGATTTGATTTTATAATAACAAATTGTAATACTTAAAGCCAGCAGTAGTCCAATTGCTCCACTAACACCTATCACATATAGTAGGGAAATTATTGTGTAGAAATGATTATGACAGTTATCAATTTTGCGGTACAATAAGTGGTGATGATGCTTGAAAACAAAAACACCAAGTCTTCAAAAATGCATGAGAAAAGATGCTTGTGATAGTAGAATAAAAATCTTTTAAAAGCCTAGAAGTACATATAAATCTTTTTTTTTTTTTTGGCCCATAGTAGTATATCTAAATCTATGTGTATAGTAATTTAGTTTATAGGCTCTCAACTAATATATTGAGTGTGTGTTTGGGTACACCCAAAACTAACCATGGCTTTAGTGAAAAACTTGATTGCGGACAAATGAGGGTGTTTGGATTGTTTTTTTCATGACTAAAAAAAAAAAAAAAGATCTTAAACTTCATTATTATATATTTAATATTTCATATAAAATTGCTAGGTTTATTTAGGCAAACAAATAGTTGAGCGAGTGATCAATCACCTAACTCTTTTTAAAAAGGAAGCACGCTGGTGATGCATCATTGAAACATAATAGAAAGGAAAACGGTAAGAAATATCCATTTAATGTGGAGGATTCAACTGGAAAATTGAAAATACTAGGCAAAATTGCAATGAAAAGTATGTAGAAAAGGAGGTTTGATCCATTACCTATTATCAATTTCGGCTTCAATGAATGTCCTGCAACCATGACCTCCGAAGAATTAAATTGGGCTCCTGCAACCATGACCACCGAAGAATTAAATTGGGCCATGTATGGATAACCAAGGAAAAACAATGAAAATATATAGCCGTCCAAAGCATTAAACACGGTCATGCAGTTATATAAAGCATTCAGGTCCTTTAATATGAAAAAAAGGTAAGAAAATATCTCTTAAACTTTAAAATCTTAAATTAATAAATTTTTTTACTGAAATTAGTTGTCAATTGTTATTAGAGAAGAAAATAAGCCAGGCTCCTATGGGTTTATGACCTAACCTAGCCTATTCAGTAAATAGGGTAGGCTTTTGCTCAAACCTATTGTGAGGCCTATTTAGATAAATAAGCTAGACATATATTTATAAGATTTAGCCTATAAGCTTGACCTATTTAACTTTTTCTTAGTTTATATTATTATATAAGTATATATAATATCATCTAAATGATTTTATAAATGATTTATAAATTTACCAACTTAGCTTTAATCTTAATGCTCACATCTAACCGTCATTCACACACATTTAACCCTTGCATTTATATCAATTATTCACCACTACCTCTCTTCTCTTTGATCGCTCAAGATAACAATGCTAACCCATTCCCTCTCGCATGATTTACGTCGTCGACTAAAGCATAATAATTAATATGAGTTTATTTTAGTGTTAAATGAAATATGTTAATTTTAGTAGGAGGAGTTTGTTCTAATTTATGTGGGAAAAGTTAAAAAGAAAAAAGAAAGAAAAAATCCAGTTTTATATGCTACTTGTTATGCTTGATCAATATAATTTTAGAAAATTTATCTCATTAGTCAAATATGCAATTGATTTTTTTTATTCCTACTTGCTCGAACAAATGTTGTACAAAACATTCTTGTTTTTTTCCTTATTAATAAGAAGAGAATGGATGTTAGGTAAGACATAATGTTGGTTGTAATTAAGCTTGAAGTGTTGTATATGAATTTAAAGGTATATACTTTAAAAATTATTTAAAAACTTACATTTTAAGTAGGCATTTAAATATGCTTTCCTTGTTTGGCCTTTTAAAGGCCCAGGTCTATACCTAAAAACGGCCTACACACAGACTCAAACCTAGGCTTAGATTTTAAATCTCTATTATTGGTCCATGTCTATTTAGGTAAAACCTAACCTAGCCTATTTCCACTCCTAATTGTTATACTATTGTAATTAATACCTATATATATTTTTACAGACAACCAGACTGATTTAGAATTTTAAAGTTAAAGTGGTATTTTTTTATCTTTTTCTCCCTTTCAATTTTCTTGACAAGACACTTCAAATATTTTCATTTGACTAAAGATAAAATTGAGAAGGTTACGTTTCCCCCTTAATATAAATGTTTCGTAAAATTAAAATGACTATGTTTTTCACACACGTTAGAGAACTTAATAAGAAATATTTAAATGCTAGAATCTTTGCTTTCCTTGGTTAATCTTCTGGCTATAATTAAAAAAGTTGGGTTTAATGCCAAGCTAAAGCTTAATTGGTGGAATGTTCAAAATATCAGCCAAGCCCAAGTTCAAAAGGGAAAGCAACGAGAGTGAAACCGGGGAAACCTCGTCTCGTTCCATCGCCTATCAGCATTTTTATGGATGCTGTTTTTAATGGCTTATTAATATTATTGAAAGTGAAGGAATGGAGGAAGACACTGACAACTAGGTAGGTCTTTGAAAAACTAAAATGGACAAGTAACAGCACTACTGCCATTTGGAGCTGTCCCTTAGTTCTATTGAATAGTCATGACTGATGAAGGCAATCGGATTAATTTCCTCCAAACAAAATTAAAAAATGCCTCCAGACACTAGAATGCAATATTGAAATGTATCATCATGAGCAAGTGCAGTATAGCAAGTTACTCAGTCCGATCCTCTTTATAAGTATTCAAAATTTGAATTGCATCCGTTCTTTTTAAAAGAATCAGTTGATAAAAGCTGTTTAACATTTAATGAGTTTTTTTTTTTTCCCATTTATATGTAATGCATTATAAGGGCATACTTTGAGGAAAAATTTATTTTAGACATACTTGATATTTTCAATTAATTTTAACCGTTTTTTGAAACCGCATAATTCAATTATCGGACTTTTATAAATATGATTGGAAGGAGTATACTGCAATAATCAGAGCTATAATATTATTACGTCTGAGCAAGTTCTGCATGAGTAAGTATAAATTTGGCAAGTATAATGAAATAATGAATAGAACTCTGAGGGGAAAAAGAAGGAGAAGTTGGTGAAGAGGCGCATACTGGAAGGATCAGGACAGTGAAGAGGATGGTGTCCATCGCGGCAATAGCAGACAAACGGATATGTAACGTTTGATCCACATCTTCCATGAGAAGCCATGCATTTTTCACAAAACTCATCTGCGGAATACTGCACGCCAAACCCTTTATCCAAAGCTTCCTTAAGGGGTTGGTAATTAGCTTTTGTATGCGCATCAGTTTCTATTGAAACCGGCACCTCAATTCAATAATTACAAAACTCATAAGCGTAAATCGTGACATTATCCGAATAGAAAACATAGTTGGTTAAATAAGCATCACGTTCTGTCTGAGGCTGCTGGCACTCGAATTCGACTCCCTCATAATCGTCTATGAATGAGCAGTAGTAGAATAGGGTTACCTTCTTCACAAGCTCGTCATAATGGAAGAGATTGAGCCGGGTACTCACAGAAGTGTTGTTCTTCATCAAAGAATATACAAGACAAGTGTTCCTCACATAATGTAAAGAAGAACAATTGTTATAGACAAAGTCAGTTCGCACCAGTGTCATCTTGTGAGTGAATAGGTCAATGTGTGTGACATTGAAATTCTGTGAATCGATTTGGATGACAGGGTAGTGATGTTCATCTTGGGGACAATTGAGCTGGAACCCATCTCTACCACAATAACGGGGCCGACTTGTCTCTGATGACCAGAAGGGGTAGTCGATTAATCCTACTTTTCCACATGGGGATGGTGAGCACTCATGGTATTCCTTGTCTGGTTGAGAGTGGTAAAGTGGGAAAGAAGAAAGGAAGAAGAAGGTCAGGAACAGCATATAGGTCTTCATTATTGTTAACTCCCTTGCTTATCGCACCATGTTGGCTGGGCTAGCTCAACATTTATCACTCACAGCTTTTGGGTCAACGTAACGCAGAGTAAAAGGACTTGACAATGTGAGGCTGCGATCCCTCTCATCATTCATTTTCTTCACTTCTCTATAATCTCTTGTCCCACATTTCACAATGAATGTGTTTTGACTATTCTACGCGTATTCCAGACGGCCCCAAATAAACGTGTTCCTCCCTACAAATAGTCTTTCAGGAAACACCCACTCACTTTCCCCATTCCCATTTTCAGACTATTCTCAAAACTTTTATATTATAACTTACACGCCTTTATTTTACATTTTAATGATGTCGACTCTTCAACTATGGAATATTGCCTATGGACAAGCTGAAGTTATACTCCGATGGTATTATTTATAAGGCAGAGAGCTTCATTTGGTATTATGTATATTAAGTAAGGGCAAAGTGAGAAAGTAGTTGAATCTTATGATAGAATTAATGAGGTTTAAGGCTTTTCTTAATCTGTATGAAAAATGTTGGAAGTGTCCTGTAAATAAGACTAAAGGAGTAATAACAAGGTGAAAGTGAATGAACTGTAATGCATGAAAATCTCACATCCCAAGAATGAATCGTGAGTGCCGTAGAGAACCTACATACTTAGAGACATCCTCTGCTCATGTTCATGGGGAGTGCTCTAAAATCTATGCTTCTCTATTGGAAATTCTCTTTAAGCCAGGAAGATATAACAAACCAGAAAAGTCCATGACAGGAACCTATATAACACTAATCTGCAGGTAGCAGCGCAATTGAAGGGCCTAATAGAGGAAGAAGAATTACTTGCAAAAGTAGGAGACGCCAAGTCATAAGGTTCGTCTGGACAATAATAACATGAAAATTGAGGCCTATTGGCTTTCGTCCTCCAAGCTCCTCCACATTCCATGCGTTTTTTTGTGGTCACCCTCGTCTGCAATATATTGCATATTATCAAGTGTCCACCGTTGTAAGCGCGGCTGCATGTTATGTATTTGTGATCTTTTTGACTCAGGGATTGTGACAGAGTATCTATTAACAACAAGAGGTAGAAGGAGGAGGAGGACGAGTTGCAGAGTGTGTGGAAGCACTCGACTGAGGGGATTCATTTTGTTAGAGAATGAGAGTGTTCTTGCATGACCACTTATTGTGACAGAGTCACAAGAAAACAGAGGAAGAGGAGAAGACATTGAACCTAATGGAGTTTCCTATTTTTGATTTTCCAATGCTATGCAATATTGTTACCTCTTTGAGAACATATGGAACAACCAACAAGCCATAGATGATTCGAATCAAAGGCTAAAGATACCACGGTCCAAACTCTCCACCATGAAATTGCTATAATAGCACTTCAACAGACTACAGAAAACTACATGCTGTAAATTGCTTACTACTAGACATGTAATTTAAGCCCAGCACTTCATATATATATGGAAAGAGACTAACAGAAAAAGAGAAAGATATGAGATGCAGATTGTATCACACGAAAGGAAAGGTACCTTTGCTGCAGCTTTTGGTAGCAATACTGCCATCACTGCAAAAGCATAGCATCTGATGATTAATTTGATTGTGGCCACAAAGTTCTCCAGAATCCTCACACTCAGCGCAACCCATCGCTGTCTGCCAATCAAGAACAAAGCCCTTTTTCATAGCTTCCCCAAACCCACTTACCAAGTTATCACTACTGATCTCTTCCTCCTTCACTGCCACTACCACCTTCTCCTCACAATCTAGATTCCCCTCGTATGTAGCCTCAACCACATATGACTGCTTCGATCCTTCATTTGTCAAGCACACTATGTGTTGGGGAGGAAGATCAGCATTATACACATTGCAATTGAAGTAGAAACTGAGGTTCACATTCAACTGGTAATCAAAACTCAGTGGGAAGTTTCCTAAGCTAACATTGTGGCGTGCTCTGGGGCAGGTTTGGTTCACCACATCTATGTCCACAAGTGTTAGTGTAAAATAATCGTAGTTTATATCAGTGACATAGTATGTGTTGCTTTGAAGAGTGATAGTGGGTGGGCCATGATCGGAGCATGTGAGACCAAAACCAGGGTAACCGCAGTGTTCTTGGGTGGAATTGTTGCTCACCCAGAAAGGATACCGAATGGGAACTCCATTACCGCAATCAGAAGGAGGGGAACATATTGAAGATTTTGCTTCGGCAATACTGTGCCTGAGGCACAAGAAGCAGAGAGCAGCGATGAAGAAATATAAGGATTTTGACATGATGAGCTTTCCACGTACAGTAAAAGAAATACTCATTCATGGGACAAAAATTTCAAGCAATAACTTCATTTTTAAGCTTTTATTCTGTTTGTTTTGTTTATGAAAAAAAAGTAGAAGACCTTGATACACGGCAGTTGACTTGTCCGTATGACAAGAAGAAGAACCACACACATGCCTATCTTCAGACTAATGTGCTTCAAATCCGTTTGGATAGAGAAAAAAGGTTGACAAAAGATAATGGGGTGCCTTATATGGAAAGAAAATACATATTCCATTTTGATGGTAAAAATGGTTGAGAGAGAAGATCAGGGGCACAAAATATCACCCCTCCTCGTATATGGACGAAGGAAAGAAAATATTAGGAAAAGAAATTGGATAAATGTCAATAATATCCTTCTATTCTATTATATAGGATGTTAACGTTTATAACAAAATTATATAAAAATTAAAATTATCAAAATATTTTTAAGTAAAAACGCATGAAAAATGTTTTCATATTTATATATATCAAAATCAAAGATTTTGTACGTCAAAGAATATATTTTTTTTTATTTGTTTAAAAATAACTTGAAATATTTTTTTTTTTTTTAATTTTAAGGTGATTTGGTGAGATTCATTATAATGAAAAGACAGTGGTGATTGTGGTGTAAATCAATAGATGGGATTGGATGAGAAGACATAAGAGTGGAAGGTAGTTGGGGAAGAAAAAAATCCCAAAAGAAAAGTCGAAGAGCAATTAAGCCAATTATGGTGGATAGATACCCCTGCCCTTCGTTTTTCCTCCCCCTCATTTTTCTTCTACATCCAAATAAAAGAAAGGAGAAAAAAAAAGCATTTAAATATCATTTTAATTTTAAAATTCTAAATTGATGATTATCTAAAAGTCTAAGTTATCAATTACTATATTCTTTTTGTCAAACAAATCAATTGAAGATTTTGAGGTTTAAGTGATATTTAAGAATCTTTTTCCCCGGAAAAAATCCTTTCATAGTTTTTCTTTAAGTTTTCTGTCCCATATATTGGGTTAATGATAATAGTCTAATACAGTACTACTATGAAATAATAAAAAGAAATTATATTGACAAAAAATTTCTGCCACAAAAAAAAATTAATTCGGTAAAAAAAATTTGCAAATTAAGTAATCAACCACAACATTGCAAAAATTTTGTGATGCTCTCATTTTCATTGGAACCTTTTCTTTTTTTTTTTTTTCTGTTTTTGCAAAATTCATTATCGTTTACCAAAATCAGTTTGCAATAATTTTTACTAGCGCTTGTCAAACAATTTAGTTTTGGTTATAGCTTATATCTGAATGATTATCTGGGTTGTCAAAAATGTCAACTAAACAAAATTAATATGACCAATGGATGGCTATAGCGGAAGGGTTAACCCCTTACAACATAACAAAACAATGTTTAAATTTTTTTTAGGAGAGGTGTCCGTATTCAATACCCAACAATACTTTAGAAAATATTATATATCCAGCACAAAAAAATTAATTTATTAGAAGCATCAAAGAAATAATTAACTTTCAAAACATTCTTTCAAATGATATTGCCGTGTAAAAATAAAAAATGAATTTGATATTTTTATTCTGCTTGGTAGTTATATATTGACGAAGAAAAATCTCTTATACATAGCGGTGAAACTGTTTAAAGGGGTAGAAAAGAACCAGAGTGTAACCGTTAAAAAGGAATTAATGGATTGATTGCCCGATCGGACAAGGTGACGAAGAAGGGGGTTGTCGATGGATGCGTATTCCACGCTGCCACAACATGGCCTTACCTCAAAGACTTGACCTGCATCTCGCCAAAAAAAAAAAAGAACACTTAGCCAGCATTGATTAGTTGAGTATTATCCAAAAGAATTCCATAAACAGAAAATACTAATTCTATATTTGAATTATTTTTTAAATTAAGAATATTCAAAATAATATATACGAATACATTAGAAAATTTTGTAGGACAATAAATTGATTAATGTATACTAATAAAAGCAAAGGAAGTTAATATACAAATTAAACTTAAAAATATAAAAAGAGAGTTCAAATTATTTTATAAAATATCCAAAAAAAATAATCAAGCCTTTCAGACTCAAAGTCTCTCCCAAGTTAGGTTACATCCGTATCCCTAATTTAGAAATTTAGAAATCCATAACAAAAATAAATTCATGATTAATAAATTCTTAAGCATTTGAAGATCAGCAGAAAGAAAGAAGAGATAAAAAACGCTTGAGATACTAATGATCATCAGAGAATTATATTTGCAGCTTTAATTAGGGTCTGTTTGGTGTGAGGGATTTGGAGGGAAAAGGAGGGGATGAAAAATTTTTATGAGTTGAATTTTAAAAGATTGAAGAAATGGGGTAATAAAATTTTAATAAAGAGAATATATAAGCTAAAAGAGTAATAAAAATTAATTAAAAATTTTTAACCCACTTTTCTAATTTTTTTAAATTCAACTAAAAAATTTTTTCACTCTGTCCACTTTCCCTCCCCTCCCCTCAGACGAAACAAGCCCTAAATCTCTAATCCATGTCCTCCAAGAGTTCCTCCTCAAAAGTACTCCTAGATAGTGTTAACTTCTCAGCCTCCAAGAGTGTGCTCTCCCCTCTCCTTTCCTGTTGCCACTTTGCTTCTTTATTTTCAAACAATTGGGAAACCTGGGTATTTTCTCCTCAAATGAGCTGAGAAAAGTCCAAAACTCCTGCAAATAAGTATGGAAATAAAAATATATATAATATGTTCAATATCCACATAATATTTACAAGATATATTAATTACATGGAAAATCTTTATAAAATACCACCGAAATTGTAAAATTCTGTTTCAGTGCAGCGAATTCCAAAAACCTGAATCAGCCCTTTGTCAGTGCAGGGGTGCCAAAAGACAATTTTGCCCTTCAGCTCTCATTCTCGCCACTTTCAGAATAACAACATGAGCCTCTTAATTAACAACTCTGAATTCTTGATTAACAATTCTGCTTTATTCTTTCACATATTCGCATCTCCAAAATATAGTATTGTTAATATAAAATATGGTGTTGTTAATAAAGAAAGAGGTGTTGTTATTGGCCCTGAAACTTAAATTACGAAGTTGTGAAATAAGAAATGAGAGTTATTAATGTAGAATATGGTGTTGTTAATAACAACACCAGTATTATTATTGTGAAAGTAAAAAGATGAAACTGGAGTTGTTAATAAAGAATCCGGAGTTGTTAATTGAGAGGCTCGTGTTGTTATTCTGAAAGTGGCGAGAATGAGGGCTGAAGGGCAAAATTGTCTTTTAGCACCCTAGCATTGTTCATTCCGTACTGACACAGGACTGATTCGGATTTTTGGAATTCGCTGCACTAAAACGGAATTTTACAATTTCGGTGATATTTTATAGGGATTTTCCCTTAATTATATTACAAAAGTTATATCAGAATTTAGATTAAGTAGTGAAAAAACTATACATATCATCTAGTGGGCCTCCAATTGTATTGGCGAAGATCTTTTTTCAGAATCAACTTCTTCTGACTTGGTATTGCAAGTTGTAGACAATTCTTGTTCGAATCTAGGCGGGGAAAGCATGGCAGGTTTTGGTGGCATTTCCAAAGACTCTAAGCGTCTCACTAACATTTCAATAACTCTACTAATTGTTGGTCTTTGAGTTGGAAATATCTGAATACACCACAATCCCACAATAGTCATTTTCTTTGCAATATCATTTTCCTCCATGGTGCCTGTCCCATCCTGCCTCAACTTCCTGCCTTGCTCAAGTTTATCATAGACCCAATCTGGAAAATAAATCTTTGTTGTGTAGTCTTCATCATTTGTATTCTTTCGCTCACCAACCATATCTAATAACAGCATTCTGTAACTAAAAACATCAGCTTTATGGGAAACTCTTCCTATATTTCTATTTCAAACCTCTGGAGCAAGATATCCAAGTTTCCCGGACTTCTGAAATTGAAACAATGCTTTCTTTCCTAGCACATAGCTTTGCAAGTTCAAATATGAGATCTTGGGACAAAAACCTTCATTTAAATGGATTTTATGTGGCTTTATATATCAAAATGTAGAATTCAAGTGTTGCATCCTCCATATAAGTATTCAAGTCCTCGAGCTACCCCAATTGCGATTTGGTAAACATTTTCCCAAGGTAAGGATAGACTACTTTTATCAGCTGTATTTTGAATGAACTTGTCAAAGAGATTCATTTGGCATGAACTCATATATAAGAGCCTTTTTTCGGCCTTCCAAACAAAATCCAACAAGGGTAACAACATTTACATGAGAAGTTTTACTGATGCTAGAAACCTCATTGATAAATTCTTCCCCATTCCCTTTGGATGACTTCAACAATTTGATAGCAACAGGACAACCGCTGGCTGGGTAGTTCTCCTTTATATGCAGGACCAAAACCACCATGTCCCAATTTAACTTGGAAATATTTTTTCATTTGTTTTACCTCCGCATATTTATATCTTTTGAGAGCTAGAGGTCCGTGGTTTCTAATTAAAGGCCCGATATTTTGGTCAGGCCTGGATTTCTTCAAGAACTCTAGTTTCTGCATCAATGATTTGATTATACAACAAAAAATAATAATACATATTAGCATTGTTCCAATTACTCCACTCGTTAAACCTGTCACATATCGATGCTAAATAATTGAGTAGATAGAATATGACATATTTGTCAATTTCAACCATAAAATGCATGTGGTCAGGATGCTTATCAACAAAGTCTTCTAAAACAATATCTCCAAAAAAAGTCTTCTAAAATAAATGAGAAAAATATTTTGATATTTGAATCAAAACTTTTTTTGTCTGGCGGCTAGATGTAAATCTACATGTAAAGCTAATTCAGATTAAACAAGACAACTGAAGAGACTGCCACAATGGGTGTTTTTCCAAAGGGCCTGACGGGCATGATAGGATAGGATTTTCAACCACCGAGAGAAAGGTTACAGGACATCAACAAATCTATATCAATATTTTCTTAAAAAAACCAGTCAAGAAAAACCAAGATAGGCGCAAAGTAGGAGGGAGCATTTTCAAGGCGATGAAAAGCATACCGGTATTAGGAGCAATGGTGGAAGCTTCTTCTGCTCGTCTGGAGATGAAGCCGGAGATGCGCCGCTGCAAGCCGGAAACGCCGCTGGAGACACCAATATGAGAGAGAAGCAAGGTTGGGTTCGCGTCAGGCACACAAGGGAGAGAAGCAACGTTTGGCTTCGCGTCAGGCAGCAACACATGCTCTATGACTAAGATTACAAATGAATAGACATGATCATATTGGAGGATCAATGAGTGAGATTGCACTTAATCAAAACGACGTCGTCGTTTTGAAGCAATGGAAAGAAAATGGAGACACAAAGCAATGAAGACATTCTTTGCCAATTGAAATGATATAATAATTATGACATTTCACTCGGTTTTGCAAGGGCTTCCTAGTGATTTCTAATAATGCAGCAAATTAACTTCAAAAATTGCAGTTCTTTTGCTCTGGAGCCATTTCCAGCAGTAACATTATTCCACGGCTGTCAAATAGTTCATGCCAGTAGTTCACACTTCTAGAGCTGTCTAATTGTTCATATTGCATTTGATGTTGGAAAACTCCAAGTTTATTTGAGATTTTTCTTTTTTTACTTTTCATCTAAAAGGATATTAAGCAGTTTTAAATTATATCTCTTCGTATTTATCTCATAAAATGCTATATATTTACGGTTTAAGAAGTTCGGTTATAAATATTGTGACGACGATTTTCATCAAATTTTGCCAATATGACATTCACTAATATAATATGTTGATGGTCAAAAGATGTTTGATGCCAGCTTCTCACCCTCTTCTCTTCTAATTAAGGTGCTGATATTGTCATGCTGAAAGCAGTTATATAGTTGGACATGATATAACTTGGCTAAAGACTGATTTTATTGATTGTGGAAGAAGAAAAAGGTTGCCAAGCGATTACCTTTTAGGAATCATAGTCAGAATCTAGGGGAGAGCCTCCAAGGCCTAACATATACGGGAGTTTGATAATACACACATTGCCCTAACAAGAACCCTAGTGGAAATTCCAAGGAGAATGCCAGTTTAAAATCATCTGACAAAATTAATATAATATGAGAACATGTATGCTACTTGCACGTTCAAATTTATTACTTAAGCTTTTTTTTTTTAATATATAAAAGTTTAGATGAGTTGGGTCCCGAAAGCTCACCAGGGTTAGGACATGTCTCCGAGCTCAAAGAGTACTTATAGAGGTACTTACAGACCACTCACTAATAAGGATATCACATCAATGGAATTTGAACCCACAACTTATGAGTATGAACCAACCCCTTTATCAACTAAACCAACAATTACTTGAGCTTTGATATTTATAATCTCAAAGTCTTTAGTTTACATTAATTTTCAGCTTATGTAAGGTATTTAACCGGCCTTGGAGGTATTTGCAATGAGTCTAGGCTTCCTTCTAATATTTCAATCACTCTACTTATTGTATGCTTTTGAGTTAGAAATGTTTGCATACACCACAAACCCACTACGGTTATTTTTTTGACAATATCTTTTTCCTCAATTGTGTTCACCCCATTTTGTCCCAAATCACACTGCCTTGCTCAAGTTTATCATAAATAAAGTCAAGCACATAATTCTCAGTGGGGTAATTGGATTTAGCAGTCATGTCTGTTAGCACTCCAATAATGTCTAATAACATCACTCCATAACTATAAGCATCACATTTATAAGAAACTCCACCTATATTTCTATTCCAAATTTCTGGTCCAAAATATCCAAAAGTTCCTCTAGTTTCTAAAAGTGAAATAATATTCTTTTTGCTAGGACAAAGTTTAGCAAGTTCAAAATCTGTGATCTTAGGACAAAAACTTTCATCCAAAAAGATATTACGTGGCATTATGTCAAAATGTAAAATTCAAGTGTTGCATCCTCTATATAGAGACTCAAACCCTTGAGCTGTCCCAATTACAATTTGGTACTAATTTTCCTAAGTCAATAATGAGTTTGTTTTATTTGCCTTTGTGGCGAATCAATTTGTCAAGAGATCCATTGCACATAAATTCATATATAAGAGCCTTCTCTCCTTCCAAACAAAATCAAAGAAGGGTAACAATTAACATGAGAAGTTTTGCTAGTAGCGGTAACTTCATTGATAAACTCTCCGCCATTTCCTTTGGATGGATTCAAAATCTTTGTAGCAACAGGACAGCCGTTGAGTAGCTTACCTTTGTATACAGTACCATAACCACCTTCCCCAATTTGCCTTGAAAAGATTTGGTGATTTTCTTGATATCAGCAAATCTATATCGTGTGAGAGACATAGGTTCTTGGTTTTTAATAAAGTCCTCAATTTGTTGGTCACCTTTAGATGTCTTCATGAATATTATCTTCTGCTTCAATGGTTTGATTTTACAGCACAAAATAGCACTAAAGATTAAAAGTGTTCCGATTGCTCCACTTGTAAAACCTATGACACATAGTAGATTAATACATGTATGAGTAGAAAATATGATAGATTCATCAATAGACTTATGAAATAAATGAGGAAAAAAAATGCAAATATTGAATTAGAAACTTCGAAGTCTCAATATATGCAAATTTGTCAGAGTGCTATTCAGATATGATAAAATGGAGAAGCTCATTAAAACCACCAAGCTAAAGTAGTCATGAGTAACAAGGTGGTGTGAAAATGGTATGAAATATCAGCTGATATGAAACATTGAATTATAGAATAATAGATACTATGTAAAATGAACAAGAAACAAGGAAACAGCAGGTCAATCGACCCATCATTACCTATTATAAGTAACGTCTTCAAATTGCTAGAATGTTCTGTAAACCAAGAGCAAAAAGAAATTAGGCGCGCGCGCACACACATTTAGGCTGATATGAAGTATTGAATTATAACAAGGCAAGGAGTTTTATTTCATCCAACTAGACAAAACCAAACTGCATATAAGTTTTCTATGATGTGAGATGCGATTTAAGAATAATAAAGTATGATAAGAACATGGAACTGATTGGCGCAATTCAGAGCAACTGAAGGGCCTAATCAAAGGAACAGAGACAGGTGCCATACTTGCAAGAACAGGACAGACCAAGTCATAAGATCCGTCTGGGCAATGACAATTAAACAGAGTGCCATCATCGTGGAAGCTCCCACAAGTTCCCCCAGATTCCATGTATTCTGAGCAGTGATTCTGATCTGCTTCAAACTGCACATCAAACTTATCCAAAGCATCCTTCAAGGATTCAATTCCACCCCAAGGATCCACTGAATTTGAACTCTGCAGTGTTGTGAAAGCTCCGGGAATTGTCCTAACTGAATTTGATTTACGAAGAAAGCCTGCTTTTGACAGTCATACCTGCACGTGATGTTGTTTTGGCCGATGGAGAAGCCAGGAACACAATCGTAGAAAAGGGACATTTTCTCAACATTTGATTGAAAAAAGAACAGAGTGGGGTCCAAAGAAGTGTTGGTGAAAGGGTAAGAATAGTTATCATAGCTTGGGATGTCTGTTCGCACCATTTTGACGATAAAACGAGTGGGATCAATATCCATCAAGGTGAAGGTTTGAGAGCCGATTTTAATGGAAGTGCTGTCAGGAGGCAGGCACGTGATTTCAAAACAATCTCAGCCACAGTAATGAGGTTGGTTTCCTACCCAGAAAGGGTAGGATATTACAAAGTTTCCACAGTTGTAGGTGTGGCTGCATGTTATGTATTTGGAATCATCTTTCTGACTCAGGGATTGTGGCAGAGTCAAGAGATACAAGAAGAAGAAGAAGAACATGTTGCTCACTGTGTATGGAAAAAGGAAGCGATTACGGGTATGCATTGTGTCAGAGAATTAGAGTGCAGAGAGGTGTTTGTGTTTCCATTACCACCTCCATTTTCCTCGTGAGAGACGCCCATACGTAGTTTAAATAATACTCCTCTCGTCTTTTTATAGACTTAATTCATTGATTTAAGTGGATTAAGGATGTTTGTTAAGTTTGTTAATATGATGTGATTTTTCTAAAATACATTATTCATCTTTCTTAATTTCCGTTCTCCCTCTCTTAACTATTATTTAAGGAATATCAATAAAGTCATTTAGAAAAAAAATCGATAAACATATAAAATATGTCTCAACATCAATCCCCCCAATTGAGCCCTACATTAAGGATAGAAGGAGCAATTAAATGGATATTTATATTTTTACAGAGTAGAAATCTAGAGAAACAAAACCATGAAGGTTTGAAATGTGCAAGTCTAACCACAAAAACTTGACGATTGATACGAAAAGAGATAATTAACGATTATCGCTCCAAGCATACACAGATAATATTCAATGAATAATTATGCCGTAATAATTAAACGATGTAATAAAGATAATAAACGAATAGCAACTGAGACTAGATCATGCTATATCTGGATGCCAACCTTCCCTGCTTCATGCAGAACTTTCAGACTCTGGCTTACCCTCACGTCACACCTTCCACTCAACAATAACAATTCCCAAATGACGATTAAATCCTATGTTTATATTTATAGCTTCATTATATCGGTTCCTCTTGCAACTAGATACATTCTAGAATTTTCTTTTTCTCGCACCGCCATTGCACTGTTGCTTCTGTAATGGAGAAGAAATATCTAAATAAATGAGAAAACTCTGCCCAAGGCAAGAAATATATGCAAGTCACTTGCCCATTTATGAAAGCATTAGCATTTAGCCAAGACCATGCAATATAATTCTAGCTACTTAAGTGCGCAAATACTGTCCATGCATGCCTCCATGGTGTGTGGGAAAGCCGCATAGCTTTGACAAATTTATGAGGAATCAAAATATACTTTAACAAATGAAATATGCCTAAATCATAATTAACTCAGACTTAATAAAAATTTATGAATCTAATATGCTAAGTATATCTTAATGTTCCTTGAGCCCTCAAATTCACAGCCCTTGCTCCCACCACCCCCACATACACCCAAAATACAAAAGAAAAAAAAACATCACTCTAGCAGTAACTTTTGATAGCCATAAAAGCCAAGCTATGAGACCCTACCTGCGCTTCTTTTCCTCATTTCTGAAGCCTAGTGTTCCTCCAGCAGAGTGAAGGTAGAGCTTTGAAAACCCAAAATCTCTGTTGTGGTATTAGTAGTGGTGGAAGATTCTAGTTCTGATATCGGAGGGGAAGGCATGACAGGTTGTGCTGGCATTTCCAACAATTCAAGGCTTCTTTCTAACATTTCAATCACCCTACTCATTGGAGGTCTTTGACTTGGGATTGTTTGGATACACCACAAACCTACAATGGTCATTCTCTTTGCAATATCATTTTCCTCCATGTTATTGGCCCCATTACATCCCAAACTGCTGTCTTGCTCCACTTGAACATAAATATAATCAGGAAAATATTTATTAGTTGAACAAATGGTTTCAATATTCAAGTTCTTTTTCCCTTCAACCATATCTAATAGCATTATCCCATAGCTATAAACATCATATTTGTGTGAAACTCCGCCTATGTTTCTATTCCAAACTTTCGGAGCAAGATATCCTAGAGTTCCTTTTGCTATTACTGAAATTGAAATTATGCTTTCCTTTTTTGTGTACAAAGCTTAGCAAGACTAAAATCCGATATCTTGGGACAAAAACTTTCATCTAAAAGGATTTTATGAGGCTTTATGTCAAAATGAAGAATTTGAGTGTTGCATCATGTAAATACTCAAGTCCCTGAGCTATCCTAAGTGCAATTTGGTTCAGTTTTTCCCAAGTCAAGCATAGACTATTTTTATCTCCATTGTTGTAAATAAACTTGTCAAGAGATCCTTTGGACATAAATTCATAAATGAGAGCCTTTTGTTTGCCTTCAAAACAAAACCCAAGAAGGGTAACAACATTACATGGGAAGTTTTACTGATGCTAGCAACCTAGCTCATTGATAAATTCTTCTCCATTATCTTTTGATGCCTTTAATAACTTTACAGCAACAAAGCAGCCATTGAGTAGTTTTCCTTTGTATAAAGAACCATAGCCACCTTATCCCAATTTATCTTTGAAAGAGTTAGTCATTTTCTTGACATCTGCAAATTTATATCTTGTAAGAGCTAGTGCACCATGATTTCTAATGAAGGCTTCAATATTTTGGTCAACCTTAGATGTATTGAATAATCCTATTATTCGCCTCCATGATTTGATTTTACAACAACAAATAGTAATGCTTAAAAGCAGCAGTTCAATTGCCCCACTAACACCTAGCACATATGGTAGGTAAATCATTGACTAGAAATTATTATCACAGTTATCAATTTCTGCCGTACAATATGTGGTGTTGACGATGCTCAAAAACAAAAAGTCTTCTAAAATGAATCAGAAAAGATGCTTGTGATATAAGAATAAAAATCTTTTTAAAGTCTAGTAGTACAAATCTGTGAGTAATAGTTTATAGGCTTTCAGTTACTTTGAAGAAAACAAAAACTCAGCCTACTAGGATTATTAAGAGGTTTATTTTATCTAAAAAACAAAATAAACTGTGAATTCCTTTATACACGTCATCCGTTGTAATTAAGATTAAAATAATCTGAATTGTTATTTTTTTATTTGATAGAATTCATATGGTGTGGTAGGAGTATGTAAGTAATTCTTATACACACGCATACCCATATAAATTTGTGTTTGTGATAAAATATTATATATATTTGTGTGTATGATTTTTCATATAAAATCTGTAGCAGGTTGATTTCATCTTAACGTACAAATAGAGGAGGCAAATAGCTGCGCGAGTGATTAATCGCTTAACTCCTTTTAGCCTGGATATATATTAAAAAGAGAAGCACGTTGGTGATGCGACGTTTACATTGAAACATAATCCAATGGAAATCGGTAAGAAATATCAACTTAATATGGAGAATTCAATGGGAACATTAAAAATACTAGGCAAATTAGCAATGAAAAATATGGAGAGAGGGGATTTTGATTCATTACCATTACCAATTTTGGCTTCCAAGAATAGTGTCCTGCAACCATGACCAACGACGAATTAAATGGGGCATATATATATATATATATATGCATAACCAAGGAAAAAAAAGTACATAAAAAGCACAAAACTCGGTCATGATGCAACTATACGATTGTGAGCATTATTTAGGTCCTTTAATTTTCTTGATAAGACTCTTCAAACATTGTCAACTAGAAGTCCATAGTATAATGTTTCAGTGAAAATAGAATGATTAGGTTTTTCATGAAAATTGAAAGTGAATGAACGGGAAGAGTCAACAACAAGTGGAACATGTTTTAGTACCAACTAGAGTATTCTCACCGTGTGATGCACGTGACATTATTTATTGTTCTTATCATTCTCGAAATATAAACTTGCTAATTAGAAATGAATAAAATGATCTTAATTTAAGGGTTTTGCCAATCATCCTTTAGATTCATTTATAGATACTATATTCATCTATTGGAGACATTGAAAACAAATGTTAAACATGATATTTGAGAAGGGATAGTTGTTTGGAAAAGATATCAACCAAAAGTAAAATATGTTCAGTTGAAGAACATAAAAAAGTTTATTAGTTAGTATGATGATCCATAAATGTTCTTTAGTCTGCCTCTCACAAAGAAAATTATGCAGGATTGAATTAGTATGACATCAACTTAATTGTTGTCAATATTTGGTGTATGTTAGCGTAATAAATCCCTCAATTGAAATATTGTCCAGATTTCCGCATTTTCTGTTTGTGATTTTGTTCTGCATGTCATATATGTGTGATTGAGAGTATACTGGAGCACATCCTTCAAATTTGAAATGTAACTTCCTTTTTTATTAGTTAATTCCCCTATTATGTCTTTTCATTAAAGGCAAATTATGTCCAGGAGGATTCAAATTTTTTTTTCTTTTCTAGATCAATCAAAGGCAATTGGAATGAGTTTTGGGCATTTTGATTTGAGGAAACTTAACACCGTTTCTATCCAACATATGCCTTTTTTTTTTTTTTGGACCAGTAACATATGCCTTTTTTAACACCATGTTCAACATTGTTTCAACATCTTTTTTATAGATATAATAGATAAGTACATGATCAGAAAAATAAATCTGTTACACATTTTTTACCTCTACTAATACTAACCAACATTTTAATCTGCATGATTTTGGTAGTTATTATTACTTATAAAAAAGAGTGGATGATTAGCTTTTTTTTTTTTTTTTTCCCTAATTAATGAATTGAATCCAGAATTGTAACTGAAACCTTATTGCCGTTGGTGCAACACAAATGGAGTGATCAATTTTTTTTCCTGCATTAAAGATATATTTGCTGAAATCTTCCTCAGCTGGATTTAACGTTACTCCCTTACTTGAATTTAACACTGTTATTAAAATGTTTGGTAACCAAATCATTTAGACTTAACACTGTTATTCAGCTGTTTCTACAAGCTTTCTTATAATATAATAGATAGATCATGGTCAGATTTATATGGTCTATATTTTTTTTAATTGATGATATTTGAATAAAAAATCATTTAAAAAAAACTAGTTGAAAGATTATTTCTATTTAAAATTTTCTATCACAAACATTTTTTAAGGGTAAAAGGACTCATAAATTCTTTTAAATAGGATAAAAATGCCATCCGTGAAATTGCTCCTACCTACGCTCGTATGTTTTGATTTGTCCAACAAAGAAATATATGAAATTGCATGCATATACAGGAAGATTTTGATTGATCTAATGATTGTGTTGCAGGTGATTGAGATTTAAGAGATGGGGAAGAGAGAGAGGGGACTGGAGGGGGAGAAAGAAGATGTGAGGATTTTTTATTAAATAATTATGTAGGGCCCACTAGAATAAAAAAAGTGACCGAAGTTTGTATAATTGCACGGGCTGGGATTTTTTCTCTTCTTTAGAACAGATCACGGGTATTTTTATCCTAAAAAATGTATATAGTGGTCAGTGTACATTTAAGAAAAATGTATAGATATTTTTGTATTTTAACCCTCAAAAAACGAATCTCTATACTAAGATTCAATGATCAGAGCTCAATCGTTATGAATGAGCTACGTATAAATTTGGCAAGTAATGATTGCGGAGATAATAAAAACAATGTGAGAGGCAGGGTGTAGAGGCACATACTGGAAAGACAAGGGCAGGTATGGGATGATGCCCATATAGAGGCAATAACAGATAAAGGAAGACCTATAATTGGACCCACATACTCCATGAGATTCCCCACATTTTGAACAATACTTGTCTCCGTCATACTGCACACCAAACCCTTTACCCCAACCCAAAGCTTCTTCAAGGGCTAGTAGTGGATCATCTTGAATAGACAAACCAGTTTCTATTGAAACCAGCATCTGAATATGATAAACACAATAGTCATAAGGGTTGGGGAATGAGGGGTCAATCTGGAAATCTTTCGTAAAGAAAGCATAGTTGGAAAAACTAGAATTAGAGCATTCGAATTGGATTCCCCTTGTCAAACAGTAAGTTTTTCACAGATGGCTCGTCAAAATAGAAGAGATTGCGCGCCGTACTCACACAAGTGTCCGGCAAAAAGGAACAATCATTATAGACAAAGTCTGTTCGCACCAGAGTCATCTTGTGAGCTAATTGGTCCATGTTTCTGACATTGAAAGTCTGTGAACCGATTTGGATGAAAGGGTAGCCATCTTTATCATGGGGACAATTGAGCTTGAACTCAGGATATCTGATATTCGATTTTTCCTACTTTTCCACAAGGGGATGGTGTGCAGTGCCAGAATTCCTTGTCTGGTATAGAGCGCGACAGTGGGAAAGAGAAAAGGAAGAAGCAGAAGGTGATCATAAACATCATTTAGGCCTCCATTATTAGCTCACTGTTTAAGCTAGCTGGCTCATCATCATTTTTATCATTCAGCGAGAATTTTTAATAGTTGAGATTTAACATTTTATAACGAGTGTGACAACTTATTTTGACAGAGTCACAATAATATCAGGAGACAGGCACGTGACATCAAAACCATTTCTCCCACAGTAATGGAGACGCTAACAAGAGTGTCAAGTGGTGTTTTCCACGACCACTTATTGTAACAGAGTCACAAGAAAACAGAGGAAGAGGACAGAAGAACCAGAACTTAAGGGGGTTTCCTAATTTTTTATGTTTCAAAATTTTCACAGGCCAAACCCTGTCAGAATAAATAGTAGTAAGAATTTACCTTTCATTCCATGAATAAACAAATTGCAGATTTTATTCATGCATGCAACATCCAACAATCATTCAAACCAAAGACTAAAGATACGAAGGTCCAAACTCTCCATGAAATTGATATAATAGCACTTAAAACGACTGCAGAAAACCACATGTTATATATAAATTGCTTACTAGATATGACATGTAAGCCCTGCACTTCATGTGTGTGTGTGGAAAGAGACTAACAGAGATTAAAGACAGAAAGATATGAGATGCAGATTGTATTACAAGAAAGCATAGGTACCTTTGCTGCAGCTGTTATCTCTTCAAAAGCATAGGATCTCTTCATCAAATTGATTATGGCCACAAAGTCCTCCAGAGGCCTCACACTCAGCGCAACCCATCGCTATCCACCAATCAAGCACAAAGCCCCTTTTGATAGCTTCATCAAATCCAGTTGCCAAGTTAACACTTCTGATCTCTTCCTCCTTCACTAACACTACCACCTTCTCCTCACAATCTAGATTCCCCTCATATGTAGCCTCAACCACATATGACTGCTTCGATCCTTCATTTGTCAAGCACACACTGTGCTGGGGAGGAAGATCAGCATTACACACACTGCAATTGAAGTAGAAACTCAGGTTCACATTCAACTGGTAATTAACATTTAGTGGGAAGTTTCCTAAGCTAACATTGTGGCGTGCTCTGGGGCAGGATTGTTTCACCACATCCATGTCCACAAGTGTTAGTTTATAGTAATCGTAGTTGATATCAGTGATATAGTATGTGTTGCTTGGAAGAGTGATAATGGGTGGGCCATGATCGAAGCATGTGAGACCAAAACCAGGGTAACCGCAGTATTCTTGGGTGGAATTGTTGTTCATCACCTAGAAAGGATAGTGAATGGAAACTCCATTTCTGCAATCAAAAGAAGGGGAACATATTGAAGAATTTGTTTCGGCAATACTGTGCCAGAGGCACAAGAAGCAGAGAGCAGCGACGAACAAGTATAAGGGTTTTGACATGATGAGCTTTCCCCAGTCAAAGGAATCCTCAATCATGGAACAAAAATCCTTCTTTAGACATGATAAGGGTTTTGTTCTGGTTATAAAAACCGGTAGAAGACCTTGATATACGGCAGTTGACTTGGCTTTACCACAAGAAGATGAACGACACACATGCCTATCTTCAGACTAATGCGCTTTACCCACTCTTATTTGTGCCGTTTGTGTTAGCAAAGTTCTCTATTAGTTTGAACGAAGATAAAAGATAATGGGAGAAAATTATCACCCCTCCTCATAAGAAAAGAAATTAAACCCTTATCATGAGGGAAAATTAGTTTGGCCCTACGAACTTTTCATCAAGCTGAACTCTTACTCATGTGTACTATTTATACGGCAGAGAGCTTCATTTAGTATTATGTATATTAAATAGGGGCAAAGTTAGAAAGTCGTTGAATCCTAAGACAAAGTTACAAGGTTTAAAGTTTTCTTTGATTTTTATGAAAAATATTGAAAGTGCCCTATAAATAGGATAAAAGGAGTAATTAACAAAGTGAAAGAGAATAAATGGAAATGCATAAAAATCATAAATCCCAAGAATGAATCGTGAGTACCCTAGAGAGGCTACATACTTAGTGACATCCTCTGCTCTTGTCCATGGGGATTGCTCTAAAATCTATGCTTCTCTATTGGAAATTCTCTTTAAGCCAGGACGATATAACAAACCAAAAAGTCGATGACAGGAACCTATATATCACTAATCTGCATGTGGCAGCGCAATTGAAGGGCCTGATAGAGGAAGATGAATTACTTGCAAGCTCCTCTACATTCCATGCGTTCTTTTGTGGTCAGCCTCGTCTGCAATATATTGCATATTACTCCCTCCGGTCCTAATTATAAGATAAAGTTGACTTTTTTAAAGAAATTAAGGTGGTATAGAAACCAAACTCAAATATGTTTATCCAAATTCTTGATGATTACAATGAAAAACAACCCCCCTATTTATACTAAAACCAAAACCTTATAATTTCTTAAAATAATGAGAAAGTCCATTCCGGCAACCACACACCAACCCTCTCCCCCTGTTCAAACGTCAGTGCTTACATCATAGCAAGGTCAACGTTGGCTGCTGTTCACATTCTCAACGTCTCTGTTTTTTTTCTGTTTCATTCTCCCGGGGTTGGACAGGACTCGTCCTCGAGTCAAAAACAACATCATCAATGAATGGAGATTGATCTGAAGCTTTATGCTTCAGTAAAAATGACTTGGGCTTATTTTTGATTTTGACGTGTTTATCTGGTGGCAAAGGTTCAAGCTGAATCTTCACATCATCCTTCTGGAAGGAATATATGTTTGCAAACCCGTCGTATAGAGTGTGTCGATCATATTGCCAAGGTCTTCCCAGAAGAAGATGACAAGCATCCATTGGAACAACATCACACCAAACTTCATCGTGATACCTTTTACCGATAGAGAAAGTAACAAGGCATCGTTTGGACACTTTTACCGCGGTTCCTTTGTTAAACCATTGGAGTTTGTACGGGTACGGATGGTTGTGAGTTGGTAGTTGCAGCTTTTCTACCATGTAGTTAGAGACTACATTTTCACAGCTTCCGTTGTCGATAATGACGTCACAAATTTTACCTTGAGTAGTGCAGCGAGTATGAAAAATGTTGTGACGTAGCCAAGGCTCTTCTTCCTCTATGGCTGTGTGCAAGCTTCGTCTAATCACAAGTGTTTCACCATAATCAGGAGGAATGATTTCTTCATCAAAAATTGGCTCTTCATCAAGGACCAGCTCTTTATCAGGCATCGAATCCTTTTCTTCTTCAAATATTGCAAAAGTTTCCCCTTCAATAATAGTAACAACTCTGCGGGTAGGACATTCTGAAGTGATATGACCGAACCCTTGGCATTTGAAACACTTAGGTGCTTTAGAGCTAAATTCTTTGGCAACCTTAAGTGGAGGCTTACTTGAAGAGCTAGGTTGATATACTTGCGTGGGCTTGCTTGAGGAGCTATGCTGATGCATTTGTGTAGGCCGATGCATGTGTGCTTCATGTTCATCAAAAGGAATTTCAGTGGAGGAAGACGGTTGAAACGGAAACCTTTTGGGGAACTGTTTCTCAATACGGATGGCTAGACGAAAGACGTCATCTAGAGTCCAGTATTGTTGGAGCTGCACTGGATGGGCAATGTTAGTATTCAACCCTCCAAGATAACGGGCTATTGTTTGCTCCTCCCTCTCTTGGATATCACACTTCATCATGAGTTTTTCAAATTCCCTCGTATATTCTTCCACAGTCATAGCCTTTTGGCGGAGATTATGTAATTGAAGGAAATTTTCTTGATAATAATTATCTGGAAGAAACTTACGTGAGAGCTCACGTCGCATTTTGTCCCACTTCCTGATCTTGCTTTTTCCTTCTCTTTCACGCCTTTTCTTGAGATTTTCCCACCATATAGAGGCATGTTTCTTTAATTTGATGGCGACAATTTTGACTTTCTGCTCATCAGGAATCTCTTTATATTCAAAAACTCGCTCGACGGTTTGAAGCCAATCGACAAATTCGTCTGGTTGAAGTCTTCCTTCAAATTCAGGTATGTCTACCTTAATGTCATTAAGGCGGAATGACTGTTGTTGAGGACGATGGCGGTAGTCAGTGGACGATGAATTATTGTTATCTGAATCATCCTCTAGATATTCACTGCGAGTTTCTAGCATGGCTTGCTGCGTTTGTACAGTGGTTTCCAGTTCCTGTATCCGACGTCTCATCTCGTCCATCTCAATCTCGCGTGTGTTTCTACGTCTTGGAGGCATTTTTGGAATTGTTCTTGTGAGGTTAGGTATAGGATGGAAAAGTACAAGGATAGGACCGGTTTTTTTTTTATGGCAAGTAAGGGGTAAAACTAGAAATTTTATGGACAAATGGGGTAGAAAGGTAATTTCTTAACTTTCAGGGATGGAAATGTAATTTTGGAAAAAAATATGGGGTCAAAATGTAATTTCAGAAAGTTTTGGGGTCAGAAACGTAATTTTGGCAGAAAATTGGGGCCAAAATGTAATTTCAAAAAGTTTTGGGGTCAGATATGTAATTTTGGAAAAAAATCTGGGGCCAAAATATAATTTCAGAAAGTTCTGGGGTCAGAAATATAATTTGGGCAGAAATTTGGGGCCAAAATGTAATTTCTAAAAGTTGTGCTGACTGGGATTGATGACGTGGCGGTTATGACACGTGGCAGCCTGTGATGGGTCCACGTTGCGTTGACTGATGACGTGGCTGCTGATTGGACTGGGTGACGTGGCAATGCTGACGGTGCCGTTGGCGTGGCGATATTGACACGTGGCGCAATCTGATTGTACAGCGTTTCGTTGACTGGTCAACAGTGATGACGTGGCAGCTGACTGGGTCGTCTTCAACCTCTGGACTCCGGCGACTTTTCCGGCAACTTTCCGGCGACGTCCGTGGAGGCGCGTGGAGGTGTTTTTCGGCGGTGACCGAGGCTATTCCTAGGTTTTTCGGCCTTCTGAACACGATGGTGAGGTCGGTTTCTTCAAAAAACGCTCCGAGAGTGAAAATCCAACACCCCCTTTTTCTCACGTTTTTTTTTTCTCACCCACTCCTCACTCTTTCGCTCTCTGGCTCTCTAGAACTCAGCTCTGGTACCAAAATGGTATAGAAACCAAACTCAAATATGTTTATCCAAATTCTTGATGATTACAATGAAAAACAACCCCCCTATTTATACTAAAACCAAAACCTTATAATTTCTTAAAATAATGAGAAAGTCCATTCCGGCAACCACACACCAACCCTCTCCCCCTGTTCAAACGTCAGTGCTTACATCATAGCAAGGTCAACGTTGGCTGCTGTTCACATTCTCAACGTCTCTGTTTTTTTTCTGTTTCATAAGGAAGCCAATTAAATTACTTTAGAGTATTTATATTTTTAATTTTTTCTCCAAACTAATTAATTTGACTAATAAACTAATATATAATATAAGGATACTAAAAATATAAACATTCTAAAGTAATTTAATTGGCTTCCTTAATTTCTCCAAAAAAGTCAACTTTATCTAATAATTAGGATCAGAGGGAGTATCAAGTTTCCACAGTTGTAAGGGCGGCTGCATGTTATGTATTTGTGATCTTCTTTTTGACCAAGGGATTATGGCAGAGTATCTGTTAACAACAAGAGTTAGAAGGAGGAGGAGGAGGAGGAGTAGCAGAGTGTGTATGGAAGCACGCGACTGAGGGGATTCACTTTGTTAGAGAATGAGAGTGTTCTTGCATAACCACATATTGTGACAGAGTCAAGAGAAAACAGAGGAAGAGAAGACATTGAACCTACTGGAGCTTCCTATTTTTAATTTTCCAATGCTATGCAACATTGTTACCTCTTTCAGAACATATGGAACAACCAACAAGCCATAGATGATTCGAATCAAAGGCTAAAGATACCACGGTCCAAAGTCTCCACCATGAAATTGCTATAATAGCACTTCAACAGACTACAGAAAACTACATGCTATAAATTGCTTACTACCAGACATGAAATTTAAGCCCAGCACTTCATATATATATGGAAAGAGACTAACAGAAAAAGAGAAAGATATGAGATGCAGATTGTATCACACGAAAGGAAAGGTACCTTTGCTGCAGCTTTTGGTAGCAATACTGCCATCTCTGCAAAAGCATAGCATCTGATGATTAATTTGATTGTGGCCACAAAGTTCTCCAGAATCCTCACACTCAGCGCAACCCATCGCTGTCCGCCAATCAAGAACAAAGCCCTTTTTCATAGCTTCCCCAAATCCACTTACCAAGTTATCACTACTGATCTCTTCCTCCTTCACTGCGACTACCACCTTCTCCTCACAATTTAGATTCCTCTAATATGTAGCCTCAACCACATGTGACTGCTTCGATCCTTCATTTGTCAAGCACACTATGTGTTGGGGAGGAAGATCAGCATTATACACACTGCAATTGAAGTAGAAACTGAGGTTCACATTCAACTGGTTATCAAAACTTAGTGGGAAGTTTCCTAAGCTAACATTGTGGCGTGCTCTGGGGCAGGTTTGGTTCACCACATCTATGTGCACAAGTGTTAGTGTACAATAATCGTAGTTTATATCAGTGACATAGTATGTGTTGCTTTGAAGAGTGATGGTGGGTGGGCCATGATCGGAGCATGCGAGACCAAAACCAGGGTAACCGCAGTGTTCTTGGGTGGAATTGTTGCTCACCCAGAAAGGATACCGAATGGGAACTCCATTACCGCAAAAGAAGCAGAGAGCAGCGATGAAGAAATATAAGGATTTTGACATGATGAGCTTTCCACAGTCAAAGGAATCCTCATTCATGGCACAAAAATTTCAAGCAATAACTTAATTTTTAAGCTTTTATTCTGTTTGTTTTGTTTATGAAAAAATAGTAGAAGACCTTGCTACACGGCAGTTGACTTGTCTGTATGACAAGAAGATGAACCACACACATGCCTGATGCCTATCATCAGACTAATAATGTGCTTCACCTCCGTTTGGATGGAGAAAAAACAGTTGAGAAAAGATAATGGGGTGCCTCAGAAAGAAAATACATATTCCATTTTGATGGGAAAAATGGCTGAGAGAGAAGATCAGGGGCACCAAATATCACCCCTCCTCATGTATGGACGAAGGAAAGAAAATATTAGGAAAAGAAATTGGATAAATGTCAATAATATTCTATTATATAGGATGTTAACGTTTAAAAAAAAATTATATAAAAATTAAAATTATCAAAATATTTTTAAGTAAAAACGCATGAAAAATGTCTTCATATTTATATATATCAAAATCAAATAATTTTGTACGTTAAAGAATTTTTTTTTTCATATGTTTAAAAATAACTTGAAATAATTTTTTAAAAAAATTTTTAAGGTCAGTTGGTGGGATTCATTATAATGAAAAGACGGTGGTGATAGCGGTGTAAATCAATGGATGGAAAAATCACCAAAAGAAAAGTTGGAGAGCAAATAGGAGTGGGTATGGGTAGGGCTGGGCAAGGTGAGATCCTTGCCCGATGCTCAACCCAAAGGATGAACTGTAGCCTGATGTCCGGCCCTACCCGCTAAAAGCCCTAACTATTTTGGGTTGGGCAAAGGTCGGCTGGGCAGGGTGGGCTTCCTTGCTCAAGGGATAACGCCTTGTCTTGTCCATATATGAAAAGAAATAATTCTGGGAAAATTTTATGAACATTCCTGTAGTTACCAATATCATATATCTTAATTTCGTTATAAGTAATATAAACTTCAAATACATTTGATGATTTCATATCTTGAGATATTTCAAAATAAGTTTACAACTTGAGTCTTGAAATTTAAAAACTACCATATGTCTTAACAAATATCCATACTTTAAAAATTAAACAACATCCAGAATCCATTATAAATAAGGAAACAAAACGATTGTAATTAAAGCCGTGAAGTCAAAGCAGTTTGCATCAATTCAATGTCCCAAAAGTTGATCAAATGATGAAGCATCTGGAAAAAAAAAAAAACAACTATAATTTAATACATCACAAAGTAAAGAATAAAGGAAGAAATCTACTTGTAAATAGTATTTAGTAGCTAAGACAAAAAAAGAGAGGACCAGAAGAGTATTATACAATAGATAATATATATTTTAAATATATATATATGAAATAATATTTAATTGATATGAAATTTTTATTTTAAATAAATGAAAATAATTTTCCGGGTAGGACCAAATGGGTAGGGCAGCACCCCTTGCCTGATGTCCAGCCTTGATCGGTTATTAGCCTGCCCAAAACTGCCCAAAATTTTTTCGTACCACTTTTTTAAGGTTGAGCTGAGCAATTTTTTATAGGGTTAGGGTGGGCGCACTAGGCTACTAAGCACCATGCTCACCTTTAAGAGCAATTATGGTGGACCCATACGCCTGCCCTTCGTTTTTCTTCCCCCTCATTTTTTTTATACATCCAAATTAAGAAAATCCTCTCATAAATTTTTCTTCAGGGTTTCTGTCCTATATATTGGGTTAATGATAATAGTCTATTACTGTAACATAATAAAAAATTATATTGACAAAAAATTTCTGCCGCAAAAACATTAATTCGAATTTAAAAAAATTGCAAATAAAGTAATCAGCCACAACATCGCAAAAATTTTGTGATGCTCTCATTTTCATTGGGACCATTTTTTTTTTTCTGTTTTTGCAAAATTCATTACGGTTTACCATAATCAATTTGCAATAATTTTTTGCTAGCTAGCTTTTGTCAAATTTTTTTTTTTTTTTTTTTGTTATAGTTTATCTCTAAATGATATTATCTGGGTCCGTTAGTAGTTGTCAATAATGTGAAATAAACAAAATTAATTTGACCAATGGATGGCTAAAGCAAAATAATGTTCAAATCTTCTTCAGGAGAGGTGTTCATATTTAATATCCAACAATACCTCAAAAAAGATTATAGATCCAATAGGAGAAGTGCATAGCACAAAAAATAATAATCTATTAGAAGCATCAAAGAAATGATCAACTTTCAAAACTTTCTTACAAATGATATTGCCGTGTAAAAATATAAAATGAATTTGATATTTTTATTCTGCTTGGTATAGTTCTATATTGACGAAGAAAAATCTCTTATACATAGCAGTGAAACTGTTTGAAGGGGTAGAAAATAACCAGAGTGTAAGTTTTGAAAAGGAATTAATGGATTGGGTGTCCGATAGGACAAGGTGACGAAGAATTGGTTTGTTGATGGTTAAATGCGTATTCCACACTGCCACAACATGGCCCTACCTCAAAAAATAGAAAACTTAATCAGCATTGATTAGTTGGCTATGGACGAAAAGAATTCCGTAAACAAAAAATACTTATTCTATATTTGAATTATTTTTTAAATTAAAAATATTCAAAATAATATATAAGAATACATTAGAAAAATTTTTAGGACAATGAAGTGTTTAATGTATACTAATAAAAGTGAAGGAAGTTAGTATACAAATTAAACTTAAAAATATAAAAAAAGAGAGTTCAAATTATTTTATAAAATATCCAAACACAATAATCAAGCATTTCAAACTCAAAAAGTCTCTCCCAAGTTAGGTTACATCCGTATCCCTAATTTACAAATTTAGAAATCCATAACAAAAATAAATTCGTGATTAATAAATTCTTAAGCATTTGAAGATCAGCAGAAATAAAGAGATAAAAAACCCTTACGATACTAATGATCATCAGAGAATTATATTTGCAGCTTTAATTACTTTAAATCTCTGATCCATGTCCTCCATAGAGTTCCTCCTCAAAAGTGCTCCAAGATAGTGTTAATTTCTCAGCCTCCAGAGGAGTGTGCTCTCCCCCCTCCTTTCCTGCTGCCACTTTGCTTCTTTATTTTCAAACAATTGGGAAACCTGGGTATTTTCTCCTCAAATGAGCTGAAAAAAGTCCAAAACTCCTGCAAATAAGTATGAAAATAAAAATATATATAACATGTTCAATATCCACATAATATTTACAAGAATATTAATTAAATTATAAAAGCTATATCAGAATTTAGATTAAGTGAAAAAACTATACATATCCGATCATCTAGTGGGCCTCCAATTGTATTGCGAAGATCTTTTTTCGGAATCAACTTCTTCTGACTTGGTATTGCAAGTTGTAGACAATTCTTGTTCTAATCTAGGAGGGGAAAGCATGACAGGTTTTGGTGGCATTTCCAAAGACTCTAAGCTTCTCACTAACATTTCAATAACTCTACTAATTGTTGGTCTTTGAGTTGGAAATGTCTGAATACACCACAATCCCACAATAGTCATTTTCTTTGCAATATCATTTTCCAACATGGCATTTGTTCCATCTTGTCCCAACTTACTGCCTTGCTCAAGTTTATCAGAAACTCAATCTGGAAAATAAATCTCTGTTGCGTAGTCTTTAGCATTTATATTCTTTCGCTCACCAACCATATCTAATAGCAACATTCCGTAACTAAAAATGTCAGATTTATGGGACACTCTTCTAATATTTCTATTCCAAATCTCTGGAGCAAGATATGCTATAGTTCCTGAGCTTCTGTAATTGAAACAATGCTTTCTTTCCTAGGACATGGCTTTGCAAGTCCAAAATCTGAGATCTTGGGACAAAAACCTTTATCTAATAGGATGTTATGTGGCCTTATATCAAAATGTAGAATGCAAGTGTTGCATCCTCTATACAAGTATTAAAGTCCTCAAGCTATCCCAACTGCGATTTCATACAAATTTTCCCAAGCTAAGGATGAACTACTTTTATCCACGCACCACTATATTTTGAATGAACTTGTCAAGAGATCTGTGTGGCATGAACTCATATATAAGAGCCTTTTTTCGGCCTTCCAAACAAAATCCAATAAGGGTGACAACATTTACATGGGAAGTTTTACTGATGCTAGAAACCTCATTGATAAAGTCTTCCCCATTCGCTTTGGATGACTTCACAATTTGATAGCAACACGACAACCACTAGGAAGTTCTCCTTTATATACAGCACCATAACCACCTTGTCCCAATTTAACTTGGAAAGATTTTGTCATTTTTCCAATTGCTCCACTTGTTAAACCTGTCACATATAGTAGGTAAAGTAATTGAGTAGAGAATATGACATATCCTTCAATGTCATCCATAAAATGTGGCCAGGATGTTTGCTGGGCAACAAAGTCTTCTAAAATAAATGAGAAAAAATATTTTGTTATTTGAATCATGTTATAAAAGTATATGTGATAAGAAAGAAGATTGATAGGATTCAGAAAAAATCGATAGAATTTCTAGAGAGAAGTTCTCATTTAGTTCATTTGAAACAATCGATTACAAGCCTTTATATAGAGTCATAAATTTAACTCTGGTTATATGACCATAGTTACATTTAACCCTGGTTACACGACTATTGTTACTTTATATTTTCTTTATGTCCTTGTCTTCTTTTGCTTTTGCTTTGTGTCAAGTCTTCTTTTCTTCTTTATGTCAAGTTGAATGGAAGAGTAAATTGGTCTAGATATGAGTCAATGGATATCCACATATTTAATATTCATAACACACCCCCTTGAATGTCCATTATGAATGTGCCTCATTAAAAACTTTAATTAGAAAAAACCAGTGAGATAAAAACCTAGCCAAAGAAAAGAGTATATCATTCATTGATACACCGTCAAGTGCCGCCTCATTAAAAACCTTTCTAGGAAAACCCAGTGGGACAAAACCTTGATAAGGGAAAACGAGTACAGTGTGTATCAACTCCCCCTCTTGACAACATCAGTTGAGATCTTTGAATCTCCGTAGACCAATGTTATGAACAAGTTTTTCAAAGATTATACCTGGAAGTGACTTGGTGAATAAATCTGCTAGATTTTCACTTGAACTGATTTGCTGGATATCTATTTCACCATCCTTTTGAAGATTACGAGTGAAGAAGAATTTTGGTGAAATATGCTTCGTTCTATCGCCCTTGATATAACCTTTTTTAAGTTGAGTGATACATGCAACATTATCCTCATATAGGATTGTTAGGATCATTTTTCCGAAAGATAAATGACAAGTTGTATGTATATGATGTATCACTGACCTCAACCACACACATTCTCGACTTGCTTCATGTATTGCTAGAATTTCTGCATGGTTAGATGATGTGGCTGATATAGTCTATTTCATAGATTACTATGAAATAGCTGAACCTCCACATGTAAATAGATAGCCCGTTTGTGATTTACCATCATGTGGATCAGATAAAAATCCAACATCTGCATAACCAACCAGTTCATGCTTGGATACATTTGAGTAGTATAACCCCATGTCTATAGTACCTCTGAGATAACGAAGACTATGCTTTATTCCATTCTAATGCCTTCGTGTTGGTGAAGAACTATATCTTACTAATAAATTAACAGCAAATGATATATCAGGACATGTGTGATTGGCAAGATACATTAATGCTCCAATAGAACTAAGATATGGTACTTCTGGACCAAGTATTTCTTCATCACTTTCTTCACTAATTTCTCAAGGTCGAAATGGGTCTTTATCCACTTTCAAAGACCTTAAAACCATTAGGGTACATAATGGATGGGATTTATCCTTGTAAAATCACTCTAGAACCTTCTTGGTATAAGTTTCTTGATATACAAAGATCCCTTTCTTGATGTACTCAATCTGTAATCCAAGACATAATTTTGTTCTTCCCAAGTCTTTCATTTCAAATTCTTTCTTCAAACAATTAATTGCCTTTTGAAGCTCTTCAAGAGTTCCAATGATGTTGATATCATCAACATAAACAGCAATTATAGCAAACTCACTTTTAGATCTTTTCATAAAGATGTATGGGCATATCATATCATTTTTATATCCTTCTTTCAACAAATATTCATTAAGATGATTATACAACATGCGCCCTGATTGCTTCAGGCCATACATGGACTTATTTAAGTTAACTGACTATTGTTCTCGAGAACTTGAATTGGATGCTTCTAGCATCTTAAGTCCTTCAGGGACTTTCATATAAATATCATTGTCAAGTGATCCATATAAATAGGCAGTCATAACATCCATTAGATGTAAATCAAGTCCTTCATCTACTGCTAGACTAATTACATAACGAAAAGTAGTCGCATCCACTTCTGGTGAATACGTTTCTTCAAAATCAATGCCAGGTCTTTGTGTAAAACCTTGGGCTACAAGACTTGCCTTATATCTAGTTATTTTGCCCTTATCATTTCTTTTTCGTACAAAAACCCATTTGCATCCAACTGGTTTTACATCTTCAAGTGTAAGGACTATAGGTCCAAATACTTTTAGTTTTGCCAATGATTTTAATTTTGCAATAATAGCATCTTTCCATAGGGGCCAATTTTTTCTTTGTTGGCACTCGCTAATGGATTTTGACTCATGATCCTCATTATCATTCATTAAATCATATGCTACATGATAAGCAAAGATGTCGTCAATGTTAACTTCATTTTGATCCCATCGAATTCCATTCATAACATAATTTATTGAGATTTCATTATTTTCACATATGTCAGGTACCTGAGTTTCTTCTGAAACTATAACATTCTCTTATGGAGATATCTCTTCTGGAGATAATAAATCTTCAGGAGATGGCTCTTCTGGAGCTATTAATTTTTCTTCATTATCCTCGACTTGACCATCTATATTATTACTCCTTTTCTTTTTCGAGGATTTTTATCTTTAGAACCTATAGGCCTGCCATGCTTCAGGCGTGCTTTAAATTCATTCATAGCAGGTTGTCCTTTAGGGACATCAAGTTTGATAGGAGCATTAGCAGCTGGGATATGTGACTTTGTCACTTTCTTTGGGTCAGTAAATGCTTCTGGCATTTGATTAGCTAAATTATGTAAATGAATTATCTTTTGAACTTCTAGTTCACACTGTTTTGTACGAGGATCAAAATGAGCCAATGATAATGCATTCCAACTAATTTCTTTACCCAGTTGTTTGTTTTCTTCCCCTATTGTTGGGAAAAGTGATTCATCAAAATGACAATCAGCAAATCGTGCTATAAATAAATTTCCTGTAGATGGTTCTAAACATTTTATAATTGATGGAGATTCATACCCAACATATATTCCCATCCTTCTTTGAAGACCCATTTTGGTGTGTTGTGGTGGTGCTACAGGCACATATACCACACACCTAAAAGTTCTTATATGGGAAATACTAGGTTCCTGACCAAAAACCATTTGTAAGGGGGAAACCTTTAAATAACTTGTTGGCCTAATGTGAATTAACATTGCTACATGCAAAATGGCATTGCCCCAAGCAGAAATTAGGAGATTGGATTTCATAAGTAAAGGTCTTCCAATTAGTTGCAACCTTTTAACCAATGATGCAAGTCCATTTTGCATATGAACATAAGCTACAGGATATCGATGTTCAACATCAATTCCAAGGGACATACAATATTCATTAAAAGCTTGTGATGTAAATTCACCAACATTTTCAAGACGTATTTTCTTGATAGGATAATCAGGGTAATATGCTCTTAATCTAATCAATTGAGCAAGTAATCTCGCAAATGCCAGGTTGCGAGAAGATAATAAGCCAACATGTGACCATTTAGTTGATGAATCAATTAAAACCATATAGTACCTAAATGGTCCACATGGTGGGTGTATTGGCCCACAAATATCTCCCTGTATTAGTTCTAGAAATGTGAGAGACTCACTTTCTACTTTCCTTGGTAAGGGGCGAATAATTAACTTTCCCTTGGAATATGCAGCACATGAGAAATAATGAGATTGTGGTATTTGTTTACACTTCAGGGTATGTCTACATGAATTCTCAATTATTTGTCGCATCATGATTGAACCGGGATGGCCTAACCGGTCATGCCAAACATTAAATTCATTAGTAAACTTCTGGTTTACATTGTCAAACTGCTGGTTTGCATTGGCAGACTTCTAGTCTGCATTGATGAACTTCTGGTTCTCAATAGTATGTGTTTCAATTGTGCTTATACATGTGTAATACAAGCCTGAAGGAAAAATAGGAAAACTTTCTAATATGCATTTTCTACCAGCAACTATATTTGTGATGACAAGATATTCCTGATTATTTTTAGTTGTTGTTTCTAAATGATATCCATTTCTGCGGATATCTTTGAAACTCAATAAGTTTCTTTTAGACTTGGTTGAATAAAATGCATTATCAATGCATAATTTTGTTCCTTCAGGTAACAAAATATTAGCTCTTCCGGAGCCTTCAATTAAATTTATATTACCAGATATAGTCTGAACATTGGCTTCTTGTATTACCAAAGAAGAAAAATATTTATCATGTCTGAGTATGGTGTGGGTTGTTGCATTATCAACGAGACATAAATCTTCAGGATTGATGCCAATAGGATTCATTCTTCATAAAAACATAATTAAAATTAATACATATGATAGAAACAACTTTAAAGAAAACATAACCGTTCAAATTATATTAAGAAATCTGCAACATCCAAATAGTTATTATCTATATCGCCATACTCAGAATTCTCACCCTGATCAACATGATTAACTTCAACATTTGATCATTTACCATTATTTTTAATTGATTCTTGGTAAAGATCAACTAGGTGCCTTGGTGTACGACAGGTACGAGACCAATGGCCCTTGCCACCACATCGATAACATGGATTATCAACATATTTATTATGCCTACTACTTTCCCCTTTTTGGTTCTTATCAGTCTTTTCCCACTTCTGGTCGGAATTTGAACCACCATGATATTGACCACAACCACGGCCACGGCTGTAGCCACGCTCACGTCCACGTCCATGTCCACGTCCACGGCCACGGCCCACGACCATAATTAAATTCATTTGTTACAGCATTCACTTCAGGGAATGGAGTTGAGCCTGTTGGACGTGATTCATAGTTTTTCAATAAAAGCTCATTATTTTGTTCAGCCACAAGGAGACAATAAATTAATTCAGTATATTTCTTGAAACCCTTTTCACGATATTGCTGTTGCAGGAGCAAATTGGATGCATGAAATGTGGAGAATGTCTTTTCTAGCATATCATCATCAGTAACATTTTCTACACATAATTTCAATTTAGAAGTAATCCTGAACATAACTGAGTTATATTCGCTTATAGATTTAAAATCTTGCAGGCGCAAATGTAATCAGTCATAATGGGCTTTTGGAAGAATGATCATCTTCTAGTGATCATACCTTTCTTTCAAATTGTTCCGAAGAACAAGTGGGTCCATTACTGTCAAATATTCAATTTTTAAATCCTCATGCAAATGGTGGCGAAGAAAAATCATGGATTTGACTTTGTCTTGGTTGGATGCATGATTCCCTTCTTTGATTGTGTCTTCCAAACTTTTAGCATTCAGGTGAATTTCCACATCCAACTTCCAAGATAAATAATTTTTCCCAGTAATATCAAGAGCCACAATTTCAAGTTTTGCTAGGTTTGCCATGGTTCAAACTAATTAAAGAAATAATTAAAATATGAAATGTAAAAATGCAATATAATATCTTAAACAAAAGTAACTGTAAATTCATAAAGACAATAAATAATTCATAAGGCAAGATAAGAAAACTAAAACATGTATGGCTTCGGGCCATTCAATCCATGGCTTCAGGCCAATTAATCTCAAGATGAGGAATTAAACTATTATCTTTAAGATAAAAGTTGTACATGACTTTTGACTGTACAATATGATAAAAGATGAAAAATGTATATAGCTTCCGGCCATATAAGATAAAAGAATGTATATAGCTTCTGGCCATATAATAGAAAATCAAATGGATATGGTTTCTGGCCATATTATAAGAAATTAAAATAGTATGACTTCTGGTCATAATTTTAAGAATCAGATGTGTATGGCTTCTGGACATAATAATAATAATAATATAAAAGAACTTGACAATGATATATAAATGATATAAAAATAATAACGATCTCCAATCTTAGCCATGGAACCCGATGCTATATAACAATTGGTAAAAGTATCTCTCTAATTACATATAGTGGCTCAGATTATCCCAGATCTATAGAATAAAACAAGGTATATATAATCATTAAAGAAACCATAAGAAGATCATACCTTCTTTTAGAGCTTCGTATTGATAACATGTTATAAAAGTATGTGATAAGAAATAAGATTGATAGGATTCAGAGAAAATCGATAGAATTTCTAGAGAGAAGTTATTATTCAGTTCATTTGAAACAATCGATTACAAGCCTTTATATAGAGTCATAAATCTAACTCTAGTTACATGACCATGTTTACATTTAACCCTGGTTACATGACTATGGTTACTTTATATCTTCTTTATGTCCTTGTCTTCTTTTACTTTTGCTTTGTGTCAAGTCTTCTTTTCTTCTTTATGTCAAGTTGAATGGAAGAGTAAATTGGTCTAGATATGAGTCAATGGACATCCACATATTTAATATTCATAACAAATCAAAACTTTTTCTGTCTGGTTATATATAAATCTACATGTACAGCTAATTCAGATTGTGCTAATCACTTTCAGTTGTACACACACATGCATGCTATTCAGTCGTGTATTTAATCTGTCTGCCCGAATAATGTGCATAAAATGATCAGTAGCATACAGGTGAAATAGCATCAAACTCGGATGGGCACAAGATAAATAAGAATCAGTAAAAACAGAGAAAGTTTAACAAATTACGATGCGTATAAGTCACAAAGATTGGATTTTGTTTCCCATTTCTATCTTTTTTCAATTTGTTTATATTTATTCTGTTTTAATTCTATTTTAAAATTCTTGATTTAAATTTTATTCAAAGCATTATGTTTTTCCGTCAAATAACCTCAATCACCTTCAGTTTTATAAAAATATATTTTATATTACCCTATATTAATATCATCAATATATGAATATCAAATATCATAAATAAAATTATTCACAAGTTATGAATTATTCAAACTTTTATTTGATCCATTCTAATTGAAAAAGAGGTATGTCCATTACCTATTATAAGTTTAGTCTTGTCAGGCCGTGAATTTTCTGCAATTATAAGCAAAGAGAAATTAATAATCATGAATAGTCCAACTTATTTGCATGGCCCCAATTTAATAGTTATGAGACACGGAGGTTGATCCATTACCTGTTATAACCCCCACAGGCGGCGCATTGAGACGACTGTGAGGATCTCGATTATTCCTTTGTTGATGAACTGATAATACACACTTGAAGTAAGTTCATTAAAACTATATAATAGCTAGTTCAAAAGTGAATTTCGGTCCTATAAAACTTTTTTGTTATATTTATCATCTATCTTCAAACTAATTTATGTAACTTATAAAATGATATATAATCTAATTATATACATAAATATTTCATAAAATCTTGTGACATACTTCATCCGTCCCTTATAATAAGCTTTAAATAACCAATTTATGTAAATAAAAAATTAGTTAAAATTATTCAAAGGCAATAAATATGTATTATTTTTCCAACTATACCTTAATGTGCATAGATGATAAGTGAGAGAGAATACATACAATGGATATGGTCAACAAGGGGTAAAGTTGAAAAAAAAAGGCAATAAATGTTTGAACAAATATAAAATTAAGCATATATTTTAAGACACTCCCTTTCACATATTTGAAGTTTATATGTAATAAGGGACGGAGAGAGTATGTTATGATTAAGTAATTTATTTAGTTTCCTTAATCTTTTCACACTACTACAAAAAATGCTTTTAACGTCCCTTTTTTGGGCCTTTTAACGTCTGAAAACAGGGGGACGTCTATATGAGGGACGTAGAAAAAAATGTCAATAACGTCCGTAAAACAGGGAACATGAATAGGCTGAACTTTAGATGTCCTCACTTTAAACTGGGGACGTCTAAAGTATGAGGGGCACTTTAGACGTCCCAGTTTGGAGTGGGGATGTCTAAAGCGTGACTTTTAAATGTCCCCACTCCAAACTGGGGACGTCTAAAGGTTGTTCCCCCAAATTTACACATCGCCAGTTTAATGTGGGGACGTCTAAACTAATGTGTAAATTATTATTACGTCCATTTTTATTTTAAGGACGTTAAAAGTTTTTTTTTTTAAATGGCCTTTTTTTTAATATATATATCACTGTCTGGAAAATTTAAACTGCAGAATAGGATGGAAACAATAGAATGGAAACAACAACAGTTCAGCAGAATGGAAACAACAATCTTCTATATGCCTCTGTTATGTAATAAAAACAATCTATATGTACAATATAGATTAGAGAAAACATAGTTGCCATGACAAACTCTTTCGCCTCTGTTATGCAGAAGATGGAAACAATGACCAGGGATTTAGAAGAGGTGAAGTTAAAAAGCACAAATTTGTCTAGCTATGTTACAGAGCTAGCATATAGCAAGAGTAGCACAATAGCTCAGACTGGAAGAGTTATACCTTGAAACATAGTGATCAACCCCAAGGCTCTACATACAATAACTTTAAGGAGTAGCAAAATGCTGGAACAGGAAAAAATTACACAAAGAAGGAATGTGTCTATACTAGAAGAGGAAGAAGATAAGGATGTGGAAGAAATTCAAGTAGATGGACCATAATTATAGAATAAGAAAAAAGTGCGTCCTACACAAACTACTTGTTAATTAACTAAATAACTAATAAACTACACAACAATCTATATCCAACAACAACAACTCTAATTATATGTACAATATATAGAACCACTATAAAAGTGTGTCCTACACAAACTACTAATATAAATAAAGACTTTACTCTAATATACGTTGAAGAAGATGTCCAGCTAAAAAGTCTCTGATCAAATTTTTGTCTTCATATAAGTAGGCATCTTCATTGTCAAAAATTTGCAAATTAGAAAATAAGCTTAGATGAAATAATGAATCAAGTGAATGAATTAATTTTCCATTGATTACAATACCAAAAATATTATCCTTTGAGAATGAAGAAGCAATTACTTATTCAAAATCTGTCGTAATGCCACTTTGAATGATGTTATATATATAAAGTAAGACATAGTATTCACATTCCTAGCCACCAGGTTGTTGAAGGCACTATAAATCAAAAGCAAATGGTTAAAATCAATAAAGGCATATCTAAACGACCGTCATTCAAAAGAACTTAATTTGAAACTACGTATCCTTGGAAACAACCATTTCAGGTCTTTGCTACCTTTACGATCGTGTGGCTTGCCCAGCATTCAATATGTCTGGTATGGCCTATCGTTAAAATGAAAATTAACAGAAATTAGAATAATTCATTTAAGTCAAGAATCAAGAAGAAATGAAATACAAAAAAATAATTTACGTGTTGAAGACGTTTTTTGTTTTTTTGTCTGGCCTTTTACGCAAGGAATCAAACCAGTAAACTACATGGGACTGAGGACAGAGAACACACAAACTCTAGTGGTAACTATAACAACATATACAGATTAAAATGAAGTTAGATGGCAAGGCAATTATTTATTAAAAATCTCAAATAGACAAATTAAAATGCGTACCCTTGAACAATCGGTGCTAGATAACAAGGATAGTTGTTTTCTCCCATTGTGAAGCCCGCATAGTGAGTCCTTACTTGCACTGTATTCCTATCCTTTGTCGTATTTGTAGGACACAAGAATCCATATAAATCATGTCTTTGCATGTCAATGCATATACGACAGAAGGAGCTATAGTAGAATTAAAATGATGAATGTATTAGCAAGTGAAAATATGAAACCAAAAAACCACTTCACTAAATGAAGGAAAAAATGGGAAATAAAAAACTTATAGGATTGCCAATTTGACCTATCCTACATCTATCTCCTCCAACTTCATGACCTGTTTAAGGTCTTCTTTATCAATTGTGAAGGGATACTCTAATTTCTGGCCTACAATCCCTAGAGGCATATGCAAATCAATTTGGTGAATGCCTTTATAGATCTGCTGCAATCGTGCTAAGAAGGGCCATTTTCCTGCTTCCTGCTCGTTCTTTTAGAACGTAAAAAATATATTGTTAGTAGGATGCCAACATATCTCAAGTTAAAGTGAGGTAGTTCCTACTATTGGAGGTGTTGCTGCTGAGCCAATAAGATGTATAGGCCAAAGGATGAAAGATCCTCTCGCCTGAGCTATCGTGGCAATCTTATAATTAGGAATAGGGATGGCTGTACCTTCTTCTCCTTCTCGAACACAAGTCGCAGTCACCCTACATAAATGTTGTAGAATTTGCTGATGATGGTGGATGGTAGATTGTGTGTGAACAAGAGCATCTGTAACTACAAGTAGTAGTGGGGCATCTAAAGAGAGGATGGAAGGCTCTCCTGGCGCTGGAGTGGGAGAAGGGTCGCCAAGTGGTTCCCCTAGCGGGTTATAACTTCCTTTAGTGCTATGGAAGGCCGGGGATGAATGGGTTCTAAGCTCGGAAGTTGTCATCTCCGATTCAAACATCTTTGTCATTTCAGCTCATAGCTCAGGCAACAGCTTAAGACGTAGCTCTGGCAATAGCTCTTGTCAGAGCTTGTCGAGAAGGTTGGCCTTGAGCTCTTGTTAGACTTCCTGGTGAATCTTGGCCGAAATACTTCATGACATGAACTCCCCCTGGCTCCTCTCGAACATGACCGGGGTGATCTACCTTCCAAATCACCATTGACAAGATGTCCATCCGTCCACTTGGAGTGAATAAACCTTGGCTACTATGATATTCCAGTTTATCCTGAAGCATAAAAGTTATCGTAAATGAAAATTAAGCACTCCCAATATGAAAAAAACTTTGTACTTATGCTCTAACTACTTACAATCCTTGTAACAACCTCAGTAACAGTCGGATTTATGTACTTCCCACCCTTATTCCTCCATGCTTTCCATTTTCTGTGACGTAGAGGATGTAGCAGGGCCTAGACCACAATGCTAGGATCTGATGTGGCTGCTTCCTTCTATTTCTCCAACTCTTCTACCATCATCGTTCGCTCAAGCTTTCGATAACCACCATGAGACATGCAATGTTGATACTTATTAGTTGCTTGCCTCTCTGCATTTGTTGCACTTATATTTTGTGAAAGGAAGACAATGAACGCCAAATCAATACGTTTAACTATATTCAAATAAAACACTATGACAAAAGAAATTTTACCAAAAAGTTAGGTTCTTCTTGTGATGCCATAAACAACCTCCAGTCTTCTGGAGACAAATACAAATACTTCTGGCATGGATCCTGACCCCTCAGGTCCCCTCAAATCCACTTCGTGTAAGGTTGTTCTTGAAATCTTTCCATCATAGACGAACCTCCCTCATCCACTCCTTGTACATCACTGCGGTGTCAGGGACATTAAAGGTTTACTGCAAAGTAAAAACATATATAAGTTAATTATATTTGAAGCAATAGGAATAAAGATATAAATGTAGATGTATCGAAACTTATATATACAAAGTTGTTGCCAAATCATGTCTTTCATTTTTTGTGGAACCAACTTTCAATTATCATAGATAATGTGAACTTTGCTTCGACCCAAATAACCTAAGTAGCTAATGAAATGGTCTTCCTCCAAAGTAATTGGTTTCATATTGTCATTAAAGTCAATATGCAACCTCTCCTGTTGATGGTGATGACGTGCTACCCATGCTCCCAATTTTGTGCTGCCTCTAACCCTTTTTTCTCGCAACAGGTTCATGCCTATCCATTTCATTGTCCCTATCACTTTATGAGTTACTAGAATTGTCCATATTTATGTAAGCGTAAAAATTATTGTCAGATAGGTGAATTAATTGTAATTAAATGAACAAACGAACTAGTTATAAAACAAACAACACACATTACTAATTCCTAAGTTAAGCTCTTACTCTATATTGTTTCCCATATTCCTTCACCATGATCATTTCTTACAGCATATTCTTCATCATCTACCAATTCTACTTCACTTGTTGTAGGTGGATTAATTGTGAAATTTGGTGGGTCATCAAGGTTAAAGGTCGGATCACCATGCTTTAGTTTTTTACTTTGAAGTGCAATGGAAATTTTTTTATTTACAGGACCTGTGACATAAAACACTTGTTTCGCCCAGCTTGCTAGAATGAATGGCTTATCCCTGTAACCTACTCTTTGAAGATCAACTGAGATAAATCCAAATTGTTGATCTATTACCACAACATTATTGCCAACCCACTTACATTTGAATAAAGCAACTTTGAACTTGTTGTAAGTAATTTCCCATATTTCTTCTATCACTCCATAATAGGCCATGGATGCTAATATAGGGATTTTTTCTTTCAAACTGGAAAAGTGCATGGCTTCAGCTTCTACCATCACCCTACTATTTTGCGTAGTACTTCTATCATCTTGATCTTTTATGTAGAAAGAATACCTGTTTATATCATAACCAATCCAAGTAATGATCTGAAATAAAGGCCCCTAAGCTAGCCACTCTATTGTCTCAAACACACCAGTCTCATGTGAAACATTTTCCTCAAACCACTCTATGAATGTCTTGTTTTGCTCAATAGCAATCTTCATGCCATTCTTCCTCGGATTCATGTTCTTCAATCTCTTTCTGTGTTCATCTATGTATAGTGAAACTTCTTCCATGTTATTAAGGATATACAAGTGTGCTTGTAACACCTCTTCATGAGGCATATTCTTCACTTTCAATCCCCGTGTTCCCTTGCTTCTCCCCTCTTCATGTCGAGATTGTTCCTTCTTCCTTGATAGATAATCGCTACAGAAGTCCATAGCCTCTTCAACTACATATCTTTCAACTATTGAGGCTTCTGGCCGATAGGGATTTTTAGAATTCTCTTTTAAGATCTTCATGTATCGCTTGAAAGGGTACATCCATCTCAGGTAAAATGGACCGCAGAGCCTTAACTCCCTTACCAAATGAAATATCAAATGCACCATTATATCAAAAAATGAAGGAGGAAAGTGCATCTCTAATTGGAACAATAATAATATAACCCTCCGCTTCCAGTTCATCCAACTTTTCAGTGTTAATGACTTTGTTATAGATAGTATTAAAGAAAACACACAATCTTGTTACAATGGTTTGAACTTCATCTTTCATAATACCTTTAATAGCTACTGATAATAGTTGTTGCATCAACACATGATAATCATGAGACTTCATTCCCACTAACTTCAAATCGTCCATTAACACACACCTTCTCACATTCGAAGAATACCCTTGTGGCACCTTAATTTCATGCAAACACCTACACAAACTTCTTTTCTCTGCTTTTGATAGTGTATGCATTGCTCGCTCCATGTATGCCCTCCTATCATCATCTCTTAGTTGTGGATGCAATTGTTATCTTATTCCCATATCAACAAAGTCTAGTCTCACACTTATCCCATCCTTAGTCTTCCCTGGTACGTGTAAAAGTGTACTGACAAGGCTATCACAAATGTTTTTCTCTACATGCATCATATCAATACTGTGTCTCACATCAAGACTACGCCAATATAGAAGATCAAAGAAAATTGATCTCTTCTTCCATATGTTCTTCTCACTTGCACTCTTCTGATTCTTACTGAATAAGATATTGATACGTTCGACCTGACTGTAAACTTCCTCTCTGGTTAATGCCTTTAGAGCCATTCCATGCTCCGGCAAGATGTTAAAACGCTTTCTTAACCTATGATACGGGTAGAACCTATGAAGGAACCTCTTGTGACTAAGGTAGACCATTTTTCTTCTATGCTTAAGTTGATGGAAGTGAGTGTCTGCTTCCAACTATACCCTATCAAGTTTTCATACGCAGGGAAGTCATTTATCGTGGTGAAAATAATTACACGTAGCTTGAAGGACTCCTTCTTATATGCATCAAACATATCTACGCCTTCCTCCCACAACTTCTTCAAGTCCTCAATCAAAGGCGCCAAGTAGACATTGATATCATTACCTAGCTATTTTGGTCCAAAAATCATCATAGAAAGCATCACATACTTGCGTTTCATACAACGCCAAGGTGGCAAGTTGTATATTACAAGGAGTACCAGCCACTCACTGTGTTTGCTATTAAGAGTTTCATACGGATTGATGCCATCTGTACAAAGCCCAAGTCAAAGGTTTCTTAGCTCACTGCCAAATTCAGGGAACATTTCATCTATTTTCTTCTACTGTAGAGAGTCAGCTCGGTGCTGAAGATATTTTCTATCAGATGTTCTCTCATCCGAATGCCATCTCAACTTCTTCACTTTTTTTGCAATCCCAAACAAACGCTTAAAACATAGTATTATTGGAAGATACCACAAAACCTTTAAAGGTTGCCTTTTAGTTGTCCCATCGCCACAACCACTATCTTTCTTCACTTTGTATCATGCAGTTTGACACTTAGGGCACTCACTCAAACCTTCATACTCCTTTTTGTATAGTAGCAGTCATTAGGGCTAGTGTGTATCTTTTTATACTCCATACCCATAGTAGATAGGATTTTCTTAGCCTCATACATATGATATGTAAGTACATTATCGTCTGGAAACATATGACACAATAATTCAAGCAGCATTGTGAAACTACTATTGGTCCACCCACAAGTTGCTTTTAAGTTAACCAAATGTAATGTTCCTGTCAGCCTTGTGTACTTACTCCCAGGGTACAACTGTGTCTCCTCATCACTCCGCAGGCTGTCAATTCATGCGACTGCGCAAAGGATTCTACCTTAACATCATGAATCATTCTCTCCATTCTATCTTCATCTATGATATCCACAACTTCCTTCTTGTACGACGGACAATTAGTTACTTCCTTACCATGCCATATCCACCTTGTGTATCGAAGATTTATTCCATCACAAGGTAGGTGATCCCTTATAACTTCAACATCACATCTTCTCTCATTCAAACAATTGACACAAGGACAAAAATACATCCCATTTTTTGCTGGAGCATTCCTTCTAGCATATTCAATAAACTCTTCAACCCCATTATCATATTCTTAACTTGTTCTCAAAGCATTCATCCAACTATGATCTATTTTATTATCACCTACGCAATTCCCATTAACACTCAAGTTTAGAATAATTGTCAGCACTGGGATTGCCTTTTTACTAATTTGTTTTTCAAAATTTTGGCAACATTTCCCCTTAAAATTTAGACATCCCAAAATCAAAATAAAAAACCATCTCAACTTAATTTAAATGAAACTAAACTAATAAAGGCAATTCATATTCAAGACAATGTTCATATAAGTGATCCCAGCATCAAGGTTTGGAAATACTAACTCAAAACTACTTTCAAGCATGCATGGAGTCTATATCTTCCAAATTCTTTCTTTTCAATACAATTCAGCATCTTTCCTTTTAGAAACAATCCTCTCACTATCTCCATGCTTGAATTACAATTATCAAATACTTTACATATTAGAGGATCATTTTTAAGTTCAAAATGCAAGAAAAATTTATATAGAAAACTCAAGAAGAGCAAGTAACATTAAATAAGATCCTTGTTATTTATTTTTTACAATGTCAATGTGAAAATGAAATAATTCAAATAAAAGTTATAATGGGACTATTCACTCACCTGGTGTATTCCCGAGATATAATTCACTCTTCCTAAAACTTCCCAAAACAATCACCCTTGTGGTCACCTAACTGCCTAGCCAATAGAACAATATCATCACTTCAATATAATTCTTTTACTTAATTTATTCTCAACATTTAAACATCCATCTAAAACTCAAGATAATTTTACTGGTCATTTCCTTTATCAAATTGCATGGCCACACATTCATACTTGTAAAGAAAAAGCAAATCTCTTCCAACAACATTAAATTTTTTTATCTAATAACTCAGTAGTCTTTATCTTTCATTTTCCTTGTTTGAGCATACCATAAGACTTATTTCACCAAGTAAGCCTCTTGATTTCTTTATCACTATTATGCATAGAAATCTTTTTTCATGTTTTAAGATTCATACTATGTGGTTTCTATACTATATAATTATGCTAATGCCACTTTAACATACTTGTGAATTTCATCTAATTAAGTTCTTTCACCCAACATTTCACACTTTATATTCCCCAAATATTAAATTCTATACATCATACAATTTATCAATATATAACAATAGAATATCAAATGTAATCCACCTCTTCTGCCTCATTCTTCCACTCCCTCCAAGAAAAGGGGTCAAAAAAGGGATTTACTATTTTAGCTATTAAGGCATCTTCTTAAATCTTAAGACATGGGCTATTAAGGTGTGATTGGTAAGGGTAGAAATAGAAAAAATAAAGCAAAAGGAATGAAGATTCACAATGTACTGATGTACCAAGGTATCATCAAGCCAACATTGCAAATTCCAGGGCTGTCCCTCAATTCCTTCAATTTCTACTTTGACCAAATGTACCAAAACTGTATCCATGTTCAATGCCAACAACACATATTGAAACATCTTTCTTTTACTGGGAAAATGAAATTAGACTCATCTTCTAATTTTAAGAGAAGCAATATACACGGACCCTACAAGACTAATTCAACAAGCCAGTGAAATCCAACACTTCTAAATGGCCAAATGCTCAAAACATATCAAAGCAACCAGATCATCACAGTTAAAATAAAATTAAATAGAATTCCAATCCATTTGTGAAGAAAATAACGAGATCAGTAGCACCAACTAAATCAAAAGATCAAGAAGAGTAGAAGAGTGTGGATACGCATGGGTAATAGGACTTGCAAAAGATGACGATCTTGTGGGAGGTGATGGTGTTATGCACAAACTCAGCTGTAGTGAAAACTTCAGCATAATACAAAAAGATTGCGGCTAGATGCAGAGTGTCACGAAGGAGCAAGAAGAGAGGGAAAGTGAGCTATGTCACAGAGGAGCAAGAAGACAGGGAAAGTGAGTTAGAGGAGCAAGAAGAGAGGGAAAATGAGCTGTGTCACGGAGGAGCAAGAAGAGAAGTGAGTTAGATGTAGGAGACGGAGTTTAGGCGTCCCTAGTTTTGACTAGGGACTCCAAAAGTACACTTTAGGCATCCCCAGTCAAAATAATTGGCTGGGGATGCCTAAAATTCTGACAGAAGTCACATGCACTGGTCATGTTAACCAGTGCATGTGAATGTTTAGGCGTCCCCAATTGTCTAAACCAACTTTTAAAAAAAAAATTTTAAGTGTCCCCACTGGTATTGGGGAAGCCTTAGGTGACCTTTAGGCGTCCCCATTTTGACTGGGGACGGCTAAACACCCACGTTTGTGGCTTTAGGTGACTGGGGACTCCTAAAGCTTCCTTCTCGAGTGAAAATCAAATATTTTAGAGTGAAATTTAAAGTCTTACTATTTTTGGCGTCCCTTTTTAAAAAGGGATGTCCTTTAGGGTAGTAATAGGTATATTCTAAAGCAATGTCAAATTAGTCAACTAACTTTTATATTAAGGACCAGAGATAGCATATCCTAAAATGCAAGAATTAGTTTAGTTTTAGGACTTAGGGGAAGTAATAACCTTTTTTTTTTATTTGATATTATCATCCAGTATCTGAGTTGGGGTTTGTGGTTGCCCCTCCCACCTTGGGTGTTTCCCCTGGGACTCGAATTTGAGAACTAGAAGAATCTAGCGGGGCCTTATACTGCTAAACCAATTCTGTGTTGGTTGGGGGAAGTAATAACTAATTCACTACTAGAAAAATGGGTTTTAACGTCCCTTTTTTTGGCCTTTTAACGTCTGAAAAATGAGGGACGTCTATCTGAGGGTCGTGGAAAAAAAACGTCAATAACGTTCGTTAATGGGGGACGTCTAAAGGCAGACTTTAGACATCCCCAGTTATACTGGGGACGTCTAAAGTCCACATTAGACGTCCCCAGTTTCACCTGGGGACGTCTAAAGTGGGACTTTAGACGTCCCCAGCTGGAACTGGGGACGTCTAAGGGGACCTTTAGATGTCCCTAATTTTAACTGGGGATGTCTAAAGTGTCGCCTCCTACTCTACCACGTCCCTTTTTATTTAAGGACGTTGAAAATTTTTTTAAAATGGCCTTTTATATATTGCACTATCTGGAAAATGTAAACTGCAGAAATAGGATTCCAACAACAGAATAAAACAACAGCAGTTCAGCAGAATGGAAACAACAACTTGAAACAGAGTGATCAACCCAAGGCTCTACTACATGCAATAATTTTAAGGAGTAGCAAACTAATTAACTAACAAACCACACGAACTATACAACAATCTATATCCAAGTCTGTTATTGCACTAAAAAGACTATATCCAAGTCCCCAGTTTGTACAATAACCAAGGATAAATCCAATCTATATCCAACAACAATAACGCTAATTATATATACAATATATAGAACTACCACAAAAGTATGTCCTACACAAACTACTAAAGACTTTACTCTGGTATACGTTGAAGAAGATGTCCAGCCAAAAAGTCTCTGATCATATTTAGGTCTTCATATGAGTAAGCATCTTCATTGTCAAAAATCTGTAAATTAGAAAATAAGCTTAGATGAAATAATGAATCAAGTGAATGAATTGCCATTGAATTACAACACCAAGAATATTATCCTCTAAGAATAAAGAAGCGATTACTTGTTCAAAATCTGTCGTAATGCCACTCTGAATGATGTTAAACATATAAAGAAAGACATAGTATCCATATTCCCAGCCACCAGGTTGTCGAGGGCACTATAAATCAAAAGGAAATGGTTAAAATCAATAAAGGCATATCTAAAACGACAGTCAATCAAAAGAACTTGATTTGAAACTACGTACCTTTGGAAACAACCATCTCGGATCTTTGCCACCTCTACGTTCGCGTGGCCTGCCAAGCACTCGATACATCGTGCATGCCCTATCATTAAAATGAAAATCAACATAAATTAGAATAATTCATTAAGTGAAGAATCAAGAAGCAATGAAATACAAAAAAATAACTTACGTGTTGAAGACGCTTTTAGTTTCTTTGTCTGGTCTTCTATGTAAGGAATCAAACCAGTAAACAATGTGGGACCGAGGACAGAGAACACACAAACTCCAGTGATAACAATCACAACATATACAGATTAAAAAGAAGTTAGATGGCAAGGCAATTATTTATTAAAAATCTCAAATACACAAAATTAAAATGCGTACCCTTGAACAATCGGTGCTAGATAACAATGATAGTCGTCCTCTGCCAATGTGAAGCCCACATAGTTCATCCCTCTTTTCAATGTATTCCCAATCCTTGTCGTATGTGCAGGAGACAAGAATCCATATAAATCAACTCTTTGAGAGTCAATGCATATACGACGGAAGGAGCTATAATAGAATTAAAATGATGAATGTATTAGCTAGTTAAAATCAACTTAACTAAATGAAGGAAAAAATGGGAAATAAAAAACTTACAGGATTGCAAATTTGCCCCATCCAACATCTAGCTCCTCCAACTTAATGAACTGTTTAAGATCTTATTTATCAATTGTGAAGTGATACTCTAATTCCTGGCCCAGAATCCCTATAGGCATATGCAAATTAATCTGGCGAATGCCTTTATAGATATGGTGCAGTCATGCTAAGAAGGGCCATTTCTCTTCTTCCTGCTCGTTCTTTTAGAACATAAAAAACATATTGTTAGTAGGATGTCAACACATCTCAAGTAAAAGTGAGGTAGTTCCATACCATTAGAGGTGTTGGTGGTAACAAGCCAATAAGATGTACAAGCCAAAGGATGAAAGATCCTCTCGCCTGAGCTATCATGGCAACCTTGTCATCAGGAATAGGGATGGCTGTACCTTCTTCCCCCTTTTGAACACACGTCACAGTCACCCTACACAAATGCTGTGGAATTTGCTGATTATAGTGGGTAGTAGCTTTTGTGTGAACGAGAGCATCTGTAACAACACGCAGCAGTGGGGCATCCAAACAGAGGATGGCAAGTTCTCCCTGAGCTGGAGTGGGAGAAGGGTCGCCAAGTGGTTCCTCTACCGGGTTGTAACTTCCTTTGGTGCTATGGAAGGCCAGGGATGAATGGGTTTTACGCTCGGTAGTTGCCATCTACAATTCAAACATCTTCATCATTTTAGCTCGTAGCTCAGGCATCAGCTCAAGACGTAGCTCTGGCAACATCTCTTGTCGGAGCTTGTCGCGAAGGTTGGCCTCAAGCTCTTGTGAGACTTCCTAACGAATCTTGGCCACAAGCTCCCTACTGGGCTCAACTTGTGACTAATAAGGATGTGAGGCTCGGCCAAAATACTTCACGACACGAACTCCCACTGCATCCCCTCAAACATGACCAGGGTGATCTGCCTTCCCAATCGCTGTTGACAAGATGTCCATCCGTCCACTTGGAGTGAACGAACCTTGGCTACTATGATCTTCCAATTCATCCTGCAGCATAAAAGTTATTGTAAATGAAAATTAAGCACTCCCAATATGAAAAATAAGTTTGTACTTATGCTCTAACTACTTATAATTCTTGCGACAACCTCAGCAACAGTCGGATTTACGTACTTTCCACCTTTAAGCCTCCCTGCTTTCCATTTTTTATGATGTGGAGGAGGTAGCGGGGGCTAGACCACAATGGTAGGATCTGATGTGGCTGCTTCCTTCAATTTCTCCAACTCTTTTGCCATCATCTTTCGCTCAAGCTTCCGATAACCACCACGAGACATGTAATATTGATAGTTATTAGCTGCTTGCCTCTCTGTATTTGCTGCACTTAATGCCTGTGAAAGGAAATCAATGAACACTGAATCAATAATGTCAACTATATTCAAATAAAACACTATGATGACAGAAATCTTACCAAAAAGTTTGGATCTTCTCGTGATGCCATAAACAACCTCCAGTCCTCTGGAGACAAAAACGTATACTCATGACATGGATCCTAACCCCTCAGGTCCCCTCGAATGTAATCTCGTGTGAGCCTGTTCTTGAAATCTTTCTATCGTAGATGAACCTCCTTCATCCACTCCTTGTACATCTCCGCGGTGTCAGGGACATCATAGGTTTGCTGCAAGGTAAAAACATAAGTTAATTATATTTGAAGCAATAGGAATAAAGATATATATGCATATGTATTGAAACTTTTATACCAAAAGTTGTTGCCAAATCAAGTCTTTGGTTTTTGGTGGAACCAACTTCCAATTATCATAGGTTATGCGAACTTTGCTTCGAGCCAAAAAACCTACGTAAAACACTTATTTCGCCTGGCTTGCAAGAATGAAGGGCTCATCCCTATAACCTACTCTTTCAAGATCAACTGAGACAAATCCAAATTGTTGATCTATTACCACAGCATTATTGCTAACCCACTTGCATTTGAATAAAGCAACTTTGAACTTGTTGTAAGTGATTTCCCATATTTCTTCTATCACTCCATAATAGGCCATGGATGCTACTATGGGGTTTTTGTCTTTCGAACTGAAAAAGTGCATGGCTTCAGCTTACACCATCACCCCACTATTTTACATGGTACTTCTGTCATCTTGGTCTTTTGTGTAGAAAGAATACCCGTTTATATCATAACCGCTCCAAGTAATGATCTGAAACGAAGGCCCCTAGGCTAGCCACTCTATTGTCTCAGACACACCGGTCTCATGCAAAACCTTTTCCTCAAACCACTGAATGAATGTCTTGTTTTACTCAATAGTAATCTGCATGTCATTCTTCCTCGGATTCATGTTCTTCAATCTCTTTCTGTGTTTATCTATGTACGGTTGAACTTCTGCCATGTTATTTAGGATATAAAGGTGTGCTTGCAACACCTCTTCACGAGGCATAGTCTTCACTTTCAGTCCTCGTGTTCCCTTGCTTCTCCCCTCTTCATGCCGAGATTGTTCCTTCTTCCCTGATAGATAATCGCTGCAGAAGTCCATAGCCTCTTCAACAACATACCTTTCAACTATTGAGGCTTCTGGTCGATAGGGATTTTTAGAGTACCCTTTTAAGATCTTCATGTATCGCTCGAAAGGCTACATCCACCTCAGGTAAACTAGACCGTAGAGCCTTACCTCCCTTACCAAATAAACTATCAAATGCACCATTATACCAAAAAATGAAGGAGGAAAGTGCATCTCTAATTGGGACAATATAATATAACCCCCAGCTTCCAGTTCATCCAGCTTTTCAATGTCAATGACTTTGTTACAGATAGCATTAAAGAAAACACACAATCTTGTCACAGTGCTTCGAACTTCATCTTTCATAATGCCTCTAATAGCTACTGGTAACAGTTGTTCCATCAACACATGATAATCATGGGACTTCATTCCCACTAACTTCAAATCGTTCATTGACACACACCTTCTCACATTCAAAGAATATCCTTGTGGTACCTTAATTTTATGCAAACACCCACACAAACTTCTTTTCTCTGCTTTTGATAGTGTATGCGCTGCTGGCTCCATGTATGCCCTCCTACCATCATCTCTTAGCTGAGGATGTAACCGTTCTCTTATTCCCATATCAACAAGGTCTAGTCTCGCATTAATCCCATCCTTGGTCTTCCCTAGAATGTGCAAAAGCATACTGACAAGGCTATCACAAACGTTTTTCTCCACATGCATTACATCAATACTATGTCTCACGTCAAGACTACGCCAATATGGATAATCAAAGAAAATTTATCTCTTCTTCCATATGTTCTTCTCACCCGCAGTCTTCTGATTCTTACCGAGTAAGACATTAATACGTTCAACCCGACTATAAACTTCCTCTCCAGTTAATGCCTTTGCAGCCATTCCATGCTCCGGCAAGCCGTTAAAATGTTTTCTTAACCTACGATATGGGTGGAACCTAGGAAGGAACCTCCTATGACCGGGTAGACCATTTTTCTTCCATGTTTAAGTTGGTGGAAGTGAGTGTCTGCTTCACAGATCAGACATGCTTTATGTCCCTTCACACTGTATCCTGAGAGGTTTCTGTACATAGGAAAGTCATTTATGGTGGTGAAAATCATTGCACGTAGCTTGAAGGACTCATTCTTATATGCATCAAACACATCTATGCCTTCCTCCCACAACTTCTTCAAGTCCTCAATCAAAGGCACCATGTAGACATCAATATCATTTCCTGGCTGTTTTGGTCCAGAAATCATTATAGAAAGCATCACATACTTGCATTTCATACAAAGTCAGGGAGGCAAGTTGTATATTACAAGGAGTACTGGACACGCACTGTGTGTGCTATTAAGAGTTCCATACGGATTGATGCCATCTGTACAAAGCCCAAGCCAAAGGTTTCTCGACTCGCTGTCAAATTCAGGGAACATTTCATCTATTTTCTTCCACTGTGGAGAGTTAGCTGGGTGCTGAAGATATTTTCCGTTGGATATTCTATCATCCGAATGCCATCTCAACTTCTTCACCTTTTTTGCAGTGCCACACAAATGCTTAAAGCGCAGTATTATTGGAAGATACCACAAAAATTTTACAGGTTGCCTTTTAGTTGTCCCATCGCCACAACCACTATCTTTCTTCACTTTGTATCGTGCAGTTTGACACTTAGGGCACTCACTCAGACCTTCATACTCCTTTCTGTACAGTACACAGTCATTAGGGCAAGCATGTATCTTTTTATACTCCATACTCATTGTAGATAGGATTTTCTTGGCCTCATACATACGATTTGGAAGTACATTATCGTCTGGAAACATATCACACAACAGTTTAAGCAGCAATGCGAAACTACTATCGGTCCACCCACAAGTTGCTTTTAAGTTAACCAAATGTAATGTTCCTGTCAGCCGTGTGTACTTACTCCCAGGGTACAACGGTGTCTTTGCATCACTCCGTAGGCTGTCATATTCATGCGATTGCGCAAAGGATTCTACCTCAACATCATGAATCATCCTCTCCATTCTATCTTCATCTATGACATCCACAGCTTCCTTCTTGTGCGATAGACAATCAGTTACTTCCTCACCATGCCATATCCACCTTGTGTATCAAAGATTTATTCCATCACAAAGTATGTGATCCCTTATGACTTCAACATCCCATTTTCTCTCATTTAAACAATTGACACAAGGACAAAAATATATCCTATTTTTGGCTTCATACAATGTGGCTATCCGTTTTAGTAAAAAGTGGATTTTGTTCTGTAAGTCAGGCACTTGACACAGTAAATAGGTAAAAGTAACGTACACAATTCAGTTTTGACTGTCTTGTTATGATTTTAAATTGAACTAGCTAGATTTTCCTTGTTGCTCAAACAGATTTAAAATTAATGGTGGTTCATTATTGATGTTGATCCTAATCCATTTTAAATAATGAAAAAAAACTATTGAACATGTCAAGATAAATGCATGCTTATTATATCCTGGGCAGACCTTTCTATTTATAGTTATTTCCTCCATTTAAAGCTGATATTTCTGTTATGAGCCAATCATGCACAACTCGATATCTTTTGGTAAATAAAGATCTCAATCACAATGCAAAAAAGCAAAAGATTAAAACTTGATGTGGTACGTCTTAAATTCAGCAAAATAGCAAAGATAAAGCTCAAGCACAAACCACACTTAAATTCCAGTCGAGAAACAAATGCATTTTGCTAATCATTCACAAGTTTAGTTTTAGCTAACCTGTTGCTGCAACTTTAGAGGCAGATGACCCATGGTGGTAAGAGGAGGCCGACGGTGGCGAGAATGAGAGAGAACAGTGCAGACCCAGCAAAGCAAAGATGGCGACGAGCAACGCTATGGATGAAATAGAGGGTAAGAAGGACCAAGAAGAAACAGGGGATAGCCATATTTGATTTGGAGAAAGAAGAAAAAAAACAAGAAGCCCAGGGGAGAGGGGACGGAAGTAATGAAGATAGGAGAGTGAAAGAGTAAAGTAAAGCAAGTAAGAAACTTTCAGAAAAAAATTCTGACACTGAACATGCACCGGTCATGTCGACCAGTGCATGTGAGCTAGCTTAAGATGTCCCTAGCTAGGCTAGGGACGTCTAAAGGGACCCTTTAGACGTCCCCAGGTCATCTGGGGACGTCTAATATAAGCTTTAGATGTCCCCAACTGGTCTGGGGACGTCTAATGTAAAGCTTTAGACATCCCCAGACCATCTGGGGACGTCTAATATAAGCTTTAGATGTCCCCAGCTGGTCTGGGGACGTCTAATGTAAAGCTTTAGACATCCCCAGACCATCTGGGGACGTCTAATGTAAAGCTTTAGACGTCCCCAGATTGTCTGGGGACGTCTAAATATGTTCTTTTTTTTTCTTTATATGATATTCTGGGGGTCTTTAGATGTCCCTATCTTCATTGGGGACGTCTAAAACACATTCAGGCACGAGATTCAATTTTATTTGACGAGCCAACCTTTTCAATTTTGATCTATAATTACACATATGCCATCGCCCAATATTTTGGGCATCCCTTTTTCAAAAAGGGACGTCCTTTAGGGTAGTTATAAGTATATTCTGTAGTAGTGATTGTTCACATTTCATATTATATGATGATGCACATACCTTTGGATTTGGAACAATAAAATTGTGCTTTGGCGTCGAGTCGGTAGAAGCCTCCATCAGAAATACATAGAGAACAATGATCAAAAAGTCGAGCTCGATTGTATCATCCAGGAACTAGGCATTCAAACTAGTTGATACTATTGAAAGTTTCGGAAGCCGCTGGAAGCTGAATCCTTGGACATGCTACTACAGAAAGTGGAACTTCCTTTTCATCCATATACAAAATTCCATAGTAGATCGTCTCACCCTTGCTCTAAGTACAGCCTGAATAGTTGAAGATATACTTTAAATAATTGCTAATAATGTTGAGCAAACGATTGCAATTATACAGGGTTAATATCTGATAACGATCGCTCAACACGAAAGAACCCAATGTTGAGGTATTAGGAGGAAGAGTAATATTGGTGTTGAAGGCTTCATAGCTCTCATTTACCAAACTCTTTTCCAAGCCTGCGTCTATAAGAAAAATTTCATCAAAGCCATCGGAAGCCCCCTCCACCTGAAGCTCTTTTCATGCATCGAATCACACAGTTTTAAGTTTGTAGGGATTAGGGTTTTCACAACCTTGAAAAGCCAACATTCCACAGTTTTGGCGTGTCCCAGTGGTAAGAGGGAAGCCCAGCTTGCCCTGATCTCCACAGTCGAAGGTAGATAGACATTCCTCATCATCAGAAGCAGAAGACAAACAAAGCAGCACTTGATCACAAAACAAGAAGATGATGATGATCAACACGTAAATCATTGGAACCATTCTTCTGAAATCGTCTCCCATGAAGCCAAAGTTTTGAGTAACAACCTACTTGCTGAAGGTTTTGTTCTTTATATGTTCAAATCCAAGGCCTTGATCCAAACGGTACCGCACTATATTGTTATAAAAAGATATTTTTATATTTTTGAAGGTGATTCGGTGAGGTTTGCTATGGAGAGAAGACGGTGGTGAAAGTCACCAAAAGGGGTTGACTAGGATGGAAAAGACATCACAGTGAACAGAAGTTGTGGAAGAAATATCTCTCCAAAATTGAACTTGGAGAGAAAATACGATGCATCTCACCCTCACTTACCCCTTCATTTTTCTTCCCCTCATTTTTCTTTCACTTTCCAATTAAATCAGGAAAACTTCAATCCTCCTGCATGCTTTCACCAGGTTTTTTGCCTTGCCAACTTTTGCCCTAGTCTTAATATTGGGTTGGTGATAATATTCTATTACTATAACAAAATAAAAAGGGAAAAAAGGTAAGAAAACACTAATTGAACTTCAACATTTAAAATCAGTCTTGTTATCTGTAAGAGTATAGGTATTAACTACAAGATTATAACAACTGACAATTCATTTTAATAGAAAATCACTAATTTAGGATTTTCAAGTTCATATGGTATTTTCTTATTTTTTTCCCAAAAAAAATTATTCACAAAAAATTTCTGCCGCAAACGTTAATTTGGTACAAAAAATTGCAAATATGACGTAACCAATGACAAGATTGCAAAAAAATTTTGTGATGCTCTCATTTGCATTGGAACTTTTTTTTTTGTTTGTGCAAAATTCATTACCATTTACCAAAATCAATTTGCATTAATTTTTGCTAACTTTCGTCAAAAAATTTATTTTTAGTTATAGTTTATATCTAAATGATATTAGCTGGGTCCCTTATAGTAGCTATCAAAAACATCAAATAAACAAAACTAATTTAACCAATAGGATTGATCTAGCAGGAGGAGTCAATCCCTTACAATATGGCAAAACCATGTTCGAATCCCCATAAGAAGATGTGCTCTCATTTATTGCCCACAATGCCTTAAAAAAGAATATAGTATACTTGTGAATAGAAAAAATTAATTTATTGGTTTCAAAACACTATTACAAATGATATTTCCGAAAGTGTAAAAATATAAAATGAATTTGATATTTTATTCTGCTTGGTAGTTTTATTTTGATGAAGAGAACTCTTATATATACCAATGAAAATCTATGGGGTCTAGCTCCCAAGGTTTAAAGGGGTAGAAGAGAACCGGAGTGTAGTTAAGTGTTAAAAAGGAATTAATGCATTGGTTGTCTGATAGCACAAGGTGATGAACAAGTGGGTTGTTGATTGCTAAATGCGTGTTCCACACTGCCACAACATGGTCCTACCTCAAAGACTTGAACTGCATCTCGCCAAAAGGGGAAAAAATAAAAAAGTATTGATTAGTTGACTATTATCCAAAAGAATTCCATAAAGTAACAGAAAATACTAATTCTGTTATAAAAGTACGTATGGTAAGACAGCAAGAGCTAAATTAGAGAGAATTTCAAGAGAGAGAACTTCTCATTTACTTGTATATAACAATCAATTACAAGGTTTTATATAGAGTTAGGTATATCCAATCCTGATTACATGATCATAATTACTTTATACTAATTATAATTACTTTATAACTTTTTTACGTCCATGTCTTCTTTTGCTTTTACTTTGTGTCTTTTTCTCTTTTTTTACATTAACTCTTCTTTTCTTCTTTATGAGCAATAATGTTATCAAGTTGACTGGAAGAATAAGTTGGTCTAGATATGAGTCAGTAGACATCCACATAATTAATATTCATAACACTCCCCTTTAGATATCAAATAGGTTGCAAGAAAACGTAAATTTTTGCACTACAATATTTTCGGATTTTTGGATATAAAATTGGAATGGAATGGAAATTGGTTTTGAAGAGTGTGATAAAGCCTCCTAGAATAATGAATTTCATCTATCATTTGCTTCAAAATATTTTTAGGAGTGTACTAGTTTGACAAAAATGCTCAAAAAATCCTTTGAGCTAGCTTGAGTTAGGTGAATTAAATCTCCCACACTGGGCAAGACTTAATCCCTCTAACCGAAACTCAATACAAAACACTAGCAATTGCAACCAAAATTCCTCAAAATACCAAACCTCAAACACCGTTGAGTCTAGTGCATTAATCAATGATTATTCCTAACCTAGAAAATAATCACTTCTTAAAACACTATTAGAAACCACTTAGTATGCAATTTATGAAATCACTAAGTTTTCTAAAATACCAAATCCTATGAGTCTAATACCAAAAGAGAGGAACCCTTACTCTAGGGATGCTATTAAGAACTCGTAGTGTGTGATTATGAATTAGTTAATGCAATTAGTTCTAATGCAATCTAAAATCAACTCAATATCCAAATAATACCATGCAAGAATAGAGAGAATCAAGAGAATTACAATAAAACATATATGTAACCACATATATTGATAAGCACAATGTTCAACATAAACTAATTCAAATTACAAATTGGTTCAAACAAAGATTAAACCAGATATATTAGTCTTAACTACAAATTACAATTCCTAAAGTCAATGAAATCATAAATATATAGTCAAACTAATAAACTAAAACTGAAACTCCGTTTTATAACTCCAAATATCAAGATTCAATTCTTTGCTCTCGGAGGAGCTAAGCTCAACCACTGCAATTTGTTATCAAAAATTCCCCAAATAATTTCACAATTCCAGCCCTATAAACCATTGATTAAACTAACTAACTAGCACTTAAGCAAATTTAATCAGGGACTGAAATTGCATCCAGAAGCACTGGGGAAGTCACCATTGAGATTCAAAATTCAGAAACAGGGCTGAATATCATGGCAGCTCCGGTAGTTTGAGGAGGAGGAGGAAGAAGAACCGGTGAAGGACGGTGGTGGACGGGGTGAGCTTCAGATCGCCTCTCCCTCTCTCGCTCTCAGCTGCAACCCGCGACAGCTCTGCTTTTTGGATCTCCTCTACTCTATTCTGGTTTGTGTCAGTTTCTGTGGTGGTGAGGATGGGATGATGCTTGCCAGCGGCCTGTGGTGGTGAGTGACGCCGCCGGCGAGAGAGGACGAAGAAGGCGAAGGTTGAAGATGAAGATGAAAAGGTCTGGAGGTAGCTTGTTGCGGCTCTCTCCTCCGTATCGCATCTGCTACAATTTCAGTCTGAAACTGGTCAAAGAAATGACCTAAGTGTCACAACGCAGCAGTTTATGAGGACTATTCTGTCATTTGTAAAATTCGTGTTACCAAACTATCATTCTTAAATTCGAGCCCCAAAACTGCCATTTTCAATTTTAATCCAAATTGTCAAGCATATATAATTAAAACAATTAAACCAATATCAAATCCTCTCAAGAAATCAATGATTAAGTGTAATGAAAATTAATTTGACAATTTTACCCTTTTTATTCCTAATTTCATATAAACACATTTAATCACAATTAGTCACGAAAGATACATGTTAAGCTCAATTATCATGACAAAATCTCCAAATAAAATATGAAAATATATAATAAAATAGGGATTTGTCAGATGTTTATTATGAATGTGCCTCATTAAAAATTTAACTAGGAAAAACCCAATGGGATAAAAACCTAGCCAAAGAAAAGAGTACATCATTCATTGATACACTGTTGAGTACTGCCTCATTAAAAACCTTTATAGGAAAACTTAGTGGGACAAAACCTAGATAAGGGAAAAAGAGTATAGCATGTATTGACTGCCCCTCTTGACAACATCAGTTGATATTTCTAAGTCTCTGAAGGCCAATGTCATGGACAAGCTTTTCAAAGATTGTATGTGGAAGTGACTTCGTGAATAAATCTACTAGATTTTCACTTGAACAGATTTGCTGGATATCTATTTCACCATCCTTTTGAAGGTCATGGGTGAAGAAGAATTTAGGTGAAATATGCTTCGTTCTATCACCTTTGATATAGCCTTCTTTAAGTTAGGAAATACATGTAATATTGTCCTTATATAGAACTGTTGAAAACATTTTGCCTGAAGATAAATGACAAATTGTTCCTGTATGATATATCACTGACCTTAACCATACATATTCTCAACTTGCTTCATGCATTGCTAGAATTTCTATATGGTTAGATGATGTAGCTGATACAGTCTGTTTCATAGATCGCTTCATGAAGTGAGAAATGTTGTCAGAAAAATTCTGTCAACCGATAAGTTTTATACCAAAGTTTGTACGTCGATTTTGGGTGGGAAATCTAGCCTTTTTTGTTCTAAAATTGGTTCATTAACCTTAGGACATATGTGTAGGAGAGTATAAAGTTAAAATTCGTGAGGTTTAGACTATAAATTCATGGCTACATGTTAGTTTTCTTCACCCTATTATGCTCGCCGGAAAACAGAGTATCTACTGAAAAGTTGTAGAAGGTTAAACAAAGGCTATAGATGGAGTTTTTGATTGGGTCTTTTTGTATAGAAATTTTAGGATGTGTAGTAGGTAATAGAATCAAGAAAGTACAATTTAGAGTGAAATTGAATGAATTCTTGATTGTTAAGCTCAGACTATCAAAACTGACGTTGTTAGATAGTTAGCTTCATGTTGAGTTTTGACTACACAAATATTATCAAATGACTATGAAATTTTATAGGAATATAGTCGACATTCATAGCTTTAAAATTAGTCTAAGAATGCATCATTTTGATACCTGTTGAGAAAGTTATGATTTTTGAAAGTTAAGTCAAAAATAGGGGAAAATTCTGGACATCCAGGTTCTGGCAGTTGGTTGTGTTATGTTTTTGAATAATATAATATTGTCTAATTGCTATGAAACTTTTCAGAACAAAAGTATACATGCTTGGCTTTAATTTGATATACAATAGGTGTTATTTGGATCAGTATATTAAGAGATATGAATTTTTGAAGTTAGTTGCTGTCAGATTATATTTCAGGAAGTCAGATTGGTTGTGGCGAAATTTTGAAAAACTAAACCTTGACCAAATTCTGAAACTTTCCAAATTTAAAGTACACATTTAGAGCTTTAATTTGATGGGTAGAATATAATTTTTGGACTAGTAAATTAAGAGATATGGATTTTTGAAGTTGAGCTCTGTTTTTGGAATGCAATCTGGAATAGTGGAAGGTTGGCTCTAGGAACAATGTGGTTAAACTGGGCAGACTTAATATTTTTCTATAAAAATACATTTAAAGAGCTTCAATTAGGCTTTGGAATCAGTCAATTTGGAATTTTCTAGAATTAATTATAAATTTTCAAAGTTGACTGAAAATCTGCCAGTTTTTTAGAACTGTGAAATTACACTGTGTAGAATTTTACTGTGCAGAAATTGCTGAAACTATGATAGATAACCAGCGGAATATGATTAAAAGGTAAAAGTAATGCAAGTAATAACTAGTTACTTGTTAACTTTAATTCATAGGAATCAGTAATAGCCTGAGCCGAATTCAAATTATTGGACAGACAGAGGGATTGAGAAAGGAGTCAGGTAGTAACTTTTTCTTGCATATACTATGTGATTATTATATATTTGAGTATTCCATTCTCTGTAACATGAGCATAGTATCTTAGACACGCATATTAGCTTAGTTGTGGTTTGGGACCCAATGGAAGCGCAGAGTTCAGCCAGGGTTGCAAACAATTGTTTAGCCTTAGACAGTGTATACACAACATTCTATCATGCACAACAGTTTATCATCTTACATGGCATGGTGTATTACATATTTATTTTCACATTTTATATGTCTGAAAAGCATGTTACTACTGAGATTCACTTGAATCTCATACTTTTTCAACATTTAAAAACATTCCAGCAGAAGTTAGTAGCTTGAAGGGGAAAACAAGGGCTACTGGTGCGTAGAGTCCCGATGTATACAGAGCTATTGTGGTTATCTATATTTGTACTTTTGCTTTCTTTTGAACATTTTGTACATTTGTGTATAATTATCAAAACCTATTGGGAATTTCCTGTATTGTAAGTAAGTACTTAATGTCCGTATGTTTTCGCTACTTCTGTATGCCTTACGGAACTATGCGCTTATTACTCTATGAATATCAAAATGTTAAGAGGTTTGACAAAATGTCTGAATACACCAAAATCCCACAATAGTCATTTACTTTGTAATATCATTTTCCTCCATGGTGCTTGTTCTATATCGTGCCCCAACTTGCTCAAGTTTATCATAAACCCAATCTGGAAAATAAATCTCTGTTGTGGAGTCTTCAGCATTTATATCCTTTCACTCACTAACCATATCTAACAGCAGCATTCCATAACTAAAAATGTCATATTTATCGGAAACTCTTCCTATATTTTATTCCAAACCTCTGAAGCAAGATATCCTATAGTTCCCTGGGCTTTTGAAATTGAAACAATGCTTTCTTTCCTAGGACATAGCTTTGCAAGTCCAAAATATGAGATCTTGTCAAAAACCTTCATCTAATAGGATGTTATGTTGCTTTATATCCAAATGTAGAATTCAAATGTTCCATCCTCTATACAAGTATTCAAGACCTCGAGCTATCCCAATTATGATTTGGTACAAATTTTCCCAAGTTAATGATGGACTAGCTACTTTTATCTACTGTATTTTGAATGAACTTGTCAAGAGATCCATTTGGCATGAACTCATATATAAGAGCCTTTTTTCGGCCTTCCAAACGAAATCCAATAAGGTAACAACATTTAAATGGGAAGTCTTAATGGTGCTGGAAACCTCATTGATCAAGTCTTCCCCATTCCCTTTGGATGACTTCAACAAAACTGAATACGATTTTTGCTAGAGCAAGTGTTATTTTAGGATGCATGACACAAACATCCCACACCCTCTGTGGGATTAAGATTAACTCACATCAAACCCATCTCAACAGATCAAATCCTGAAGGAACGAGTGGGAGACATGTGGTGGAAGCTGATGGCTCATTCTCTCCTTATTTCGGCAGAGTTGGGTGTGGAGGCGTACTGAAGGAAGAAGATAATTCCTTGACTGAAGGTTTTTTTCTTTGTTTGGAAGAGAGGGACCATCTCACAGCTTAGTTATGGGGATGCTTGGTGGGACTAAAGAGTGCTTGGGAATGGGGTACCGACTCGGTTGAGGCAATACAATTAGTCATGAATGAGGTTCCTGAAACACATGATGATTAGGTAGTTCTCTTACAGATTAAAAATATGATTCAGCGTGATTGGCAAGTTGAGTTAGTTTCAAGTTGTAGACTTGGATACTAATTTTATGGTAGATTCTCTTGCGAAAAGAGTACTAAATAATAAACTCTTCGGCTTGCAAATCTTTGGACCAGGTCGCTGATGAGATTTTTAACGGTTGCTGCTTCTTAGTTTCTTGTTTTGTATTGCTTTTCCTTTCCAATGTATAAAAACAAAAGTCACAAAGATTGGATTTTGTTTGCCATTTCTATCTTCTTTTTTAAATTTTTTTATGTTTATTCTATATTGAAATTCTCGATTTAAATTTTATTCAAAGCATTATGTTTTTTCCGTCAAATAACCTCAATCTCCTTTATTTTTATAAAACACATATTTTATATTATCCTATATTAATATAAGGGAAAAGACAAATAAATACCACTTGAACTTCAAAATCTCAAATAAGTGATTTCTCAAAAACCTGAATTATCAATTGCTATACTCTTTTTGTCAATCTCATTACTTTTATTGTTAACTGAAATAATTTAGGATTTTGAAGTACAAGTGGTAAATTTTTTATCTTTTTCGCTTAATATAATTAGTATATGAACATCAAATATCGTATATAAAATTATTCACGAGTTATGCGTAATTCAAACTTTTATTTGATCCATTCTAATGGAAAAAATAGGTATATCCATTCTAATTAATAACCATGAATGGTCCAACTTATTTGCATTGCCCCAATTTAATAGATATGAGATACGGAGGTTGATCCATTACCTATTATACCTCCCACAGGAGGCGGATTGAGATGACTGTGAGCATCTCGATTCCTTTGTTGATGAACTGATAATACACACTTGAAGTGAGTTCATTAAAACTATATAATAGCTAGTTCAAAAGTGAATTTCGGTCCTACATCTAAAACCTTTTTTCATTTCATCTTTTATACTTATCATTTATCTTCAAACTAATTTGTGTAACTTATGAAATGATATATAATCTAATTATACACATAAATATTTCATAGAAATCATATATCATACTTCCTCCATCCCTTATCATAAGCTTCAAATAACTAATTTTTGTAAATAAAAATCAGTTTAAATTAGTTAAAGGCAATAGATATATACTATTTTTTCAACTATACCCTCATGTGCAACATAGATGATAAGTGAGAGAGAATACATGCAATGAATATGGTCAACAGGGGGTAAAGTTGAAAAAAAAGGGTAATAAATGATTAAACAAACCTAAAACTAAGCTTATATTTTAGGACAAACTCTTTTATATATTTGAAGTTTATATATAATAAGGGACGGAGAGAGTATGTTATAATTAAGTAATTTATTTAATTTTATTAATCTTTCAAAATTAGTCAACTAGCTTTTATATTAAAGATCAGAGATAGCATATCTTAGGATGCAGCAATTAGTTTGGTTTTAGGATTTGGGGGAAGTAATAACCTTTTTTAATTTGATATTATCATCCGGTATCCGATCCGTGGTTTGTGGCTTCCTGGCCCCTCCCACCTAAGGTGTCTCCCTTAGGACTCAAACTTGAGAACCAGAGGGATCTAGCTGAACCTTACACTGCTAGACTAACTCTGTGTTGGTTGGGGGAAGTAATAACTAATTGTTCACATTTCATATTATATGATGATGCACATGCCTTTGGATTTGGAACAATAAAATCGTGCTTTGACGTGAGTCGGCAGAAGCCTCCATCAGAAACACATGGAGAATAGTGATCAGAAAGTCGAGCTCGAATGTAGTATCCAGGAACTAGGCATTCAAATGGGTCGGTACTATGGAAAGTTTCAGAAGCCGCTGGAAGCTGAATCCTTGGACATGCTGCTACCGTTGGTGGAACATCCTTTTCATCCATATACAAAATTCCATAGTAGATCGTCTCAGCTTTACTCTCAGCACAGCCTGAATAGTTGAAAATATTCATTGAATAATTGCTAATAATGTTGAACGTACGATTGCACTTAAATAGTGGTTGTATCTCATTACGATCGCTGAACATAAAAGAACCCAAGGCTGAGGTATTAGGAGGAAGAGTAATATTGGTGAGAGGGAAGCTCAGCTTGCCAAGATCTCCACAGTCGAAGGTAGATGGACAGTCCTCATCATCAGAAGTAGAAGGCAAAGAAAGCAGCACTTGATCACAAAACAAGAAGATGATGATCAACACGTAAATCGGTGGAACCATTCTTCTAAAATCCTCGCCCATGCAGCAAAAGTTTTGAGTAACAACTTATTTGAAGGTTTTATTCTCTATATGTTCAAATATGTAAAGACACAAGTCCAAGGCCTTGATCCATACGCCACTTCACTTGCTTGTATGACCAAGAAGATGAATCGAACAAATCTATACTCAGCCTCTTTTTTCTCCTCATCTCTCAAAAAGTGTAATACCCCGAATTTTGGGATTGGAGGCTAGAGAATAAGCCTGAATTAAATGGACTGCTAAGTCCTGGTTTAGCAGGTGTCCCAAATCTATTTCCTAACATTCCTTATATCTTTGAGGTATTAAAGGGAATAAAATAGTGAATTAAAGAGTATGGGAAGTTTGTATATAAAAATGGAATTTGTTGGAGTTGCAAGTGTATTCTGTGTCATTCCTTCCAGTGAGGCAATGTTGTTTTGCAATGCATTTCATTGACCAAATGATATTCAAAAATTATGAAACTTTACAGAGTGAAAGTAGACATCTTAAGTTTTAATTTGATAGGTCATTTGAAGCTATATGCAAAAATATATGAATTTTTGAAGTTAGCCCAGAAAAACTATAAATTTTCTAGAGCAGCGGTCAAAGAAATTAAATCTGGGAATGATTTGCTTCCAGCTGGCTAAAGTGCATATTTTTCCTTGAAACTAGACTCAATAATAGTTCCATAGCGTTTGTAATCGTTCCGAAACGATGTCTACAAATTTAGTTATGATTTTTCAAAGTTTGGGAAGAAAATCTGCTAGAATTTGTATAAATCCGAAAATGAGAAAAAAAAGGTGATGGAAATTTTGAAATTATGTGATAAATGAGAAAAACCATGTTGGGCTAATTGAAGACACCCTAGGACATCTTTTTCATAGGCCAAGAGAAGAGGAAATATTGTGTTACTTGTGTACAAGTTATTTGGACCTATAAAATTAAATTACATGTACATGAAAAGTCAAAAATTTTGGAAGGAAATTATGACCTAAGCAATTAAAAGATGACATAAGCATAATGCATTAAAACATATTGCCTCATCTTCGTCAGCCATTTTTCGTCATTTTTCGTGCAACATGAGAGAGAGGAGTTGGTTTGATTTCTAGAGAGAGAAGGAGCAAGAAATTACAAGGTAAGTCGATTCTTCCGATGATTTAACTCCTAACAGGTGCAATACTTCTCCTAATTAAGCTTCTATTCTATGTAATTTAAGGTGTTAAAGCAAGAATTTTGCTGTTTGAAAGTGAGTTAGGGTTTAGCCAGTTTAGGGAAAAGCCAGAGGGAACTTGAGGTAACTTCTGAAACTTCAATCTTTGATTGTTCTGATTGATGTGGACAATTTAATCAGTAAAATTTCATCGGATTGTCTTTATTTTAAAATTTGGAAATTGTAATGGCCTAAGGGTTATGCTGCCGAAATTGGGTCCAAATGCTAGTTATAACCTAATGCAATAGTTAATAAAGTGGTTAGGAGTAGAAAGAAACACGTCTGCGAAGTCGAAACCGAAAAACCCCAATTTTTCCCGGAGAACTTAGAATTTTGGCCAACGCTAGTTTAGAGGGGTTAGAGTTGGATTTTCATGCAATTAATGGTTCTATTGTGTTCAGGAAGGAAAATTAAGTGGGGTTACAGTTGGTCACTTTTTCGGAAAAGCCTGAAAAAGCATAATTACGAAAACGCCTCTGAAACCCTTAAAGCGGGGCTGTCAAAGGTATTTTTGTAATTTAGCAGTGAATTTGATAATTCCGAATCCGAAAATGGATTCTTTGGGCGAAAATAAATCAAAATAGCCCCAATTAGAATTTCAGAAAAAAAAAATACAGCCGAATCGGATATGGCGAAGCCGGGCAGGTCCCGAGGCCATTTTGGTAAATTTTCACCATAGGCTAATATAACCATAATAAATACTATGAAAGTGTCTAAAATGGTAAATGAATGGGTTTGAACATAATTCTTGTATATTTGATATTTTAGAACTGAGTTGGAAGCCTGAGCTTGGCACGCTTTTTTAGGCACGCAAAATGGGGTGAAAGAGACTTGAGATAGAGACATTATCCTTCATACTTCATGCCTTAGTCTATATGAATATGGGGTAACCATGGTTTGTGCTTTTATTAATTAACATGGTATGCTTAGAGAGGGCAATTAGTGCCGAAAGTGCACTCACACCAGAGGGATTGAATGAGAATCCAACTAGCGTACAAGTAGTGGGGCTGGAGCCCTACTCATGTATACATGATGATATATTATAATGTTTATTAATTGGTGCATTTATGATGCATATCATATTTACTTTCGCATGTTATGTGAACGATAATATGTTTCTACTGAGGTTCCTTGGAATCTCACTCATTTTTCTAAATAAAATACTGCAACCAAGGAATTTTGATAATTTTATTCTGCTTGATATTATTCGATAGCAGTAAAACCTAGGAATTTCCTATATTATTTCCAAAGGATATATATATAGTGGGAACGAGCAGTGGCCCAACAAAACAAGAAAAAATTGTGAGAGGGAGGGAGAGAGAGCTGAAGGTGCAAATGTTTTTCTCAGCCCTCTTTCCAATTATTTTTATGCCAAAAATTTAAAATATCATAAAAATCTAAAATTAGTGTACAATATTATACTCATAAAATATCTACTCGTGTCACGCAACCAGTACCACATGCTTATTAAAATCTAAAATTAAGTTAGATATATATAGATATCAACAATTCAAATGAAAAGGCTTGCTATATATGAAGATTTTTAATGGAAGGGATGGGAAAGAAAAAATAAGTTCAATATAGGCATAGGAATGAAAACAAATTATTTAGTGGATGAGAAGGCCCCTCTTAAATTACTAAGCACTACACCTTCAACTTGAGAAGTGTAACCCCCATGGTAATTATGATTTGAAATTTGTAATTAAAATGAAATAGAAACCAATAAAACAAAAATCACTTTTGATCCCTTCCTTGTGGTAGGGTTTTCACAAACATTTTCAAAATTTCTGCCTTCCTTGGTCTCAAATTCCATAATCCAAATATAATTACCCTGTGTAGTTGAATCACGTTTAAACATATCAGAGTGTGAAACAGAAATCCCGGCAACCCCCGGGTCATGTATATACTAACTATCAGGTTTATAATTTCCAACTAGGGGATTACATACCGTGATCAAAATATTATTTACATCCAAAAATAATATACAATAATCCCAAAATCCAAAATGAATAGCCAACAGTCCAAAACTAACACTACTAGAAAAAACCCTTTTTAGACGCCACATTTAGATCGGTTTTGGCGGATATGGTCTTAAAAATTTGCGCAGTGGCAATTTTGTAATTATATTAAATTTCTAAGACCGGTTATTAAAAAAACCAGTCTTAAAAAATTTATTTAGACCGGTTATAAATAAAACCGGTCTTAAAATGTTAAAATTTTTATGAATTTAAAATGTTTTAACATTTAAGACCGGTTTACATGTAAACCGGTCTTAAATGTTAAATCATTTTAAATTCAAAAAAATTTAACATTTTAAGACCGGTTTGTACAAAAATCGGTCTTAAATATAACATATTAAAAACCGGTCTTAAATGTGAAATTTCCCTCTTTTAAGACCGGTTTTTAATAAAAACCGGTCTTAAAGGTAAAATTTTTCGCCTTTATTTTTACTCCCGTGCCCAGATCGCGCGCTCTATGAACCCTTTCTTAACTTTTTGCCATTTCTCTGTGAGCTCTGTCCGTGCTTGTTCTGAACTCGTCCATGGCGTCCCGTCCCTCATTTGCTCAACTCTCCTCCGTCATTACCGCTGTCGTTGCTATGTTCGTCGTCGCTGTTCTTTGATTATCGTCAGTCTTCTCTGCTGCCACCTCTATTCTCCGCAGTGACCATTCTCCTCTGACTTGACTTCCCTTTGTCAGTGTCGTGAATTTGAGGACTTTATTTTAACCTCAGTCGACGCCACCGTGACTTTGGGTTGAAGCTCACTCCTTGGTCTTCAATCAGGTTAGTGTTCGATTTGTTATTTAGTTGTACGTTGTTCAATAATTAATAATGTTCTATGAAAAAATGGTTCTTGTTGTTGCTTTGAGCACTTAAACGTAATCTGGAAAAAATTAAATCTGCACATTATTGTTAGATATATGCTCTGACTTTTAATTACATCCCTATTATATTTGGCTTGGATTAATACCACTCTATGTTCTGTTTTAATTTAATGCGGTTGTTTGATTATTGTCAGTGTTTTTGGTTTGTTAAAACAATACTAGTTTCAAATGGTGCCTGTTAATTTCTTTGAAATATCTAAAACTTTATTGTTGTTGTTTTTTTGTCTATCCTTTTGTTGTTGGATATAGGGTGCTAGAAGTATTGAGATATATATGGATCATAGTTGGATAAACGCTAAACAAATGAGTGTTGAATATGATAATGGGGTGAGGGGTTTTTTAGACTTCGCTAGTAGAAATGCCGATGATGGTAGTGGGATGTTTTATTGCCCTTGTGTAGTATGTTTGAATGAGAAGCAACTAAGTACTACAAATATATATACACATTTAATTTGTGAAGGATTTTGTAAGAGTTATATAGTGTGGGTATGGCATGGTGAAGAATTAGAAATGCCAAGTTCATCTCAATAGGGGGAGTGAACTTTGATGATAATGACACGGATACGAATGATCGGATAGAGGATATTATTCGTGATGTAGGAGAAGAGACTTTTGAGCAATCATATGCATATGGTAATATGTGTAGTGATGCTGAGACGCTGTTGTACCCGGTGTGTAAAAAGTACCAATTGTTGAAAGCAGTATTGAAATTGGTAAGCTTGAAAGCACGGCATGGATGGAGCGACAAGATTTTTTCAGAAATGCTTGAGGCTTTTAAGGATATGCTTTCATATGATAATGTGTTGTCTTCTCGATACTATGATACTAAGAAAATATTGTGTCTACTAGGGATGAAGTATAAAAAGATCCATGCATGCCCTAATGATTGTATATTGTATAGAAAAGAGCATGAAGAGAAACAACAGTGTCCGATATGTGAAACCCCGAGGTACAAATCAAATAACGCTCCTACAAAAGTATTGTGGTACCTTCCAATCATACCAAGGTTTAAGCACTTGTTTGCTAATGAAAACGATGCAAGAAATTTGAGATGGCATGTGAATGAGAGGATATCCGATGGAAAGCTTCGATATCCGGCTGATTCTTCTCAATGGAAGAAAATCGATCAATTATTTCCTGCCTTCGATGAAGAGCCTAGGAACCTCAGGCTTGGGCTTGGCATGGATGGCATGAATCCTTTTAGTAGCCTGAGCAGTATACATAATTCATGGCCTGTTCTGTTGGTAATTTACAACTTATCTCCTCTGTTATACATGAAACGAAAGTATATCATGTTATCTATTTTCATTTCGGGACCAAAACAACCCCGAAATGATATAGATGTTTACCTGGAGCCCTTGATCGAAGACTTGAAAGAGTTGTAGGATGAAGGTGTTGATGTTTTTTACGCGAACAAGAAGGAGGTTTTTAAAATGCGAGCCATGATCTTTTGTACTTTAAATGACTTCCTTACATATGGAAACTTGTCAGGCTATAGTGCTAAAGGCCATAAAGCATGTCCGATTTGTGAAGAAGGAACATGCTACCATCAACTTCAACATGGGAGAAAGGCAGTTTATCTTGGCCATAGGAGATTTCTTAGACGAGGCCACCCGTATCGCAGATTAAAGAAAGCTTTTTTTGGTGGACAAGAGTTTGAAGATGCTCCGAAGGCATTGACTGGGGAGCAAGTTTATGAAAAGGTGAAAAATATGAATGTTATCTTTGGTAAGACTATAAAGAATAGTAATGAAAAAAGTAAATGGAAAAAGAGGTTTGTCTTCTTCAATCTTCCATATTGGCCGAAGCTTGATGTGAGACACTATATTGATTTCATGCATGTGGAGAAAAATGTTTGTGATAGTATTGTTGGGACACTGCTTAACATACAAGGTAGTTCTAAGGATGGCGTGAAGGCAATATTAGATTTGTAAGAAATGGGGATAAGAGAAAACTTGCATCCAAAGCCATATGGTAAGAGAACTTTTTGTCCTCCAGCTGCTCATACTTTGTCTAAGGATGAGAAAAGAAGCTTTTGTCAGTGTTTACATGGCATCAAAGTTCCTTCAGGGTATTCTTCAAATGTTAGGAAGCTTGTGTCAATGAAAGACTTGAAGTTAGTGGGGCTAAAGTCTCATGATTGTCATGTCTTAATGCAACAACTACTCCCAGTAGCTATTTGAGGCATTGCCAAATATGATCTTCAACATATTTTGGCTAGACTTTGTTTCTTCTTCAATGCTATTTGTAGTAAAGTCATTGAGATAGAAAAATTGGATGAACTGGAAAATAAAGAATATCTTATCTTGTGCCAGCTTGAGAAGCTTTTTCTTCCTTCTTTTTTTGACATCATGGTACATCTAATTGTTCATCTAGTCAGGGAGATCAAATTATGTCACCCTATCTATTTACGATGGATGTACCCAATTGAAAGAACTATGAAAATCCTAAAAGGGTATGTGAATAACCCTAACCGGCCTGAAGCATCTATTATTCAAAAATATGTTTCTGAAGAAGCCATGGAGTTTTGTCAAGATTACTTGTCAAATGTAGGACACATTGGACTTCCTGAACATCATGACGAAGAAGGCGGTAGATGCAGGGCTTCAATAAAGAGTATGGATCCTGATGAATTGCAACAAGTCCACTTGTACATCTTGAATAATGTTGATGAAGTTCAAGATTACATTAATGCTCATAAAGAAATTGTACGAAAAGGAAATAGTCGAATGACTGAACAAAGGTTAATTATGGAGCATAACAAAACTTTTGCACATTGGTTCAAACAAAAGGTTGACGGTGAAGAATGTGTTTCTGATACAATTAAATGGTTAGCACGTGGTCCTGAGGCTGATGTCATAAGTTGGACTTCATTTGTGATCAATGGTTATATGTTTTACACAAAGTCCCTTGATGATAGGAGCACCATCCAGAACAGTGGGGTTATGTTAGTGGCTGAATCTATACACTTCTCTAGTTCAAAAGATAAGAATCATATATTGGCAGCAATACCTTATTATGGGGTGATTAAAGAGATTTGGGTGGTTGATTATGTTAAAGTTAAACTTCCCATTTTCAAATGCAAGTGGGTTGATGTCAATAATGGTGTGATGATTGATCAGTTGGGATTTACATTGGTTGATTTGAATAGTAGAAGTTTTAGAGATGAACCTTTTATTATGGCACATCAAGCAAAAGAAGTGTTCTATGTTACTGATCAGGCAAATAAAATGTGGTCTGTAGCTCTCCAAGGAAAAAGGGTTGTTGATATTAATCAAGAAAGTCATTCAATGAATGATCTGCTTGAGACTCCTTATTTTTCTAGGGGTTTACCAGAATTGAACGAAGAAGATGAAGCAGACAATGAACACGGCACAAGAAACGATCATCATGAAGGGATATAGGATGATATCCCTTTATAAAACTAAATTGAAGGTTAGTTAGCTAAAATAATTATCATGAACTATATTTGAATTATATATATTGTTATTGGTGTATATGTATAACTACTTTTTTTGTTGTCGTCACAGGAAAATGAAGGATATGAGGTGTACGTCTTAGTGTAGATTCTCCGAAGCCAGGCCAGCTAGTGATCATCAACCTGAGAAGAGTGTGTATAAAGTATTTTGGCCCTAATGAATAACAGCATTGTCATTAATGTAATTTAATCTTTGATGTATGTATGTAAGTGAAAAGATAAGGAACTTGGTCAAAACAGCATTGTCATGGTTGTATGATTTCCTTGCATTATGATTATGTCTATGATTGTGAGTTTATTATTCATGGTTGCTTTCCTTGCGTCTGTTTCGGCCAGCACTGTTTAATCACAAGGGAGTTGAGTTTTAATATGTTCCAATGAGTTTTGAGTCTCTCACATATCATTAAGATGTTAGTAATATAATATGTAAGAGAAGATTTATTTGAATGTCGTTGAACTAGCTGCTGCTTGCTAAGTGAAATGTTTTAACAGGGGAAATGGCGTGCTGGGTATATCTTTTAAACGAAAATTAAAAAAAAAATTCAACTTTTAAGACCGGTTCTTTCCAAAACCGGTCTCAAAAGTTGAATTTTTAGACCGGTTTTTTTGCAAAACCGGTCTAAAAAGTAATACTTTTAAGACCGGTTTTGTAGAAAACACTACTACGGAAGGGACTTTTAACAACCGTTTTTTGGGCCTTTAGACGACTGTTTTCAGGGGGTCGTCTATCTCAGTGTCGTTGAAAGTTCGAGAAAAAACGACCGTTAAAAAACAGTCGTTGTATCTTTTGGATACAACGACTGTTTTTAAGAAAACAGTCGTTGTATCTGTGATATACAACGACTGGTTTTAATAAACCAGTCGTTGTATATCAAAGATACAACGACTGGTTTTAAGAAACCAGTCGTTGTATCTTTGAGATACAACGACTGGTTTCTTAAAACCAGTCGTTGTATCCTCTTTTTTTTTTTTTTTTTAAAAATCCCTACATCAACTCTCTCTACTCGCTCCACCATATGTGTCTACAAGTCCCCACGTCCTCCCATTCTCTCATGATTAACCTAGCTTCCCCTAATACTCATGGAAGTGAAATCACATATTAGTTTTTCTATCATGACATATAGCGCATATATCATCATAACATCATTTCAATGTGCAGACTTCAACTTTCAAACTTTCAATGTAAATCATGAATGCATATGGGCAAAGAGATGATGACATGCTTCCATGAAAATCCCTATTTTTCATCATCATTTTCCATAGTGTTCTCTGAAAGCATAATGCCTTAACAAATTCAAAGTATTCATAAATAAGAAAGTAGGAAAAGTATTCGAATATGCAAACTTGAAATAGAACTGTACAAAAGCACTGCACTACGTAAAAAAACCTCTACACATCATCACCCGGCCCCTCTATGTGTTGTAGAAGATGTCCCGACAACAGGTCTCGGATCAAATTAATGTCTTCGATTGTGTAGGGGTCCTGATCACCAAAAATCTGAGCGCAAAATGGAGAATATGTTAACATAAATAAATAAATTGAATGAAATAGATAACAATTGAATCACATGAAAAGAACTGAAATTCAATTGAGAATCAATAAATGATCACCTGTTCAAAATTTGTAGTAAGGCCAGAGAAAATGATGTTATACATATATAGTATAACATAGAAGCCGCACTCAGTTTTCCCTGCTTGCCGTGGACACTATACAGCAAAAGGAAACGGTAAAAAAGAATAAAGGCCTATGTAAAGCAATCGTCATTCGAAGAACTTGAATGTAAAGAACTTACGTTTGGCTGGAACCACTTTGTATGACCAGCTTTACCTTCACGCTTCCCACCCATTATATAATATGTCTTCAATGCACTGTAATAATTAAAATGATAAACAAAAGACATTAAAACAATTGAGTAAAATCAAAAATCAATGACGGACAAATAAATTTACTTACGTGTTAAAAATGTTTCTGATATCTGCGTTTGGCTTGCGACCCAATGAGTCAAACCAAAAGATGACGTTGATCGAGGGACAAGGAACACAGAGACTCCAATGATAACTATAATCACATGCATATATAGATTAAAATGAGGTTAGATAACATGATACTGTTTAGCAAAGTGAACGTGTATAAATATAGCAAAGAAAGTTACTTGCCCTTCAACAATTGGTGCCAGATAACAAGGCAGCTGAGTCTGGCCTATTGTATAGCCTACATAGCTCATCCGTTCTTCCAAAGTCTGGCTATTACGCCGTGACATATTGCCAGGACATAAGAAGCCATATGTACTGCCAAGCCCTCGTTCGGCACACAGTTTGTGGAAGCAGCTACCACATAAATGAAATGAGAAATGACACAGTAAATGTAGAAACCTAAAACCCCTAAATATCAGTGCATTAATTACAATTAAAAATTATAACTAAACTCACATGATTGCAAATGTGACCCATCCTACGTCAATCTCCTCCAAAGATAGGAACTCTCTAATATCTTTGTTATCAAGCCCATAATCATACGAGATTATGCGACCCACAATATCACAAGGCATCTTCAAGTCGACCTTATTTATGCCTTGATGAATATTTTGCAGTCGTGCTAAAAACGGGAATTTTATCGCATCATCTTGTTCCTAGTAACACACAAAAAGATTATAAGTAGAATGTTAATGATTAAGTAACAGTAAGTTGTTTCCTACCATTTGAGGGACTGGCACAGTCTGAACAAGATGTGTAGGCCATAAGATGAAAGATCATGTTGCGTGACCTAGATTGGCAACCTCACCATCAGGGAATGGGACATCTGCACCTTCCTCTCCCAGTCGAACACTTGTCACATTGACCTTAAGTTGATCGTCCCGGATTTGGTTATTATGGTGGGTGGTGGCACGACTGTATACAACAGCATCAGCAACAGCACGCAAGTACGGGACTTCTAAATACAAAGTGCAGGGTTCTCCAGGCTCTAGTGAAGGACCAGGGTCGCCATGTCCAACCTCTGGTTGATTGTAACTGCCTTTAGTGCTGGGAAAGGCCGGGGATTCCTGAGTAAGAGAAATAAAAGAATTAATTAAAATAATGTAAGGAAAAACTCAATATAATGTTAAATGAAATTAGTTAGAAACCTCAGATCTAGACGCCACATTACACATCCCGCCTTGCATGTGAGACAACACCATCGTACTCATCTCACCACGTAGCTCACTCAACAACTCTTCTTTTAGCTCATCTCGAAGTGAGTGACGTAGCTCTGATCGGATTTCCTCTCGAACCCTGGCCACAAACTCCTGACTCATTTCACCTCGTCCATAAGCTTGTGAACCTCGTCCAAAGTATTTAGAGAGACCAACTCCCCTTGACTCCCCTCTAACTTGACCAGGGTGATCTAGATTACCAAGCGCCGTGGCTAAGATGTCCATCCTTCCAGTTTGACTGAAGGAACCCTGGCTGCTCTGCTCTTCAAGTTCATCCTGTGGCATATAATGGATAAATAGAAAGTAATTACATGCCACCAACGTTAGAAAAATGAAACACATTTAAATATACTTGTTATTAAATACTCACAATCCTTTTAGCGACATCAGCAACGACTGGATTTATATATTTATCTCCCTTTATCCTCCCTGCTTTCCATTTTTTGTGACGCGGGGGAGGAGGTGGCTCCTGCACGACTATACTAGGATCTGCTCGGGCTGCTTCCTCCAATTTTTGCAATTCAGCCTGCATCATCTTCTTTTCGAGCTTTTGATAACCCCCACGCGACATGTAATGAGGATAATTGTTTTTCGCTCGCCTCTCTTTATTTGCTTGACTCAATTTCTATATAAACAAAGAATAATGATAACTGAGTTAGCGATGTCAAGTAAGTTCAACTAAAATGTTTAACACTAAGATGAACACAATGTACCAGGAACTCGGGATCCTGCCGCGATGCGACAAACAACCTCCAGTCATTTGGAGAAAGAAACGGATACTCTTTACAAGGATCTAAATGACTCCTCGGCCCTTGAACGTACTTGGTTGTGAGCGTGGACTTGAAATCTTTCCACCGCTCACGAACTTCCCCCATCCAATGCTTGTACATCTCCTTCGTATTGGGAACATCGTAGGTTTGCTACAAAACAAAATATATAGTAGTCGTTATATATGAACAAATAGAAATAAAAATTATGACAAATACAACTTTACATACCAAAATTTGTTCCCAAATCATACGCTTCGTGTCCTTTGAAACTTCCCACCAGGTAGGAATTAAAACGCTAACTTTGCTCCGACCCAAAAAGCCAAGGTAGCTAATGAACGTGTCTCCGTCTGGCCCAAGTGGCTTCAAATTAGCATCAAATTCCACGTGAATCCTGCTCGCCTGTTGTTCCTCATGACGTGCCACCAACGATCGCAACTTCGTGTTTCCTCTAACCTTTTTCTTAACCGGTGAGCCAACAGAGTCGCCCGAATTTGAGTCTGCCATGATCCTGCTAAGAAATAAATGTGACATGATAAGTAAAGTGAAACTACATGCACACTTTTAACAATTCAAAATCTTACTAAGAAATAAATGTGACATATGATAAGTAAATCGAAATTACATGTATACTTTAAACAATTAAAAATCTTACGTTAAGTGTTTTCCCAAATTCCTTCACAATGATCAACTCTAGCTGCATATTCATCATCATCTACCAATTCCACTTCAGATGGCATAGGCGGATTTGTAGTGAAAGGCGGCATGTCGTCAAGATTTAAACTCGGATCACCATCCTTCTGTTTTTTACTTTGGAGTACAATAGACAATTTTTTATTTGCTGGATCAATGACATAAAACACTTGTTTTGCCTGACTTGCTAGAATGAATGGCTCATCTTTATAACCAACTCTTTCAAGATCAACTAAGGTGAATCCAAATTGATCTATTTCAACAGCATTATTGTTAACCCACTTACATTTGAATAAAGGAACTCTCAACTTAGTGTAGCTTATCTCCCATATGTCTTCAATAACTCCATAATAGACCATGGATGCCAAAATGGGATTTTTGTCTTTTGAACTAGAAAAGTGCATTGATTCGGCTACCACCATCACCCCACTGTTTTGCATAGTACTTCTGTTATCCTGGCCATTTGTATAGAAACAATACCCGTTTATATCGAAGCCACTCCAAGTTATGACCTCAAACGAAGGCCCCCAAGCTAACCATTTGATTGTCTCAGACACATTGGTCTCGTGCGCTACCTTATCCTTGAACCACTCTATGAAAGTCTTGTTTTGCTCATTAGCTATCTGCATGTTATTTTTCCTTGGATATATCTCCTTTAAACTCTTTCTGTGTTCGGCTAAGTACGGCTGAACTTCTTCCGTATTATTCAAGATATAGAGGTGTGCTTGCAACACCTCTTCACGACGCATACTCTTCACTTTGAGCCCTCGTGTTCCCTTACTTATACCCTTTTCATGACGTGATTGGGCCTTTGACCTTGATAGATATTCTTTGCAAAAGTCCATAGCCTCTTCAACGACATATCTTTCGACAATTGAGGCTTCAGGTCGATAAGGATTTTTAGAATACCCTTTTAAGTTCTTCATGTATCGCTCGAAAGGGTACATCTACCTTAGATAAACTGGGCCGCATAGTCTTACCTCCCTGACCAGATGAACTATTAAATGCACCATTATATCAAAGAATGCGGGAGGAAAATGTATCTCTAGTTGGGATAGAATAGTATAACCCTCATTTTCTAATTCGTCTAACCTTGCAATGTCAACAACCTTGCTACAAATAGCATTGAAGAAACTGCACAACCTTGTTATCGTCCTTCGCACATCATCTTTCATAATGCCTCTAACAGCTACTGGTAATAGTTGTTGCATCAAGACATGACAATCATGAGACTTCATCCCAACTAACTTCAAATCTTCCATGGACACAAGTCGGCTCACATTAGAAGAATACCCTTGTGGCACCTTAATGCCGTGCAAACACCCACACAAACTTCTTCTCTCCGCTTTTGACAATGTATGCGCTGCTGGCTCCATATACGCTCTCTTACCATCATCTCTTAGTTGTGGATGTAGTCGTTCTCTTATTCCCATTTCAACCAAGTCTAGTCTTGCACTAATCCCATCTTTTGTTTTCCCTGGTATGTGCAAAAGCGTACCAACAAGGCTATCACATACATTTTTTTCCACATGCATCACATCAATACTATGTCTCACATCAAGACTACGCCAATATGGAAGATCAAAGAAAATTGACCTCTTCTTCCATATGTTCTTCTCACCCGTAGTCTTTTGATTTTTTCCAAAAGTGACATTGATTCTTTCCACCCGACTATAAACTTCGTCTCCAGTTAATGGCTCCGGAGCCATTTCATTCTCCGGCAAACCGTTAAAAGCCTTCTTTAGCCTACGGTACGGGTGGAATCGAGGAAGAAATCGTCTATGACCAAGGTATACCGTTTTTCTACCGTGCTTGAGTTGATGGAACTGTGTGCTCGATTCACATATCGGACATGCTTTATGACCCCTGACACTATAACCTGACAAGTTACCATATGCAGGGAAGTCGTTAATTGTGGTGAAAATCATTGCACGTAGCTTAAACGACTGTTGCTTATATGCATCAAACACATCTACACCATCCTCCCACAACTTCTTTAAGTCCTTTATCAAAGGTGCCAAGTAGACATCGATATCGTTCCCTGGCTGTTTTGGTCCCGAAATCATCATAGAAAGCATCATATACTTGCGTTTCATACACAACCAGGGAGGTAAGTTGTAAATTACCAGCAGAACGGGCCATGCACTATGTGTACTGCTAAAAGTACCATAGGGATTGATCCCGTCTGTGCAAAGCCCTAGCCGAAGGTTTCTTGGCTCGCTGCCAAATCCGGGATACATTTCATCTACTTTCTTCCATTGTGGAGAGTCAGCCGGGTGTCGAAGGAATTTTCCATCACAAACTCTATCATCATAATGCCATCTCAACTTCTTTGCTTCTTTCGCATTAGCAAACATTCGTTTGAACCGCGGTATGATTGGAAGATACCACAAAACCTTTAAAGGTTGCTTTTTATTTGTCTCATTACCACACCTATTATCTTTCTTCACTTTGTATCTAGAAGTTTTACATTTCGGACACTCACTTAAGCCTTCATACTCATTTCTGTACAATACGCAATCATTAGGGCAAGCATGTATCTTTTTATACTCCATACCCATTGTAGATAATATTTTCTTGGCCTCATACATACGATTTGGAAGTACATTATCCTCTGGAAACATATCACACAACAATTCTAGTAACAACGTGAAACTACTGTCGGTCCACCCACAAGTTGCCTTTAGGTTGACCAAGTGCAAAATGCCTGACAAACGTGTATACTTTGTACACCCAGGGTACAAAGGTGTCTCTGCATCACTCCGTATGCTATCATATACAGGCGTTTGTGCAAAACATTCTACCTTAACATCGTGAATCATGTTCTCCATTCTATTGTCATCTCCAACCTCCAAAACTTCCTTCTCGCGTGACGCCCAAGCGGTTCCTTCCTCACCATGCCATATCCATCTTGTGTACCGAAGATTTATTCCATCACAAAGTAAGTGATCCCTTATATCATCAACATCCCGTAGACTCTCATTTAAACAGTTGATACATGGACAAAAATACTTTCCATTTTTACTAGGAGCATTCATTTTAGCAAATTCAATAAAGTTTTCTACCCCATTCTCATATTCTTCACTAATTCTCGAAGCATTCATCCAACGGTGATCCATTTTATTACCACCTAATCCATTTTCACAGACACTCAAGTTTAGAACAGCTATATGAAACACTCATGACACACTGTAAAAACTAACAGTTCAAATTTATCACGCTTATAACAAATAGTAGCACCATGATATCCTCAGGTTTCAAAAACTTTCATCAACAAGCAATAACATAACTTACCAGCTAATCCTTAGCTTCCAAGGACACTATGTTTGTGATTGAGGATTTGGAAGAAGATTCTACAGAGGCAAGGATGTAGTAGGCCGGCAACCCAAGGAAAAACGATAGCAGTAATGATACCTGCAGGTTTATGAGAGTTATTCAGACATGAAGGGGTAATATTTAGAACATTTCAGGTCAAATGACCTTGATTCAGTGTTTTTTATATATAAAAAAAATTATCATATAATTTCCTTAATTTATAATGACCCTCCATGTTTTGTGTCACTAGCTTACTATATTTAGTGTAAATTTCAATTTATATACTGATACATGGTAATATAAATTTAAAATTTCAAAATAGAACAATAAACAATTTATTTTTTAAAAAAAAAATTCATGTTTTGGAATCATTGCATTACAACTTCAATACAATTAGAAAATAGGAATCCAATGGATTTTGTCTCTATATGATCCAACGCGAAGGAAATGAAATACAGAGTAGGGTGCATGTGCTTCTCGAGATATCATTACCTCAAAAGTAATTAATTAGATGAAATTACTATTATTTGTCCATGATGATATAATAAATTAAAATTAAACCCAAACACGAAGCAAATTAGACTAATTTACTTGTATAAATAGAAATGATGTCTTATTTTTAATTATTCTTTACCAAAAATGGAAGGAACTCATGTATTCCATATATCTAATTAAGGAAACCTCCTAATTTTCAAATTTAATTTTATTACACAGCCATGTTTTGTTCTCGTTGAATTGTTTTCTTTATACTATGCATCATTGTTTCCCCTCTCTTCTCCGCTCCCATGCTGTATATAACATACCCAAATTATATAAAATGAAATAATGTATAGTACGTGTATATCATTATTCATGATAATAAGAGATTCAATAATGTGACCAAAAGAAAGTTATTAGTCCAAACAAACGTGTTGTTTAGCTAATGGCAACTTGTGCTAACTTAATTAGTGATATGAAATTCAATTGGGTTGAATCAATTGGCTGATGCAAATAGTCATTTCACAATGGTAAACAATTACCTAGCTAATACCTACTCCGCATTTGAAATATTTCTGATTTCTATGTTATATTTAACAACCACAACCAATATCTAAATCACATAGATTTTTTCCAGAACAGCACAACCGAAGTTCAAGATGCCTAGATTCAGTCACAATCGAAGTTCAAGATGCCAACTTTATTTCCAGAACAGCACAAATTGACATCCAAATGAACAAAACAACTAGAAACAGAAAAGGGAAACTTACACACACAATGGAATAGACCATGATCAGAACCACCAATGTTGTCTTCTTTATGCGAACACCAAGTATGAACTACAGGACCGAATAATAGAGGCTAAGAAGAGAAAAGCAAAAGCAAAAAAACCAGAGCAACGAAACAGGGCAACTTACTTGCGTTGCTTGCTGCTGATGTGCGAAGAGGGAAAGCGAAGCTCAGACCTACATGCGACCGAGAGGGAATGGAGGGACTGTGAAGACGGTGGACATCGGAGAGGGTCAGCGGACAGAATGCAGGAGAAAGAGATAGGCCAAGAAATTTGGGGAATGCAGCTAGCGGGAGACACGAAAATGAGGGTTCAATTAGCGCGGGGAAGAAAGACAGAAACGCGCGCTGAAGATTTGGGGAAAAGTTAATCACTTTCAACGACTGGTTTATAAAACCAGTCGTTGAAAGCAACATTTCAACGACTGGTTTTTAAACCAGTCGTTGAAAGCAACCTTTCAACGACTGGTTTAAAAACCAGTCGTTGAAAATGAAGCTTCAACGACTGTTTTCCTTGAAAACAGTCGTTGAAACTTCAGTCCAGTGCCACCGGTTCCTGGAGTTGCTTTTTTACTACTGGTTTCTCAAAACGGTCGTTATTGGGTGTCGTGGAATCATGTTCTTGTAGTAGTGAAATCGGGCTTAATATTTCAACTTTTTAGACTGATTTTTCAGAAAACCGGTCTAAAATCTTAACCTTTTAGACCGATTCCTCTGATAACCAATCTAAAAATATTTATTTTTAGACCGATTTTATAATAACCGGTCTTAAAACGTTTTTTTAAGACCGATTTCATAACCGGTCTAAAAAGTAACAGACTTTTTAGACGGGTTGTATCAAGATCGGATCCAGAAACGATCTAAAATGTCTTTTTTAGCCGGTCTTAAAAGTGATTTTTCCAGTAGTGTAATATCTAATATCTTTGCAAAATTCTAGCCGCTCCTAGTTGTCCTTTTCTCCTTCGAGCCACTTACCCTGTCTGTAAGGTTAGTCAATGGAAAGAATGAGATTCAAAAGAATCCCAGTAGTAACAAATCACTCATACAACATGTAATAACATAGCATGTAAGTAAATCATCATGCATCATCACATCATAAAACACAGCATGCAGGCTGCCATATATGCACACAATCACATAGTCTCATCCCTCGGATTCCACCTCCCTGAAGGAATGATCCTCCCACCGTCACCACCGATAGGCCACAGGTGATAGATGCACAAATAGCCTTTTGGCTTTCACATAGTCTCATCCCCCAGATTCCACCGCCCTAAAGGTACGATCCTCCCACCGCCAACACCAATGGGCCGCAGGTGATAGACCCACAAACAATGATCAAACAAACAGACCATGTATCACATATAGTATAAGAGAGAGTCACTACCTTGTTCTTTCCTGACTTGCTCTGACATCGTTTGTTCACGACCAGGGCAAATGGCAAAGCCTATAAACCAAAATCAAGGACGATAGGTTATTCTCTTTTTCCAAATTCTTATCTTCATTTTACTTTAAATTGGCTATCGTTTGAACTCTTTATGTGGCCACTAGAAGCCTAGACATATGCCTAAAGGGTTGGGAACACTTGACCAAAGATCCCTTTTTGGGAGCAAAAGTACTAATTTTTGGCCGATTCACTCGAGTGAAGAAGGCCTCACTCAAGTAATGCCCCCACTCTCACCCGAGCCTTAGCGAGTGAGACACAGAAAGTGTGTACAACGAGAGCACCAACACATCCTGTAGTGGCCAGTGCACTCGAGCACTCACCTCAACACCTAGTGACAACACACAATCACCTGAGTCCCATCGAGTAAGGTGAAGGAAGTGACTACCCGAGAGCAACTCTAAGGTGAAACCTACTCTTGCACTCGAGTGAGATCGAGTTCACTCGAGTGATTACCCATATCACTCGCAGGTAAGGAAGTGCACTCTTGCACTTTGCCAGGGAATTCTGCTGAAACGCTGAAGAGAAAGGAAAATATCATGCTGCACTCGAGTAAGATCCTACCTCACTCGAGTGAGGCTTATCAATTGCCAGGATGCAACAACTGACAAAAATTTCCAAACTTACCAATTATGGTTTCAATGGTCCTAAAACTCATACCAAAACTCTTTCCCACATAAAATTCCACAAGGAACCTATTGGTACCCTCAAAACAACCAAATTCCCATCCTAACAATAAATTTGGATCCTAGGTCAAAACATCATACACAATCACCAATAACCAATCTTTTCCCCCATTCAAATTCCAAACTAAATCCATTGGCATCAAAACACCATTTAACACCTATTCCATCACAAGGCACTAGCTAATCCATTCATTTCAAAATTAGGCCAAAATCAGGGCAAAAATCAAGTTCTCAAAACCTAACCAATGACCAAAACAATTATACTAAAATACTAGAAATGCTCACCTCTTCAACTTCCAATTATTAGCTTCTTGATTCTCTAGCATCCAAGCTTGTGCAACCTCCAAAACACCTTCTTCCAAAATTCTGAAACCATAGGATTAAAGCTCTCAACCTCCTGAACAACATTAATGAAAACCATTTGAGCTAAAGAGAGGCCTTCCACAAGTCAAAATCCTACCTTTTCTTTTCCTTTCTTCTTGAAACTCAACGAAAATGGAGTTGGAGAGAGAAAATGGAGATGATGATGATGATTATTCAAATTTTATCTTTTCCCATGCTCAACCACCGACTTGGAGGGAGAGAGAAGAGAGAAAATGAAGCTTGAACATTTGACCATCATCTATGGTCCAAACTATGACACTTGTCATGATCTTGGTTCACCTTCCATGATCACACATGAACTCACATGCATGGAATTCCACCCCATTGATCACTCAATCCTAGCCATGGATCCTTAAATTACTAAGGAATTTCCTCTTCAGTAACCAACCAATTGGTCAGAAATTCCCCATTTTGCCCCTGATCATCACAACATCTACTCAATCATCATCGAGCACATTTTATATCACAATTCGTATTACATACTTCAAAAGTATTTAATTAACAATAATTACACTACCCTCGAAGTCATTAACCTTTAATTGCAATTCAAGATATTACAAGAAGGCCCTTTATCAGATGTTCTGCAGTAGCAATAGATGCAAGTAGTAGTAGTTGGTGGCATGGCTTTTGATTAAATGAGTGGGCTATGGAGTAAAACAAATTATTTAGTGGATGAGAAGGCCCCTCTTGAATTACTAAGCACTACATCTTCAACCTGAGATGGCCCTTTATCATATCTTCTGTAGCAGCATCAAGTAGTCGTAGTGGGTGGGATGGCTTTTGATTAAATGAGTGGGTTATGGAGTAAATGATAAATTGAGGTTTTTATATTTTGTCTTTAATTGCAAATTATATAGTGCCTTTCCTGCCTTGTATCAATGGAGCCAAAAACCCACAATGATCATTCTCTTTGAAATATCAATTTCCTCCAAGTGTGATCTTTAATTTGCCCCATCACTTTAAAAAATAATGTTTCTTTGTTTTAATAAATCATTGCTCATGTTGATTTTTGAGGGAGAAAAGACCCACATGCAATGTTCTTCCACAATTGAAATGCAAAACAAAAGTAGGTAGTTAGGTAAAGTGAAAACAAAATAGAGAAAGAATAATAATGACTTTTCCTTCTGACAAAGCAATACGTTCCACACACCGACTCATTCAGCATTGATATGTTCACACTGAAAAGGAAATAACATAAAAAAGTAACAAATAAATATTAATTTAATACTCTCTCCGGTCCTTAATATAAGATATATTAACCTAATTTAATTAGATTAAGAAAGTTGGTTATGTTAGTTAATATGACATCTATTTTTTAAAACACCTTAATCATCTTCCTTAATTCTTTCATTCCCTCTTCTTCCTGATTATTGTTGTGGGAACATCAATAAGAGTAAATTAGGAAAATGTTGATAGATATGAGAACTGTCTTATATTTAAGATCACAATCAACTCCCCAAATATATCTTATATTAAGGACCAGATAGAGTAACTGACTCAACTTCTTAAGCGATCACATCAATTTGAAACTAAAGATATTCAAATAATAAAAGTAGGAATGAATCAAATAAATATAACAGAATAAATGATTTAAACCTTATGAAAAAAGAATAAAAATTTTTGTACAAAAATTATCTTCATTTGAAACTTGAGGGTGGCACCCTAATACAAATAGATTCTAAAATTTAATGTTTATAAATCAAAAATCAAGTTTACAATATGTGTGTGTCTATATATAACATGTTCAAATCAATCTACATAATATTTACAAGATACATTAATTACGTCACAAAAATTATGTTAGAATCACTACAAGTTTTAAGTGAATAAATGATACTTATCATCTAGTGGGTATCCAACATTTGGGAAGATATTTCATCAGGTATTCAACTCCCCGAGTTGGTATTGCAAGTTGTGGAAGATTTTTGTTCTAATCTTGGAGGGCAAAGCATGACAGGCTTTGATGGCATTTCTAGATATTCTAAGTTTCCCACTAACATTTCAATAACTCTACTAATTGTTAGTCTTTAAGTTGGAAATGTTTGAAGACACACATTCCCACAAAAGTCATTTTCTTTGCAATTTCATTTCCCTCCATGGTGCTTGTCCCATCCTGCCCCAACGTGTGCTGTCTTACTCAAGTTTATCATAAACCCAATCTAGAAATTAAATGTCCGTTGTGCAGCCTTCAACATTCATATTCTTTCGTTCACCAACCATATATGATAACAATATTCTGTAACTAAAAACGTCAGATTTATGAGAAATTCTTTCTATATTTCTATTCCAAAACCCTGGAGCAAGATATCCTACTGTTCCTCTGGCTTTTGAGATTGAAACAATGCTTTCTTTCTTTGGACATAGCTTTGCAATTCAAAAATCTGTGATCTTGGAACAAAAACCTTCACCTAAAAGTATGTTATATGTGGCTTTATATCAAAATATAGAATTTGAGTGTTGCATCCTCTATGCAAGTATTCAATTCTTTGAGCTCCACATAAGCTGTCTGATTGAAAAAGAATATAGAAAAAATTGTAGGAATCTAATTTGATCAATTAATTTTTTAAAAAGGAAGGAAGGATGTATACAAAATTACAAATTGAAAATATAGAAGAGAGTTCAAATTATTTGATTAATTAGTGTTTGAGCCTTTTTTTTACCTAATGAAGGGTTCTCCTTTCGAGATTTAGAGCATAAAGGATTTTCACCTCTCCGAACAAGTATACTTCCAAGACATTATGAGGGTGAGGTTACTTATCACCTCAACCAACAGCTGATTGGTAATTAGTGTGTGAGCCTTGCATATGCAATCGTGCTAATTATTTGAAGGTAGCAAGGTTCCCCTACTATGAGCCTACATTTCCAAGAACTAGACTAGTCGTTTGCTAGTAACGCTAGATATCGGGAGATAAATAAAAAAATATAAAATATCCAAACCCAATAATCAAACATATCAATCAAAATCAAAAAGTTAAAAGCCTCTCCCGAGCTAGGCTACATCCTCCCTTAACTTAGAAATTTGGAAATCCATAACAAAAAATAAACAAAAAAATCATGATTAATAAATTCCTAAGCAATTGAAGAGCAGAAAGAAGAGAAAAAAATTGAGATAAAATCCCCTAAGATACTAATCATTACACAAATATTTGCTGCTTTACTCTAATTAATCTATATCCTCCTTAAAGTTCTTCAAAAGTGCTCGAATAATACTTCAAATAATGTTTCTCAACCTCCTAGAGTGTGATATCTCTCTCCTTTTGCTGTTGCCACTCTGCTTCTTTATTTATAAACAATTGGGAAACCTAGGTATATTTCTTTTTCCTCGAATGAGCTGAAAAAGCATAAAATTCCTGAAAATATATATGGAAACAAAAATATATAAATATTGTTCAATATCAACGTAATATTTACAAGATACATTAATCATATTAGAAAATTATATCATAATTAATCATATTAGTTTAAGTGAATAAAATATACTTACAACCTAGTGGGTCTCCAACATTTGAGAAGAGCTTTCATCAGAATCAACTCCCCCTGTGTTGGTATTGCAAGTGGCGGAAGATTCTTGTTCTAATCTTGGAGGGGAAAGCACGACAGGCTTTGGTGGCATTTCCAGAGACTCTAAGCTTCCCTCTAACATCTCAATAACTCTACTAATTGTTGGTCTTTGAGTTGGAAATGTTTGAATACACCACAATCCCACAATGGTCATTTTCTTTGCAATTTCATTTTCCTCCATGGTGTTTGTCCCATCCTGTCCCAGCTTACTGCCTTGCTCAAGTTTATCATAAACCCAATCTGGAAAATAAATCTCTGTTGTATAGTCTTCAGCATTCATATTATTACGCTCACCAACCATATCTAGTAGCATCATTCCATAACTGAAAACGTCAGATTTATGTGAAACTCTTCCTATATTTCTGTTCCAAACTTCTGGAGCAAGATATCCTATTGTTCCTCGAGCTTCTGAAATTGAAACAATGCTTTCTTTCCTAGGACATAGCTTTGCAAGTCCAAAATCTGAGATCTTGGGACAAAAACCTTCATCCAAAAGGATGTTATGTGGCTTTATATCAAAATGTAGAATTCGAGTATTGCATCCTTTATACAAGTATTCAAGTCCTCGAGCTGTCCCAATTGCAATTTCATACAAATTTTCCCAAGTTAAGGATGGACTAGTTTTATTTGCAGTATTAGAAATAAACCTGTCAAGAGATCCGTTTGGCATGAACTCATATATAAGAGCCTTTTTTCGACCTTCCAAACAAAACCCAAGAAGGGTAACAACATTTACATGGGAAGTTTTACTGATGCTAGCAACCTCATTGATAAAGTCTTCCCCATTCCCTTTGGATGACTTCAACAATTTGATAGCAACAGGATAACCGTTGAGTAGTTCTCCTTTGTATACTGCACCATAACCACCTTGTCCCAATTTAACTTGGAAAGATTTTGTCATTTTTTTCACCTCTGCGTATTTATATCTTGTGAGAGCTAGAGGTCCATGGTTTCTAATGAAAGCCTCGATATTTTGGTCAGCCCTGGATTTCTTCAAGAATTCTAGTTTCTGCCTCAATGATTTGATTATACAACAAAAAATAATAATACATATCAGCATTGTTCCAATTGCTCCACTTGTTAAACCTGTCATATATAGTAGGTAAAGTAAATGAGTAGAGAATATGACATATCCTTCAATTTCAACCGTAAAATGGGGCCAGGATGTATGCTTGTCAACAAAGTCTTTTAAAATAAATAAGAAAAAATATATATTTGAATCAAAACTTTTGTTGTCTGTCCGTATTTATATATGTGTGTGTGTGTGTGTGTCTGTAGCTATTCATCAGAATATGTGATATTCACTTTCAGTTGTATATTTATGCTACTCGGTTGTATATTCAATTTTTCTGCTCGACTGTACATAAAATAAGTAGCATGCAGGTGAAATGGCATCAAACTCGGATGGGCATAAGAAAAATAATAATCAATTAAAACATAGAAATTTTATTAAATTAGAATGCATAAGTCACAAATTATGCGATTTGCATTGTATTTTGTGCCTCGCTCTTTATTGTTATTTTTCTTTCGTTTCTATCTTTCTTTAATCCTCTTTTACAATTTCTCAATTTAAAATTTATTCAAAGCAATATATATTTCTGTCAAATAATTCTGTCACCTTCTTGTATAATAACATATTTTTTGTAACATATTAATATAACTTTTATATTATAGTATATAAATATCATCAATATGTGTGTGTGTGTGTGAATAGAAAATACAGCAAATTAAATAAAATTGCTCACAAGTTATGAATAATAGAAATTTTATTAGTCTGATCCATTCAAATTTAAAAAGAGGCTGATCGGATCCATTACCTATTACAAGTTTCATCTTGACAGACCGTGAATTTTCTGCAATTAAAAGAAAAGAGAGATCAAATAATCATCATGAATAATCCAGCTTATTTGTATGGCCCCAATATAATTGATACGAGAAGGTGAGGGAGGTTGATCCATTTCCTATAGTACCTGCCACCGTCGGCGGATTTTCTGCAATTATAAGCAAATATAGAACAATTATATCAGGGTTTGCATTTATATATTTTTTATAAAGAAAAAGTATGTGGGTTCCTCTGATGAAAAATCTGATCCTAAGATGCATGAATTAGTTTAAGATTGGAGGCGGCTCCACACTACGATGCCAAAGCACTATATTGTAACAAGCACAAGTCTTTGAAAGAGCCACGCCCTTAAAACTAGCAGTTGGTGTTGAGGAATCCAATGCTTTATAAATCTCTCTTTCAAGGTAACCCTGTGAGACTCATGACAGTAACAACGTATTATCCTGAAAATTTGTCATTGTATTTTTCATATTATATTATGCATACCTTTGGCTCTGGAACAATAAAACTGTTCTTTGTCGTCGAGTCGGCAGAAGCCTCTATCAGAAACACATCGAGAACAGTCATAGGAAAGTCGAGCTTGAACGGAGTATGCAGAATCTAGGGAAACAAACGGGCTCCCAGCAGAAAAAGATTCGGAAGCCGCCGGAAGCTGAATCCTTGGGCATGCAGCTAAAGAAGGTGGAGCATCTTGTTCATCTCGATACATATTTCCAAAGTAGATCGTCTCACCCTTACTCTCAACACATCCTGAATAGTTGTAAAATCCCGTTGAACGGCTAATATTGAGCGTACCATTACACTTATACAGTGTTATAAGTTGAGTAGTATCCGTTAACACAAAATAGCCCAAGGCTGAGGTATTAGGAGGAAGAGTAATATTGGTGTTGAAGGCTTCACAGCTCCGATTTTCCAAACTCTTTTGCAAACCTGAGTCTCTAAGATTAACTTTATAAAAGTCGTTGGAAGCCGCAGTGACTAGAAGCTCCTTTCCGGCACTGAATTGTACAGTTTTAGTAGTGTTGGGATTAGGGTTTTCACAACCGTGAATAGCCAACATTCCACAGTCCTGGCGTGTCCCAGTTGTCAGAGGGAAGCCTAGCTTTCCGAGATTTCCACAGTCAAAGGTAGATGGACAGTCCTCATCAGAAGTAGAAGACAAGGAAAGCCCTTGATCAGAAAACAAGAAGATGAAGAAGAAGATCGAAACGTAAACAGGAGGAACCATTCTTCTGAAAACCTCTCTCATATGGATCAAAAATTTCGAGTAAAGACTTACTTGAAGGTTTTATTCTCCGTTTTTTCAAATATCTAACACAAGTCTAAGGCCTTGATCTATACGGCACTCGACTTGGCTGTATGACTCCTTCAATTTGCAGTTGTAAACGGAGATGAGGAGGAGGAAAGAGAGACACAGGGTGAGTTAAATGTCACTTTTTTATTGGAATACTGGATATATATCAAGTACTAAAGGTAAGTTTTTTCCATATATTAATTATAATTTTTTTCAAAAAATGTTCTTTTATTAAAAAATCATCAGTTAAAAATTTTGAATTTGAGCCATCATATTTTTAATTAGATCTGGATAGTCCAAATTATCTAATTTAGATCTGGATAGTTCCTTAAGATGTTAAGGCGTAAGTCATCATCATAAATTCAGTTTGAGAAATAAATCTGTTTAATTAGTTGCGCAATTGGATTCACAGTAGTTATATTCCTTCAGGGTTCAACCGTGTGTCTAATATCATTTTATAAACATCTTACTTTTGTGAAACTTCTATATTCCGATTCCAAAATAACTGTTAGTGAAAAATATCTTATAGTCTCCCTGGCTGATGGGAGTGGTATTGGTTATTAGAATACAATGTATACAAAATATCTGCATGTGTTGTGCAACCAGTACCACATATTGAAACCCCCAATTTAAACATTTGTATCTAGAAAAGTAATTATGCCTTTGGTTAGGTAATTGTGTAGATATCATTATCATTCAAAGAATAATTCAAATGAAAAGACTTCAACGGAATAGGAGTGGGTAAGAAAAATATGTTCAATATCCGCAGGTATGAAAAACCAATATTTTAGAGGATGATAGTTGTTCGGTAGAATAGGGAAAGAGAAGGAAGTGGAGATAAAAACAAATCAAATGACTAACTTACCCCAAATTTTAAAGAGGTAAATATTTTGGTTCTATCATATTTTTAATGAAGTTCATTCTCAATGAATAATGAAAGATTGTATTCGTGGAGAACCGTGAAAAGATAGTAGCTCTTTTTCTTTAATCGATTTTTTAAAATAAATTAAAACATTACACCATATGCTTATAAGAAAGAAATCAGCTTTCTATTCATAACAGTGATGACGGATGAGTATCATAGTGCTCATCACTATATTGAGATTATGGTCCAAATTTTCGTACTCACATCAAGGGCCGATGAGCCTATATAGAGCTCTCTTGATTAAATGAGTGGGTTACGGAGTACATGATAAATTGGGGTCATTTTTTATATTTTAAGTTTAATTCCAAAATATTCAGATGATTCCTTTCCTGCCTTGTCTCAATGGAGCCAAAAACCCACAATATAATAGTCATTATATTCTCTTTGAAATATCAATTTCCCCCTTGGTCTTTAATTTGCCCCACCACATGTAAGAAAATGTTGCCTTTGTTTTAAGAAGTCATCGCTCATTTTGATTTTTGAGGAAGAAATGACCCACACGCAATAATGTTCTTTCACACTTGAAATACAAAACAAAATTAATTAAATTAAACTAGGTAAAGTCAAAACAAAAATAGAGAATGAATAATGACTTTAACTTTCAACGAAGCAATACGCTCCACACAGAGGCTCATTCAGCATTGATATGTTCTCACTGAAAAAGGAATATCAGAAGGTAACAAATAGATATTAATTTAATATTTGACTAAACTTCTTAAAAGATAACATCATTTTGAAACTAAAAACATTCAAATAATTAGAATAAGAATTAATCAAATAAATATAAAATAATAAATAATTTTCAATACAAAAGTTCTCTTCATTTTAGAGTTATCATAACACTTAAGATATAAAAATTTGGAAAAGTTGCCCTTAGATCTCAATTAAAAAAAATTACTCATACATATGTCCCTCGAATTTCATTTCGTACTTAAAAGGGGTTTCATATTTGCAAGTCAGTGGATTTAATATTTCTAAGTTTGACTTGTAAATGATGGATTCAACTTGGTAAATATAAAAGTTTGACTTGTAAACATTAAATTGTTTAATTTGATTTAAGGTCCAGCAATTTCTAGGTGCAGGAACTTAATGAAAATTGGTCCACAAAAACAGACACGTGTGAACCAGCATCTCATCTTCCACTGCTGAATCTTCATTTCTGCCTCTTGTGTGTCTTAGCTAAGAACCTCCCTAATTCTAATAAAACACTTTTGTTCTTCATTGCTAAGTTCCATGCTTTCACCACCAACCAGGAGCACTAAAATCTTCAACATTTGTACCAATACTTTCAATTGTTTCAGGATCACTAAGACAATCCAAAATTTCGATCACTAACACAATCCAAAATTTCAAGACAGAGTGGCTTTCTTGATTCCAAGTCACAAAACCATAGTCCTGGTTGCAAGATGCAGAGAGCAGTTCTGTTGTTTCTGCCCATTTAGCAAAACAATGAGAATGGCAGACTTTATAGCAGCAATACTTCCATTATTAGCAAGAACTAGCACATACTCCCCCGCGCGTTGCGCGGGAGCACTTAATTTCACACACATTTCACATTCACAACAACAACGATTGCACTAACATTAACATTGACATCATAAAGAACAACAATGAAGCCACAGGAACAAATTACATGCAAACAGTCGAAAACAATGAAACAAACAACTTCTGCTTCGAGTTCACAAGTTTCTAAACACATAATTGCAATGAAACAAGGACTATCAATCACCCTGGAATCAGTAACAACAAATCGGAAATGTTAATTACCCAAGTTACTAAATATTTCCTTGTAGACAACATTTGTAGTTGTCCTCCTTTCTTGATTGCCATCATTTGCAACATAGATCTTCAACCCATCCATGCTTTTCACTCTAGATAGGGCAACATATAATTGCCCATGTGTGAAAACTTCATGTGTAGAATCTCTCACATTTCGCTTTAGGTTAATATGATAACTAAACAAACTTTATACAATCAAACATAGGTTCTGGGGATTACAGAAATGTGTTGAGGTTGATAAAGAGAGTGACCCCAGCTTTACTTAGATATAGAATAAAATTAATAAATGTGTAGCAAAAAATGTGCAAAAAAACCAATGGGATAGCACAATAGCCTTCAACCAAATAGAAAGGAAAAATGAAAGTATTACAAATCCTTTTGGTTAAAAGATTGTATAGGTATATGGTCTGATAACATCCTATCGAACGTGATCAGCCAAACCATAAACATGTATCTGACACTAAGAATATACAGACAAGAAGCATACACATATGAAGCAGGACATCCTCCCTTTTTTTTTCACAGCACAACAGCAACAAAATCACTGAAAGAAAGGGTTTAAGGTTGAACCACCTGCCAAAGCATGGGAGAAAGTATGGAAAAAGACAAATTGGCATTTAATTCTTGGTTTATGCGAAAGAGCTTATAATCTATTTAATGTTGGAACATGTGAATCTTATTGAACAGAGGTCAAAGGCAGCAAAATTGGTTTGACTGCAAGAAGTCTGAAATAAGTTTAGGGTCAGATAAATTTATATTGAAGGTGATCAGTCAAAAAACATGGAACTAAACTTAATAGTATAGAGACAAGAAACATAAAAACATGAAGTAAGACGTCCTCCTTTTTTTTTCTGAGCACAGCAGAAACAACATCAGTGAAGCACAGTGTTTAAGGTCGCTGCACCTATTTACACATAGAAGCAAGAATTTGGTTGACAGGTAATATAAGTTTATGGGCAGATAACTTTCTATTGAAGGTGATCACATAAACCATAAGCATGCAACTGTCATGAATAATATAGAGACAAGAAACATAAAAACATGAAATAGGAGGTCATCCTTTTTTATTTATAGAGCACAGCAGCAACCAAATCAGTGAAGCACAGTGTTTAAGGATGCAGCAACCAAATAATATATGGGGCTCCGTAAATATGATAACCAGGCCAAACATTATGCAATCTAAAGTAGGCGAAGGTTGAAATCAAAATGTCACCTGGTTCATCGATAGAGTGGCCCCAACTTTAGTAAAGACATAAGAATTGCTTCAGAGTGAAGTATAGAATGTATATAAAAACCTAAGGAAAATCACAAGAAGAACCAAGGCAATAATGTGAATGAACTATGGGCAAGTTTTGAGTACTTCTCAATAGCCTTTTTCTTGGCACCACCAGAACCATTTGGTTGACAGGTTGAATAAGTTTATGATAAGTTAACTTTCTATTGAAGGTGATCAGTCAAACCATAAACATGGAACTAACATTACTAATAAAGAGACAAGAAACCTAAAAACATGAAGTAGGAGGTCCTCCTTTCACTGTTTGAGGACACAAACATGTGATAGAGTTGGAACAAAAAACTATGCACATTTTTATCAGACCAGTCATTTTCATGAAAATGATTTGGGGTTTCCATGAGAGGTTTCTATCAATACTGAAGAAATTAACCAAAAAAATGTTATGGGATTCTCTGTACTGTAACACAAGATCTATTTCTCAGTTAGATATATCCTCTCAAGCATTATTCAAGAAATGATTACCTGGAAAAAATCTTCAAGAAAAGTTACATACAGAAATGGCAGATATAGAGTGTGATAACAAAGTACAGATAGATATACATCCTGCAGGAAAGGAGATCCATCCATTCAGGGCAAATTTCATAAAATAGAAAATAAACTATTGGGTGCTACTCTTAGTGGCAGAGAAGGGATGCGGGATTACCAATTGCCCAAGTCAGCCCCAACCGCTGCTAGCCCACAAGCAAACAGGGCAATTGCACTAAAGACGAACATGGCAACAACATAGTTGTAGAATGCTGGTCTGGCTGCAAAAGGTAAAAGAAATTTGTATGTCAGAACACACTTGTGGTCGTCTTTGTAGAAAGGGATTTCAGAGAGAGATAAAAAAGAAAGGATGTTTATGATTATGAGATGTAGATCCTATACACAGTAACATTCTTTGTGTGGCTCTATCTCCGAATGCATAAATGCATGAACAGAGAGTATCTGATTTGATTGGAACATAAGATCAACTAAGAAGAAAGGTAACAACAGAACCAGATACACACACACACACACACACTTACGAGGCAGCTTTTCTCTCCATTTAGAGAAATGTACTCAAGCTACTATTTTATCTGTCCATACAGATTAATAACTTATCATCAGTGGTAACGGATGGAACACAACTAGCATTGAGGTTACACAACATTGCTCCGATTTTGTTAATAACCAACAAACTACGGTTAAAGACAAATTGACAACAAGGGTATGAATTCCAGGAGCTATCAATTTCATCCTTCACAATTGTACCGACTGTACCATTTGGTTAGTACATTGACTCATATACTGGAGGTAATAAAATTGGCAACCTTGAGCTAATGTAAATCGTTGATTAAAAGGAGAAATAGGAAACCACCGAACCTAAACTCATGTTCTCTAAAGAGTCAGAGACCAACCCAAAACCTTAAGTTCTGTTTTGGAGAATGATGGAAGTCACCCAAGACAATTCAAAATCATTTGAAAAGATCCAGAATAAGAGCAGAAATCTTCAGAAGCTATAATATAAGGAATTTTAGCGGAAGCTAGCAAAAATGGTCATGAGCCAATAATCTGAAAACGCCCAAAGGATCTCAATATTAATTACAGTTGCGCTCTCCTATTGAGAAACTTAGAACCCCGTCAAAGTCATTGACACAAATAGAAGACTATACCCATTACAGTGAATCTTTCCAATGATCAAACTCGAACTTGATATAATCAATCTCTTCCTTGCCGTTGATCTTCGAAGAACATTGGAGAAGAGGCGGCAGAAGCAATAACCATGATAAATCTTGAACCCCAAATCAGAGAGATTGAGAAAATCTTGAAACCGGACTAGACTGAGGCTACCGTTGACGGCGGGCAATCCTCCGCGGATGGGTGAAGGGAAGCTGGTCGGCGGTTTGCTCGTCGCGTTTCTCCGCCATGACTGCGGGTGTGTTTGGAACAGCGGTGGGAAAAATAGAGTTTGTCCATTTAGCTTTTGGTAATCTTGTTTTTGGTAAAAGCCCGATTGTATAATGTGATTTATGTTTGGATTGGCGATTGAAAAAATGGAGTTTGTCCATTTAGCTTTTGCAACCTTGTTTGGATTGACTTAAGCATAAGTGATTTTAGAGAGAATAGTAAGAAAGAAATTAAATATGAAATTGAAAGGGAAAATTGGAATTTAAATTTAACACAATTTGTCCAAAAAATATTACATAACAACTTGTATCATATGTCTCGTACAATGTGGTCTCTAATTGAGTCACGCAACTGATTCATTTGAATGGAAGATCGCCTAGCATAATTTGACGTGGAAGGCTGTTCATCTACGCTATTACTATCTAAATCGACGAGATTCCCAGCTTCACCCTGGTGAAACACCACGTCTCGAACATCAGTTCTCCTAATGAAATTATGTAGGGCCATTGTTGCACAAACAATGCGAACTTGTGTCTGGTAGCTATATTTACGCATGTTCTGTAATAAATAAAATCGATTCTTCCATACTCCGAAAGTCCTTTCTATAGTTGACCTCAAACTAGAATGATAAAAATGAAATGTCTCGTTAGCATTTCTAAATCCGGGTTGGCGGCTAAATTCTGGCATATGATAACGCTCACACCTATAGGGACCAAGGTAACCAAGTTGTGTCGGATAGCCAGCATCAACCAAGTAATATTTTCCTAATAAATGTTGAATTCAATTGAAACTGTTAGATAAATATAAGTGCGGCATGGCGTTAAGGTAATTGACATGAAGGTAACTTAAATATACCTGCAGGTGGATGAGGGAAGGTCATAGCTGGATTTGAAAAAGCATGTTTAAACACACGAGCATCATGTGCAGTACCTTCCCAGCCAGCCGACACGAACGTAAAACACATATCCCAATCACAAACAGCCATTACATTCTGCGTTGGATATCCCTTTCTGCCGATATATGTTTCCCGATTGGCACCGGTGATCACACACTTAATGTGCGTTCCATCTATTGCTCTAATAGCATCTTTGAAGTATGGATAATAACGGGGATCGTTTGCGATCTTTGGGTGGCATACAGTGAATTCGGGATCACTCGGTTTGATATTTTCCCGAGCTAGATTCATGCAAGCATCTAATACCTTGTGCAGAAGTCTACTGACCGTTTTCCCTGAATGTTGAAAAAGTTCTTGTACCACCCTATTGCCTAAACCATGGCCAACAGTGATAAAAAACATGGCAACCATCTCCTCGATTCCAACGTTCACTGAATTCTGTAAGCCATGTTCTACCAATTTATGACACAAACTGTAAAAGACATGTTTTTTCACTCTAAACATGTCATGACAGCGTGAACCATGGGTTGCTAATACCTCTTGCACCCATAATTGACCAGTGCGTGCACTTGTTTTGCGGGGTTCTTTGCATATGAAAGGCATCCAATATTGACAGATCAAAGCGGTAATTAGCTCATACTCATCACATTCCTTGTTTATAAGAGATATAAGCCGTTCCTGGTCATCTTCCTCCACCATGTCAGGTAAGTGTTGATTGTTCGAATTTGCCATTGCTTATGGACCCTGTGAGTGTGATTAAAAACTCAATTATGAGTAATGGCAGAAATAAAATAGTCAATAAGGACTGAAAGGCATACAGTAAACAGACTGAAGTGATAATGGCATAAAATAGCTTTCATAAAGCATATTGTCATGAAGTCACATAATGTCATGAAGTCACAAACATAATAAAACATAGTTTAGGTACATCTAGGAGCCATAAATCTTATAGCGCAACCACGGAACAACGAAATCCATGTTCTCTTGACAGATTGACACAAACGTTTCCCGGTTTGTCTTATCCTGAACCAGGTCGATACAGCGGTGACGAAAGTCCTCATCATGTATGAGTTCGTCAATGCGAAACAGCTGAGTCACAGCAGCATTGACACTAACTTCTTTGATAGCATCTAACGTTGCCGCTCTGTCCTTGGATGCAAATGCCATAATACTAACTGCATCCGCGATCTGTCTTGATGTTGCCCCTTTCTGCTTCTTCCTCTGTCCAGACCCCTCACCCACCTTTCTCTTACCCCGACTTCCTGACGCAGTACCAATAGTTGATGGAGTGCTTGTTGTTAGACCAATGCTAGCAAGCTCATCAGTCACTCCGGTACTAGGCACTGGGTTAGCACCGAAAAGATCATCTTCGCTATCCCCTGACCCTTCTTCTTCATGCATTGTTGGCCTGTACACATCTTCTGTCTGTGCCTGTGGATTTGGAAAAGGCGAGCCAATAACATCATCGCCGGTCGCCATAGCATCCTTGAATATAATCCTTAGTTCGCCTTCAAACTTGAGGCCTGTGTGTCTAAACTTTCGGTATGCTGAATTCTCCTGCAACCAGACAAAACACAAAAAACTAATTAAGTAAACAAAACGGATTAGTCGAGAGCAAAACAATTAATTGTATAAGCCGCTAAATTTTCTGCTACCTGTATTTTCCGCTGCCACCACTCTTTTGATGCGACGACTTTACCTGTAGGATCTCTACTGACATTGGTCTCTTTGATTAACGATTTCCAAGCCTTGAATTCTTTCCTAAGGATATCAAACCTATTCTTCAATTGTGCCCTTATATATTCGTTCCCAGTTTTCTCATTAAATGTAGCCACGATAGCCTTCCATCCATCCTTTGTAAAATGCAAGCCTTGACGTTCTTTTTTGTAAATTTGCTCTATGCAGGCGTACACAAAAGTTTCCGTTGTCGCATCATCCCAAACAGCTTTATCCATATTTCTATGCCACAATTTCAACAATACTTGCACCTCAAAAAACCAAATTTAAAACAACCATTCCATAAACGTAAAAATTAAATATAATCACTAAATGAATTCAGCATGAAATTGTAGAAAAGTATAATTCATTTCATCAAATCATAACTAAAAAAAACATGAAACAAATCATCGCAAGCAAGCCTTCATAATCTCCCTTGAAGCTTTATAGGCACCTAACGCCAACACGAAGCTCACCTTGAATAAGAATTAATATGAAGGCTAAAACACAACATCATTGAATAAGAATTAATATTAAGGCTAAAACACAACTCATTGAATAAGAATTAATATGAAGGCTAAAACACAACTCATTGAATAAGAATTAATATGAAGGCTAAAACACAACTCATTTAATAACAACTCATTTAATAACAACTCATTTATTCCCTTCAATCAATCAGCACAAATAGTTCTGAAGAACCTCAACGCCCACAAACCCACATGCCTTTGCACAGTAGCATGAACACAGCGAATTTAACTCCAAAACAGAGGTGACCGACGCTGATCAACACCCACAAACCCACATGCCTTTGCACAGTAGCATGAACACAGCGAATTTAACTCCAAAACAGAGGTGACCGATGCTGATCACAGCACATAAAACTCACAACAATTTGTCCTTACTTTATTTTCATTCTCACTTTACCTATTACTAAAAATAAACCACAGTTAAGTTAAGCAATTAAGTTATGAATGTCCATGTTCCATTTGAAGAAAAATGCCACAGCGAACGATATTCTCAACTGTCTCTGCCATCATGTGCAATACACGAACCAGGCATTTCGGTTAGCCACACCTCTAACTCCACATTACAATAATACCAAAACAAATCAGAATGTTTAGATGGGTCAAAAGGGTGTAAACCGAAACCATAATCAAAGATGAAATATATATGTTGGTGCTCATTCTCTACCAAATCAAACGTCTATTTGCAGCTTTTTAAAAAAAAAAATTATGACCACACCGTTCAGATTGCAGAAGCTAAAGAATTAATTCACAGTGTACAGATCGCAGAAGCTAAGCAATGTGTGTGTGTCTTAACGTCAGACCAGGCCAGAGCAGAGGATGAACCGGACTACAAGAGCTTGGATGAAGTTCAAACTTACCTCCAAAATGATGAAGCTACCGGAGAGCAGATCCACGCCGAGAGACAAAAACAAATGTGATGCCGAGGAGATGAAGCACAGATCGAAGACGCGCTGGACAGATCGACGCAAGGACAGATCCAACTTGAACTTGAACCAGCTCTTCAGCTCAAGCTTGGGTCGACGCCGAGAGACCGAGGAGATGCCGGCAGCAAAACACAAAAACCGTCGGACTTGAAGTCCGCTTTCGAAGATGAAGCACAGATCGAAGATGCCGCTGGACAGATCGACACAACGACAGATCGAACTTGAACTTCAACCAGCTCTTCAGCTCAAGCTTGGGTCGACGCCGAGAGAGGGAACGGACGGGAAGGACCTCAGACCGGCCGACACGGAACCACGCTCGTGGAGGACGAAGATCGAAGAAGGAGCAGCGCACTGGTTTGTCTAAAGAAAAGAGACGATTTCGACGAAGAAGGACAGAGGCAGAAAAGAATAAAGTAGGTGGGGTAATAATTAGGTAACGGTAATATTAAACGCTCAGTGGGTTTGAGCTCCAACGGACAGCTTATACCTTAAGCTGATATTTTTACCCAACGCTCAACCATGTATTGGGCCTGCCAAACATCGTTTTTTTTCCCCGATTGTTGGCAGCGATTTTGGCCGAATTTTCAGCGGTTGGGGGCCCAAACGCCCCCACCAAACACACACTGCATAGGCCAAATCCCTTCAATCGCGGCTATGGAAGATTTCTCAGATAGCGATATTCTCTGGAGTTAAAGGTCGGTTCAATCTTGATTTTCCAGGTGGATTGAGTCTTGATTTTGGAGCTCCATGTAGTGGATCTTGGAGTCGAATCTTGAGAGTCCGTCGATCTTGGGCCTCAGGTTCTGCTGAAGCAAAAGGCCAATTCTTTATTTTGGGCCGCGTGATGCTAACACAGGAGCCGGGCTTCTTCAACTTAGCCCTGATACCATATAAAACAAATGTAATTAGAAAAACATAATAAAGAAGATAGAGAATCTTGTATTAATAATATAAAAGCAATATGTTCATGCAAACTATATAACCAATGTCATTTTCTACATTGGTTGTAAGATCGGTGTAAAGAGTCTCATACTTTTTACATCGGGGATATTTACACTAGTTTTTTGTTTTGATCAAAAGGGATATTTACACTAGTTAGAGATCAATATAATATTAAAGACCCTTTGTGCCCACTAAAGAAAGAAAGAAGAAAGACCCCTTCTGCGCTAGAGTAAGAGATCTCCGAAGCATATGACTTCTCTGCATTCTACATAAAAAAAGGAGAAAACAGAGAATATATGTTCCTACGATTTATATAAACCTTAAACAACGATGAAGAATATGAGGTTTGATGGGCTACGATCTACATTGAGGGGTGCATTAATTATCAACGAAAATTTATTGATCAGGTACAACAATTAAGCTGGAGTTAGGTCTGCCATAAGATTCTTTAGGTGTATAAATTGATTTGAATAACGAAAATCAATACAACAAATTAAATATGCTAAATAGTGCAAGCTAACTAATTAATGCCTAATGGCTATTTTAATTAAAACATGCTCCGATATCATAGTGATTACATTATTTGTTAAAAATGAAAAAATAAAATTAAATGTTATATGATCAAAAAATTGTTAGAATGGTGTGATAAAATAATAATGACGACTTACATTAGTATTTATTACAAATGAATGCATGTTTTTTTTTTTTTAAATGGGGAGACACTACCGTCCTGTATCCAGTGTTTTTTTTTGGACTCTGGCCTTCTTAACTGGGTTAAGTATACGAGCAACTGACCAATCCGAATTCAAGGAGTGAGAGTGCATAATTTAAATGTGCTATATTGCTTATCAGTAAGCTTTTATAGGTTTCATCCTTCTTACAACAATTTAATTAAAAAAAAGGACTATCTAAAGGCTCCTCCAAATCTAAACTCTGACTTTTATTGTGTTTTTATTATAAAGTTAAAGACAGACATTTATTGTCAATGGAAGTCAAAAATAAAAATAAAAGAATAATTAATATGCTCACATGTTTTTTTTAAATATTGACTAAATAACCAGGTTCCCAACTTAATAATATAATATTGACAACTATAATTTATTAGTAACCGCATTTTTCTTTTCACCGTTCAAAATCAATCTAGACTGTCTAAATTAGTTATGAGCACTCTATGTTCATCAAACTTATGAGCAAAAAAATGTGCTCCCTTTCTATTCATCATTATAAAACCATAATATTAATATTAATTATATCACAATAAACCTTATTAGATTGCATCACAATTATCCATTATCCTGTTGCTAAGCACTAAAAACTGGTTTCTAAATTTTGCAAGTTCAATGAGCGCGTCAATAAGACTATACTATTTGTATTCAATTTGAATAATTTAAGTTTGAATTTTATTAATTATTCTAAAACAAGTGCATCACATCCAAATTATTAATTTCAATTTTATAATTTAATTGAGTTAATTAATAAGAGTTTTTTTTGAGACACCCTAATCATCTTCTTTAATTAATTCTCTCTATCTCTTGCTTATTTGATTATTGTTGAAGGAGGATCAATAGAAGTAAGTTAGAAAAAGATTAACAAATATGAAAAATAAGTCTTACATTAAAATAAAGATTAACTCCCCAATTAAATCCTACACTAAGGACAGAAAGAATTATTAATTTTTGGTAAGTCATTAATATACTTTATTTATAGGGTTAAAAGTCATATTTGCTCCAAAAAATTTTGCCAATGAGTTGGAAGTATTCAGAAGTGTTTATTTTTTCTCAATATCGCTTTGGAATTATTATTAAAAATGAAGTAATATTACCCTTTTTAACATTAGAATTAGTTTACCATAAACTTTTACTTTTTTACCTACTTGTGTATGTGTGGCAAGCTAACTGAAAGAGAATTATTGTCCGTGGGGTGGGCAAAAAAAAAAAAAAAAAAGGAATTGCCCATGGTGGCACAATCTGCCTTAGATTATGAGCAGAATAGATTATGAAAATAGATTATGAGCAGAATAGATTTTGAAAAAAAAAAGTGATTTTGATAAAATGAGAGTGTTTGGATATTGTAATCATAATAGTTTTTTTCAAGGTCAAATTATTAAAAATGACATTAACTTTTGTGATAATTGCATATAAAGAATAAGATTATATTTTATATATTATTTAAGGGTTAATGTCCAAATTTAACAGTTAAGTTTTCTTGAAGGGCGTTTGGTACACATAAGTTCTGGAAGACGAAAAAATAACAATGAACAATTAAAAAGGATGCAAATTTAACAAAATCGTTAAATTTGACATAACGGAGTTAAATTATAAGAGAAGAAAACTTCTAACGGCATTAAAAATGATGCATTTTAGCCCATTATTTAACATTAAATTTCAAAATTAATACAAAAAATGAAATAAATTTGTATATAAGTAATGCTTATTAACTTAACTGATTTTTATAATATAATAAAATTAGATAAATAAGTTTTATATTAAGAATAGGAGGGAGCATTATAATTTTAAAATTAAAAAAAAAAAAGGCACAAAGAGAGAATTTCGAAATTCTTAAAAAAAAAAAGATGAGAGAAAGAGTGGCGTGGAGCCCACCAACAAACAAATGAGATAGAGGGAGTAGGGTCCACAACATGAAAAATGCCAAAAAAAAAAGATTATCCAAAATCATAGTTTTGAAGACCAAAATCATTGTTTTGACAAGAAAAGATATTATAGGAAAAAATGAATTGTTTGAGTATTTTTTAACAAAACCATGATTTAGAGCCAAAAGCACTTTTTTTTAATCTATCCAAACATACACTTAACCACGATCCATTTTTAATACTTTTGGGTCCAACATGGAATAAAAAAAAAATTCCGTATACTCACAGCTCCATTTATAAAAACTACCGCAGCAAAAATATCATTAACCCATATTTATAAAAACTACCGCGGCAAAAAACTCAGAGACCGATGAATATGTGTTCGATGAAATGGAAAAAGAGAAGAAATTTTAAAAAAAAGAAATAAATAAAAAAAGAGGGCCATAGATGTGAGTCAGTGACGTTTAAAAAGTGAAAAGAATACAGAGAAACCATCCGTTGTGGACCAATTTTACACCAATTTTATAATGGAACAGGTTTTCCTATTAAGCAAAATGCTTAGCAGGAAGTGATAATCAGATATGAACAGTATAGATCTGATATGATGGTTCATATTTTTTTTTTAAAAATTATTGTAATAAGTATAGAATCTAAAAAAAGTTTTTTATTTAAAAAAATCAGCAATTTAAAAACTTAAATATGGATCATTTAGAATCAGATCTAGACAGTCCAAACCTGATTAGCTCTTTTTGGAGTCATTTTATTCCTGTAGAACATGTAGTAACACCAGTTGTAGTCACAAGCCGTGTAAAATGTTCTAATTTTCCTTATAAATTTGTTATTTTTCTGATGACAGGGTAGGAAAATTATAATTTAGTAAGAAGGCTTTGTAAATGTCTCTAAAGCACTCATCACAAACGATTGGCTTTTCTACAGCAAATTCAAATATCCCAAAGCCTTTAATTTGGCTATGCCCAGATAAACATCTAGGTTGATTGTTGAATGCTAATAGTCTGATCTCTTCTAAATTATATTTTCTTTCCAGCCCCGCCCAGCCTCAAAAACAAAACAATTTTTTAAAAAAAAAATATTATAAAGTATAAGGTACACACATAATTAATTTTGGTTGTTATAGCTGTAAAGAATCTCAAATTCAGTTGAAACAATTTGATTCAATGGATGTATCCATGGAATAAAATTGTTTCGACCGATCTTATCTAATAAGTACTGTATAGACTAAGAGGTAACATACATGAATGTATGTAAGTTAAGCCCCACCCTACTATGGTTTTGTCGGCCTCCTATAGGCTTGCCTTTTGGATAGGTAGGGAGAATTCATCTTATCTAATCCGTCCAGATGAGATACGGATGGTCCATATATTTTTTTTTTTTTACTCTTTGCATTTTTCAAAAAAATTATTTTAATGTGAAGAGAATTTATAATAAAGATAATCATTTAACTAATCTTTTTTTTTAAATGTTTTGTTTATTTAAAAATCACTAGCTAAAAAAATTAAATCTGAACGATATAGATTAGATGAACTTTCTCTACCTCTCCTTTAGATAGGCAGGGAAACCAGTTCTGACTTGGAGCCGATTAGGAGGATGGCATAACTTGCATACTTGAGTAGGCAAACCAGAGCAAACCACAGCGAACACGAACAAACCTATATGCATTGCGTTATTTCAGAGCAAACCCAGCGGCAAAACAATAGTAAAAAGAGAAAATTTGAACTAATAAATACATAAATACCTGGATAAATGGGAGACGACCACACACAAGGCCACAGCAAACGTGGAGGGAAAACGACAAAGAAAAAAAAAAATAAAAACGAGGAGGACATGAATTTTTACAGAACATAAAAAAAGAAGGAGAAAATAGAGGATATATATATATATTATATTCCTAAACCTTGACCGAGGATGGAGAACATCAAGTTTAGGGGTGAAAATAGGATAAGTGAGGCTAAATTTTAGCTATATAGGCTTGGGTTTGTAACATACACCCAAAGCTTGAGTTTGTATATAGAGTTTTTTCAGGCCTATGTTTGTGCCTTCAAATGATGTGATAAGGCTTGAAACTTTTTTAAATACCTAATTATAATAACATATGATTTAAATAAACTTAAAGTCTATATCTTTAAGTTCATATATAATCCTTCAGGCCTATTTAAAAGCATGTTATATTTTAAAAGTTTAGGATTCGCTTTCACCCTCAATGTAAGAGTTTAGTAAGGAAAAGGAAGAATACCTAGTGCCAATAGTTATCCGAGCAAATATGAAAAAGAAAAACTAATATTCCACTGACTAAGAAGACACGTTTTATAAAATCAACTAAACACAACAAGTAATATGTAAAACTGAATTTTACCTATTTTATTTTTTAAAAGAAAAAATTGGGACAAACTCCTCCTATTGGATTATTAATATATGTAATTGGTAGCCGGTTGCACTACAAACTATTTAATATCAAGCACCGTTCGTACTAATATATATATATATATATATGAATTTTTAAGGGAACAGAAGAGTCGGCATCAAATCCTATTAATAATATGTTAATTTTCAGTAAATCATTCATCAATTGTCTTTTAAGACCTTCTATAAATTTTATCACTATTTATAATGGCATCAGTGACTTCCAAATATTTTATGAATTAAATAATATTAAAATGAATATATATATTTTTAAATTCGAATATATTAATCCTATATATTCATAATTTTTTGGCGTGAAATTCTACATCCATACATTTGTAATTTCTAATTTACTATTATAATTAGTAGCGTGGAAACGTTAGACAATTGCTAGTGATGCTTTGTGTTGCGTTGACATTCAAGAATATGGAAGAAGACGAGGAAGTATCAGAGCAACAAATGAGCGAGAGAAGCAAGAGAGTGCTTTTAACCATAAACTGCCTCTTGCTCGGCCTAGGCATCACCGGTGGCCCTCTCATAACTCGCCTCTACTTCGTCGACGGCGGCCACCGCGTCTGGTTCTACACCTGCCTCCACAGCAGCGGTTTCCCCGTCCTCTTGCTTCCTCTAATTATCTCTTACGTCCTCACCCGCAAGCCCTTCTTCTCCATCAATTCACGCTTGTTTCTAGCATCAGCCGTCATCGGTGTTCTCATGGGCGTCGAGGATTACCTCTACGCTTCCGGCTTAGCCCGCCTCCCTGCCTCCACTTCCTCTCTCATCCTCTCCACCGAGCTGGGCCTTACCGCCGCCTTCGCCTTCCTTCTTGTCAGGCAAAAGTTCACCCCTTTCTCCATAAACGCCATCGTCTTGCTCACCGTCGGAGCGGGTGTCTTGGCTCTGCATTCATCTGGGGATCTTCCCAAAGGTGTGTCCACCCAGCAATATGTGTCGGGGTTTGTGATGACGCTGGCGTCTTCGGTCTTGTACAGTTTTTCGACGCCATTGTTGGAGCTCCTGTACGGCAAGAGCAAGCAGCCTTTCACGTACTCGCTGGTAATCCAGGTTCAGATCGTGATGAGCTTCACTGCTACTGTTTTCTGTATCATCGGCATGCTCATCAACAACGACTTCAAGGTTAATTATCTATTCTTCTTCTTCTTAATCATCATTTGGCTTGTTCTATATATAAATATACTCCCTCCAATCCTTAATATAAGATATATTTATCTAATTTGATTAGATTAAAGAAATTGGTTAAGGTAGTTAATATAACATATATTTTCTAAAATACCCTAATCATCTTCTGTAGTTCCCTCGTACCATCTCCTCGTTGATTATAGTTGAGGGAGCATCGATAGAAGTAAATTAGGAAAATATTGATAAATATAAAAACTATATCTTATATTTAGGATCAAGATTAACTCTCTAAATATATCTTATATTAAGTACTGGAGGGAGTATATTAGGGAAGTAAGTGTTGATTATTACATTTTACAGGTGATGGGAAGGGAGGCGAGAGAATTTGGGTTGGGGGAGACAAAGTATTATGTGGCGGCGGTGTGCACGGCGATCATATGGCAGATATTCTTAGTGGGGGCAATAGGGGTTATCTTTTGTGCTTCTTCGTTGCTCGCTGGTGTAATCACCGCCGTGATGCTGCCAGTTAATGAAGTATTGGCTGTAATTTTCTTCCGAGAGAATTTCACGGCAGAGAAAGGAGTTAGTTTGGTGCTCTCTCTTTGGAGCTTTCTGTCCTACTTCTATGGAGAGTACAATTTAGCTCTAGAAAGAGAAGCAAAATAGTTTGATACCAATTCTTCCTAATAATCTTTGAATCGTCAGGCGTGTAAGCCTCTATAATAAGAATTTGAGATGTATAGTGAATTATTAATATGGGGTTCGGCTTTTGCCTAAGCCCATTTAATTCAACTGTATTGCTTATCTATAATGGTATAATTATGATTGGATTATCAAAGAAAAACGTTTGATTACTCTTTGGCCCTATTTGGTAGGAAGTGCTTGGGGGAAGTGCTTGGGGGCAAGGACTGAGATTGGATTAGGGATTGAGTCAGTTTATTTCGTTTGGTATGAAGGACTACGAATAACCAGTGATTGGAAGTATTATGAAAGTGGGATTGCTGTAAAACCACTTCCCCTGATATTATGTTTTCAATCTCATGACTGCAAAATTGTAGAGACAAAAATATCCTTGATTAAAAAAATTTCAGACAAAAATACCCCCAATTTTAACCTAAAATCAATCCCTCTCACATAATCACTCCCTTTTCTTTCTCCTCACCAATGACAATCACTATCAACTTCTCAAGCATACCATCGTCGCCTTGCACGGTAGCCCTCACCGCCACTCATACCGTCGCCAACTCCATCGGCCTCACCACTGAGCATCTTTCCCTTTTATCTCCGTAGCCCTCACCCCCGCTCACACCTTCAGCCTTCCTTACTATTGCCAGTCACTGGCATTATGCTCTGACGCCACCATTAATCTCCTCCAATCATGCGGCGGCTGTCTGTCTGAGATCCAAACATTTTTCTTCCTTCCCGGTATGCCTGGATTCATTTTTACTCCCATCTCAGCTTTTGAAAAGCGAATTTAATTCTTTCGATTTCATTCTTTGCCCCAAAGCCATGTTCTACAAAATAATTTTTGAAAAAGAGTCAATAAGTTCAGAACCCCAGATCAATAGGAAACAAAAATGGACCTTGCACAAGCGAGAATCACTGAGACACAAAATGTTTTAAGTTTAGAAGATATAACTTGTACATTGACAAAGCATTGTTCTGATTAAAAAATTTACTTCTCAACACAAACAAGTGTGCGCACGCACGCACAAGGGAAAAAGATCGATAACTCACCGAAAGCAAGGGTGAGCTACCAGACCAGTGCACTATATGAAAAAGATCATGAAAAAATCAGCCTACAGATGTACTCAATGATCCTGAAAAGCAAGAAGATCAATCCAATAGAGAAGCTAAAGTTCAGAAAAGACAGCCTGACTAGAAAAAATCAAAACACACTAAAATAAGAATATTTAATGCCACTATAGTCATATTTCCCATCAAGCAACACTGTCCCAGATTTCAACCTTGACACACTCAATTGTTAAGGACTTCAGGATTTATAGAAATATTTACATATTTACATTAGAGTATTACAAATTATTTTCAATTAGTTAATCAACACCGAGGACAGAATTTATAGAACTTATTCAGACTCACTTATAGCCGAACTTGAAACCTCTGACATCTCAAATGAACCGCCAGGTCGGGCGGAGGACTCAACACCAAAGTGCATGAATATATTTCATTATTAATGCATTCAAACATAAAAAGCACCCTATTGACTATAAAAACTCCCAGTCAAAAAAGCTGAGTCAGCAATGCAGCTCTCTCCATCCCTTTTTCCTATATCTCATTGCTCTTCCCGTTCAGTCTCATTATAGGTTTCAACAGTTTAAAGCTTTCAATACATTCTATTCACTAGACCAATATCCTGTAGGTGTTAACATATGCGCAGCAATAGAAAGGAAGTCGTTTAAAAGGGGTACGATTTTCTTTGGATTTAGCTCCTCCCCATTCCGTCGCCATTCTGTTTTAGTGATAAGCACTTGAATTGAGGAAAGTCATATCGTACCTCTGATGTTTGTATGTTGATCAATCCAATTTTTGCTGAGCATCTCTCTCCTGGTCTGTGTTCTTCGTCGTCACCTTCGTTATTCCTCTTCTATCGCACTTCCTTCTTCTGTGCTCCGATTGCGATTCCGATCATACTCGGCCCTTTCATATTCTGTTCAGATTTATCTCTCTATGCTTGCCACTCTCTCCTTCCTCTGTCTCTCTAAATGGAATCACAAGTACGGTAACAAGGATACGCAGAATAGCTTCAGGCTTGATTCTGTTTCTCTACCCTATGCATGGGTATTTCGTTCTTTTTATTATTAGTGACTATTTATTAAATTAGATAAATGAAGTTATTCCCTATAACTATTGCTTTATACCAAACATATTTTTAAAGTATCAATCTTAATCCCAGTACCAGTTCCAATCTAAGTCCATCAAAATTCAGTACTTCGTACCAAACAAGGCCTTTAGTATGGTAATATGTTTTAACATGGTAATGGTATTTATAAAAAAAATTAGTAATATCTATTTATACCTACCCCTATGAATACTCATTATCATTCCATTATAAATTTGAAAAAGTTTAATTTATCCTTTAATCTCATTCATTTTTATTTCACTTGTCTTATTCCACCACAACCACAACTATTGTCACTACCCCACTACCACTGCCGCTTGTTGCCACTGCCAGCAAGTCATTTTATGTTTTTAATTATCTCGTTTAGTCTTCTCTTTTAGAAAAATTTCATTCAAGTCTCAAAAACAAAAAATGATCACATTATAGATTCTTCTATCAAAAAAGTCTCTAGAGACCTTAGTGATATAAATTCAAAATGTGAACAAAAGTCTCTAGGGACCTTAGTGATATAAATTCAAAATGTGAACTTACTTTATTGACAAATGTATGTGATTATATTGACAAGTCAAAGAGTGACTATTGACAAGTTCATATATGTTAACTAAATTAAAGCAGCTCCTATTAACAAGTGTATGTGACTGTATTGACAAGTCTTAGAGTGGCTATTGACAAGCCCATCTATGTTAACCAAACCAGCTCTCGTTGACAAGTGTGTGTCACTATATTGACAAGTGATAGAGTAGTCATTGACAAGCACATCTATATTAACTAAAACAGCTTCCATTGATAAGTGTATGTGACTATATTGACAAGTTATAGAGTGACATTGACAAGCTTATCTATGTCAATAAGATAACTAGGGACTCTTTTTTATAGAGGAATCTACAATAAGACTTTTTTTATATTTTTCTGGTCCTTTGGACCTGAGTGAGATTTTCTCTTTTCTTTTTCCTAAACAAGAGCACAAAAGCGATCGTGGCGGATAAAACTAGGGGTGACTATGGTGAGCTCAATCCTCAACGAGTTAGCACAACGGTTATGGTGAGGCAGTGTGATGACTCTTTGCAATTTTTATATGAAGATTATGTTAATGGTTAAAAAAGACTTTGAGTTATATATTAATTTTAATAATAATTAAAAAAAAACAATCACATCTTGTTTAAAAATCAAACTAAATACTAACCCTATAATAAATATTGTATTGTATTACCATTGCATTTCGTTGCACAGTAGGGTGCAATGAGATTGAATCAAATGGGCCATAAGATATTGCCTCCATTGTTATCAAACTCATGAATTGAATCATTGATAACTCCCCATTTTTAATATATTTGATACACATTTTGATATAATTGGGGAGTTATCAATGCTAATTTAAAATGATTTTCTTGAGATTTTATAAGATATCGAAGTGGTGCATTATTTATGGAATTTTATTGTACTTAATATAGTTTTGAAAGTAATAATAATAATAAAAAAAAATAAACTTATTTCATTTTATTATTAGTTTAGTGCTCCAAGTCTTTTTTCTTTGATTTATTTCTTCTTCCTTCATATCAGGTGACGTTGAGGCAGCTGAGCCCAAAAATAAAATTAAAAAAATAAAATGAAATTAAAAGAGAGAGATGTCAACGTTTTGGGCCAGAGGATTAGTTTCATTGGACCAAAGAATTAAAAGCCATGTAAGAGGTGGGCCAAGGAGCTATGGGAAGAGAGAATGGAAGGACCCAATTGAAGACCTAGGATTGAGACCTAAAGGGAGGGCGCTGGACGCACAAAAAAAAAGGGGAAAAAAAGAGACACAGCGGCAATTGAGTTGGGAGGCAGGAGCTTCATCTCTTGACCGAGTAGCCGCACAGTGACAGAATTCATCTCATCATCTATCGAGAGCGAGAACAGAACGTGCAGAAGGGGATAGAAGAGAGAAGCTACGTGCTTCAAGGCTGGGCCTGGGGGAGGCGATTTCAACTCAGTTCTGCATTTTCTTCCCCAGGTCCGACGAGCTCGACAGCAAGAAGAACAGAGCAATTGAATCAGCACGGAGCTGCGAGTTTGACGGTGAACCAGAGGAGCTTGAACTTGAATCTTCATCATCGGTGAACAGTGGAAGTGTTTCTCTTTTATTGTTCAATAACTCGTGGCTCTTGGACTGATTTGCTGCTGTGATGTATTTAATTAAAATCATGGGTGGCTAGTTGTTTTTGAACTTAGGTAGCTATGAACTAATTTAGGGATTTGAGCATGTATGAACCATTTAATTGTGTTTAGTGTTAATTTTTGTTTACTTAATCTTATATTAATTTTATCTACTTTGTGCTTGATCACCACTAAGTATGAATTTGGGGAATTTAGATTATCCTTGGAAGAGGGATCTTAATTGGACCATAGGATTAAGTAATGTGGGATTAGAATTTATTCTAATTTGCCAATAGGATAGGAATATACCTATTGGACCCATATAATCATATTAGAGTGAATTTGGACATTTATTGCCTCTTGAGTAAATTAGTTAGGAATAACAATTTTAACTTGAGAGAGGAGTATAAGTGATTGGAAGATACTTATATTCATTTAAACTCTAGATTAACAAATTAACATTAAGTGCTTTTAATTGGGTAAATACATGCTCTAAAACTTAAAGAAGGGATTAGTCACTCTAGGTTGTTTTTATCATTTAAAGTCTTTAAATCATTAGATTTGTTTCTTTTGCATATTTGTTTAAATTGTCTTTCAATCTCTTTCTTGATTTGCTCAACTTAAATGAAAATGGGAATTTTAATGCCTAATTATCTATTACCTTGAATCTCTGTGGGATGACCTTGATTTGCTACTATATTATTTCAACGGCCCGTATACTTGCGGTGCATATTTAAAATTTAGTAGCATCAAGTTTTTTGGCGCCGTTGCCGGGGATTCAAGGCAATTGGTGATTAGAATTAGAAATCCTTTAGTAATTTAAGCTTGAACTTTGTGAATATTTTTATTTTGTTTTCTTGTGTGTGATTTGCTTTAATTGAATCATCAAGCATTTTTGCATTTTTAGCTTAAAAATTGTGTTAATTAGTTCTTAAACTTGTGCTAGTTGCATGATTGAACTTATGAGTTCACTTACTTGAGTTTACCTTTATTGCTTTTTTAGTTTGCAAAAGCGTGTTAACTTACTTTTAAACATATGCTACCTTTTTGGATTCGATTATATTTAGTACGTAACTTTATATATAAAATTTATAAAAGTTTTTTTTTATTAAGTATGATATACTATAAATAGGGATGAATTTAATTTCAATTATTTAGATTTAAAAAATATATTTAAATGATAAATTATTATCATTTTTATATATTAATTATTTAATCATATGCTTTAATTTGAGTAGTTATTTATTCATAAAATAAAACCATAATCTGGCCAAGAAAGAAAAACGCAATCCGTGTATACTAACCTTCAATGTAAGATTATTTTGTTATCACACTATTGGAAAAAGACCTTTTTAGACAGCCACATTTAGACCGATTTTTGTGGATAAGGTCTTAAAAATTTGCGCGGTAGCAGTTTTGTAATTATATTAAACTTTTAAGACCGGTTCTCAAAAAAACCGGTCTTAAAAAATTTATTTAGATCGGCTATAAGTAAAACCGGTCTTAAAATGTTAAAATTTTTATGAATTTAAAATGTTTTAACATTTAAGACCGGTTTACATAAAAATCGGTCTTAAAAGTAAAATATTTAAGACCAGTTTTAGCATAAAACCCGTCTTAAATCTTTAACATTTAAGACCGGTTTTTATGTAAACCGGTCTTAAATGTTAAAACATTTTTAAATTTAAAAATTTTAATATTTTAAGACCGGTTTTTACAAAATCCGGTCTTAAATGTAAACTGGTCTTCTATAAAGACCGTTTCTTCTATAAACTGGTCTTAAATGTGTTACATTTAAGACCAATTCTTGTACAAATCAGTCTTAAATGTGAAATTTCACTCTTTTAAGACCGGTTTTTTGTAAGATTTTTCTCTATTATTTTTACTCCCGCGCCCAGATTGCTCGCTCTATGAACCCTTTCTTCTCTTTTTGCCATTTCTCTGTGAGCTCTGTCCGTGCTTGTTCCGAACTCTTCTATGGCATCCCGTCCCTCATTTGCTCAACTCTCCTCCGTCATTATCGCTGCCATTGCTGTGTTCGTCGTCGCTGTTCTTTGATTATCATCAGTCTTCTCTGCCACCACCTCTATTCTCCGCAGTGACCATTCTCCTCTGACCTGACTTCCCTTTATTAGTGCCGTAAATTTGAGGACTTCATTTTAACATTAGTCGACGCCACCGTGACTTTGGGTTGAAGCTCACTCCTTGATCTTCAATCAGGTTAGTGTTCGATCTGTTATTTAGTTGTACGTTATTCAATAATTAATAATGTTCTATGAAAAAATGGTTCTTGTTGTTGCTTTGAGCACTTAAACATAATCTGGAAAAAATTAAATCTGCACATTCTTGTTAGATATATGCTCTGACTTTTAATTACATCCCTGTGATATTTGGCTCGGATTAATACCACTCTATGTTCTCTTTTAATTTAGTGAGGTTGTTTGATTATTGTCAGTATTATTGGTTTGTTAAAACAATACTAGTTTCAAATGGTGCCTGTTAATTTTGTTGAAATATCTAAAACTCTATTGTTGTTTTTTTGTCTATCCTTTTGTTGTTGGATATAGGGTGCTAGAAGTGTTGAGATATATATGGATCATAGTTGGATAAACATTAAACGAACGAGTGTTGAATATGATAATGGGGTGAGAGGTTTTTTAGACTTCGCTAGTACATAGAAATGCCGATGATGGTAGTGGGAAGTTTTATTGCCCTTGTGTAGTATGTTTGAATGAGAAGCGGCTGCAGATATATATACACATTTAATTTGTGAAGGATTTTGTAAGAGTTATACAGTATGGGTATGGCACGGGGAAGAATTAGAAATGCCAATTTCATCTCAACAGGGGGAGTAAACTTTGATGATAATGACACGGATACGGATGATCGGATAGAGGATATTATTCGTGATGTAGGAGAAGAGACTTTTGAGCAATCACATGCATATGGTAATATGTGTAGTGATGCTGAGACGCCGTTGTACCCGGGGTGTAAAAAGTACCAATTGTTAAAAGCAGTATTGAAATTGGTAGGCTTGAAAGCACGGCATGGATGGAGCGACAAGAGTTTTTCAGAAATGCTTGAGGCTTTTAAGGACATGCTTCCAGATGATAATGTGTTGTCTTCTCGATACTATGATGCTAAGAACATATTGTGTCCACTAGGGATGAAGTATAAAAAGATCCATGCATGCCCTAATGATTGTATATTGTATAGAAAAGAGCATGAAGAGGAACAACAGTGTCCGATATGTGAAACCCTGAGGTACAAATCAAATAACGCTCTTGCAAAAGTATTGTGGTACCTTCCAATCATACCAAAGTTCAAGCGCTTGTTTGCTAATGAAAACGATGCAAGAAATTTGAGATGGCATGTGGATGAGAGGATATTCGATGGAAAGCTTTGATGACATCCGGCTGATGTCAACAATGGTGTGATGATTGATCAGTTGTGATTTACATTGGTTGATTTGAATAGTAGAAGTTTTAGAGATGAACCTTTTATTATGGCATATCAAGCGACACAAGTGTTCTATGTTACTGATCAGGCAAATAAAATGTGGTTTGTAGCTCTTCAAGGAAAAAGGGTCATTGAAATTAATCAGGAAAGTCATTCAATGAATGATATGCTTGAGACTCCTTCTTTTTCTAGGGGTTTACTAGAATTGAACGAAGAAGATGAAGCAGAAAATGAACACGGCACAAGAAACAATCATCATGAAGGGATATGGGAGGATATCCCTTTATAAAACTACATTGAAGGTTAGTTAGATAAAATAATTATCATGAACTATATTTGAATTATGTATATTGTTATTGGTGTATATATATAACTACTTTTTTTGTTGCCGTCACAAGAAAATGAAGAATATGAAGTGTACGTCTTAGTGTAGATTCTCCGAAGCCAGGCCCGCTAGTGATCATCAGCCTGAGAAGAGTGTATATAAATTATTTTGGCCCTAATGAATAACAACATTGTCATTAATGTAATTTAATCTTTATGTATGTATGTAAGTGAAAAGATAAGGAACTTGGTCAAAACAACATTGTCATGGTTGTATGATTTCCTTTCATTATGATTTTGTCTATGATTGTGAGTTTATTATTCATTGTTGTTTTCCTTGCTTCTATTTCGGCCAACACTGTTTAAGCACAAGGGAGTTGAGTTTTAATATGTTCCAATGAGTTTTGAGTCTCTCACATGTCATTAAGATGTTAGTTATATAATCTGTAAGAGAAGAAGATTTATTTGAATGTCGTTGAACTGATTGTTGCTTGCTGAGTGAAATGTTTTAACAGGGGAAATGACCTGCTGGGTATATCTTTTAAACGAAAATTTAAAATAAAATTCAACTTTTAAGACCGGTTCTCTCCAAAACTTTGTCTGAAAAGTACATTTAAGACCGGTTTTGTCACCGGTCTAAAAAAGTTGCAATTTTAGACCGATTTTCCGAAAAATCGGTCTAAAAAGTAATACTTTTAATATCGGTTTTGTATAAAACTGGTCTTAAAATTTCAACTTTTTAGACCGATTTTTTAGAAAACCGGTCTAAAATTTGAACCTGTTAGACCGGTTCCTCTGATAACCAGTTTAAAAATATTTATTTTTAAATCAGTTTTATAATAACTAGTCTTAAAAAAATTTTTAAGACCGGTTCTATAATCGATCTAAAATATAGCAGACTTTTTAAACCGACTGTATCAAGATCGGATCAAAAATCGATCTAAAATATCCTTTTTAACCGATCTTAAAAATGATTTTTCTAATAATATCAGCCACAGTCCTCAAATCAATTATATCTTTTGTTCGTGCGGGAGGGTTAAGAAGGACCAGATGTGGGGCCCAAGTGATGCGCTCTTGAACCATGATTTATATAACTAAATTGTTTTTATGTTTAATTATCTGCCTCTCAGCTTCTCTCGCCTGCCAAAGGCAGCATCCAACTCGTTATTGGATTTAGAGGTGAGCAAAATCAAAAATTGCATTACGGATATTTCGAATGTTATTACATATTAAGATCGAATTTGCGTAACAAGAGGAAATGGAGATGTGGTATATTTAAATTAGGGAAATTTTCATTTGAAGACCACGATGAGATTAAGGGTGGAAATAGGTTAGGCTAGGTTTTATCTAAATAGGCTTAGGTTTACAATAAAGATTCAAAGCCTGAACCTGGGTCTTAGCTTATATGTAGGTTTTTTTTTAAGCCTGAGTTTAGGCGGGCCTTCAAAAGGCTTGACAAGGCTTAGAGCCTATTTAAAGGCATACTTAAAATGTATGCCTTTCAATAGCCTTTAAAGCCTATGCATCCAAATTCATATATAACCCTTCATGCTTATCTACAATCCTATATTATGTCTTAAATGCTTAACATTCATTCTCATCGTAATATTAGGGCTTGCTAAGAAAAAGAAAAGAATGTCTAGTGACAACAATTGTTTGAGCAAATAGGAATAAAAAAAAAAAAACTAATCGTCAGTTGACTAATGAGATACATGTTTTAAAATCGATCAAGTATAACAAGCAATATGTAAAACTAAAATTTATCTCTTTTACTCTTCCTACATAAATTGCACAAACTCCTCTTACTAAGATTATAATATTTCATTTAGCATTAAAATAAACTCATAGCAATTATTATGTTTTAGTGGACAACTAAATCAAGGGAGAATGAGTGAGTTAGTGTAGTCATCTCGAGCTATCGAAAGAAGTAAGGTGAATGATTGATACAAAACAATGGTTGAGTGTAATGACGATTGGATGTGAAAATTAGAATTAAGGTTTTGGTAAATTTATAAATAATTTATAAAATTATTAAGATGATATTATATATACTTATATAATAGTATAGATTAAAAAAAAGTTAAATAGGTCAGGCCTAAAGGCTAGGCGTTATGAAAATAGGCCTGACTTATTTTCTAAATAGGGCTAGCAATATGCTTGAACCTAAGCCTGACCTATTTACTAAATAGGCTAGATTAGACTTTATATAAGTTAAACTGTAGGCCTCTATTAGGGGGCCTAACCTATTTTCATCTTTAGATGAGATGTAATTATATTTTAACCACTCTACTCATTAGACAGATGCGTTTGAGTTGAAAATATCTGAATGCACCCCAATGGGCCAAGTTCTGTTGAATAATAAGCCCATTCACCACATTATCATTGCTACGGATACAAAATAATAAAGTTGAAACCAAAGGGGTTGGGTCTAGTGGAAAAATTAGTCTCTTCTAATATAGTGAATTAAAATTTGAATTTTTATAGGAAGAGGTGCCAACATTTAGAGCCTAATAATACCTCAAATAAGATTGTCTCTAAGAGGAGAATACTTGTATTTAGCAAATGAGAAATAATAACAAAGTTGATAACAAGTATATATCATGCATCTTGTATCAAAGCAAGAGGACGTCCGTTTGGCCCCCTATCTCATTGAAATTAATCAACCACACACTTATGACTTCAAAACAACAATCCCTTCTAGTGAATTCTAACTTCCTTCTTACATGTCAATTGTAATATCCCAAAATGTACTCAAGGACTAAACGTACAGAATAGATGATGGGATTAATGACAGAATTACCTCTGGAAATTTTGTTATGACTTTAGTTAAATTTCACATGCAAAATTGGCAACTAAATATTATATTGCAAGATGATATTTTACAAGATCACCATCTTCTTCAAAAGCCATGATTCACGTATGACAAGGGGGAAAACCAAGAGAAAAATACCTATTGGCTATTAAATATGACATATGGAAGCAATTGGACCAAGTTATAAAAAGATGAGGACTTGGTCAACAATCTCATGCTAGTTGGGGAATTAACTTTATTATTCAAGGAGATATTACCAAAGATCATCATCTCTTTTCCTAGGCTACAATTCGCATGACATGAGGGAAAGAGAATTAATATCATGTATACTTCATCTTTTCCATATGAAAAGTCAATAAAGGTGGCTAGGGATATAAGAGAAAAAGAGAGATAGTATTATCCATATATATTTCCTCATCTTTCTCAAACTTTCCGTCCGTCCAAGAATTCCAAAGGCAAGAGAGGTAGGAAAGAGAAAGGTTGACCAAATTGGATAAATTATACAATAGAAATTACCATGGGATTTTAGCAAGAAAGAACAAATATGGACCACACATTTTTTCTCTCCTTTATGCCCAACTTTTCGGTCAGCTCTTTAAGTGATAAGGGAAAAGAAAATCTGATCATTTATTCACTCTCTCTCTCATTCTCTAAGTCGGTTCAGCAGTGCAACCCGAGAGAGCAAGAAGGAGCAAGTGAAGGTAAGACTTTAATCTTGATTTTCACCTCCTTAACCTCATCTATGGCTCAAGAGTCCTTCATGAAACTTGTTCCTCTCTTCCTTAGCTTCATTTCTATGGTTTTTGTTTTTGAAGAAGAGGAGTTTTCAGCCATCTTGCAAGAACAAAAGCTGAAGAATCAAAGAAAGAACTTAAGGAGGAGCACTAGGTGAGTATTAGCATCAATTTGAGCTATTGGTTGTGTTGGTTGGATAAGTATTTTGGCATGTGTAAATCTGCCCTGATTTTGGCTAAACAAGGGTTTGGCTAATTCATGATGTTTTGGTTATGTTATTGGTGGTTTATGATGATTGGAAACCATTTGACATAAGTTTGATGCTGAAATTAGAAGTTGGTAATTGTTGGGATTTATTTTGAATTTTCTGCCAAAACAGGACATGGAGAATGAGTGGGAATTTGTTAATTTTGATGTTACCATTGTGTTCTACACAAAAAATTATGTGGGAATAGCCTTAGGTTGTGAATTTTGGGTCATTGGAACTCAAAGTGTAAATTTGGGTTTTCAGCCTGAATAGAATTCCAGCGAGGTACTCTGCTTGTGTGGTGTTTTTGGATAACCAAATGATCTCTAAAAATTGTGAAACTTTCCAGTATTAAAGTTCACATTCCAAGCTTCAAAATGGACATATAATTTGTGTCATTTCGTTTTTTTAGCTGTGAGTTCTGGTTGCCCAAAGTTTGATGTCGAAACTGGACTTAATTCTGGAGCAGTGTGGGATTTTGTGTAATTCTGGAATTGTGTGGTGATTTCCAGTAATGATTCATATTTTTCCTATGAAGAGGACTTCAATAGATTTCCATAGGACTTGGGATCACCTTATTTCAATTTTTGTAGAATTAGTTATGATTTTTCAAAGTCTGGAGAAAACTCTGGCAGATTTGGTCTTTTATGCGAAAATTGAAGATGTAATGGCATAATGTAGTATTGTTGAATTTTGAGGTTAGTAATTGGTATTTTAGGTTAATTGACCACTTTAACTCCTTAGTTGATTTGATTAAATGCCTCTAATGATAACCAACTTGAGTATTTGAATTAAAGAATTGGATTAAGTAATAACCTATCGCCCGTAATTCTAATTATAGGATTTGACATTTGCCCTGCACGTGATAAACCAGTGCCAGTGCACGAGCGGAAAGAACAAGGTAGTGACTCTTTCTCTTATTATGTGTATGATGCCTTGCATGTATGTCATTTCATTGAATATGCCGTGATGTAATATTGCCGTTGTGAAATGTCGTTGTTGTGCTGTTGTGAAACATGCTGTTGTGAAACATGCCGTTGTGAATGCAGCTAAAGCTATCACAAAAATGCCGTTGTGTTGTTGTTGTTGTGATTTGCTTACATGTTTTGTGATTGTACATGTTATAAGTGAATTGTTACTACTGAGATTCTTTTGAATCTCATTCTTTCCAATGACTAACCTACAGCAAGGGCAAGCGGTTCAAAGGAAAAGCAAGTGACAAAGGGCGGTTAGAGCTCCTAGTTAGGAGTTTTAATTTTGGTAGTTGGTTGTCATATTTTGTTGGGGATTAGTTGCACATGTTGTATATATTGAATAGTGTTGTGTAATCCCCTATATGGGAAACTAATCGTTGTAAACCCTTTATTACGTAATGAAACCTGAGCGTTGTCAGGAATTTTTGGTTGCACTCTGATATGTATGAATGAAACCGAACTGGACAGACCAATTATATTCGAGATGTGAATGTGAGACCGTACTAAACAAGTTTTGGAAAAGTTTTAAATTAACCACTGGTCTCTATTTCAACTTAATGACGCATTCTCGAACTATAAATTTGGCTATTAAGGTAGGGGGTTACATTTTTGGTATCAGAGCTGTAGTTCCTGGCAAGGGTAGGATTTGCTAGGATAGTTACTATAGTTTGTTGCCTTAGTCATAAGAAAATGACTTATGATTTTTGTGGTATACACATGAGTATGATTGCTGGTTGCCGATATATACAAGATTTAAGAACTATGTGTATACATTTGTTATGATACTGACATGGTGAATCATTGTAGAATTGAAAGACACAATGGTTCACCCAAGAAACAGAAGAGTAGAACCAGAAGTGGAGGTGGTGCTTAATGACATTCCACCAGACCCTATGCGGGAGATGATGGGGTTGATTCGTGATCAAAGAGATATGATAGCTGAGCTGAGAGAAGAGCTTAGAGAGGAAAGGGCAAAACGCAATGAAGGCCGCGGCCAGTCCACTCACGAAGAGACCCAAGAGGACACACATCACGAAGAAACCGCTGAAGGCTCCATTCGACCTCCAGAGTCACCTCCTCACACCGAACCAAACCCAGAGTTACATGGAGTACCAGCCCGTGATGAGAGAGATCTGCAGTATTGGGTCTCCAAATTCTGCAAACATCTACCTCCGGTGTTTAAAGGCAGATTTGATCCTCAAGTAGCTGAAGACTGGTTGAACAGACTAGAGAAGATCTTTGAGGTTCTTGAATGCCCATCAGAGGTGAAAGCGCGATTAGCGGTGTACAAGTTGGAAGGAGATGCAGACCGTTGGTGGCGGAATATTGCCTTAACACTTCGAAGCCGCAATGTACCATTGACCTGGGAAGTGTTTCAACGACAGTTCAACGAGAAATATTTTCCCAAGTCGGTGAGGCTTGAGAAGGAAACTGAATTTCTAAATATCAAACAAGGAGACACGGAGACCTTTGATGAGTATCTGTCCCGTTTCGTTCGGTTGTCCCGATATTCCTCCTATCTTCGGAGTATGGATGACGAAGAATGGAGTTCAGACATGCTTATTCGTGGTTTAAGACGAGAACTGAGAAAGAGATTGGCCACTCACTTGTTTACTGAGTTCAATAAAGCGGTTGAAGAATGCAGAATCACAGAAAACAATCTGAGAGATTTGTATCCTGCCAAAGTTACCAGCAACCGCAGTGAGCCTAGTAAAGGGAATACTTCCCAAAAGTGAAAGGGACAGGGGTTCTCAGCTAAGGGTAGTGGTAAGAAGCCTTATCAATCTGAGGGTCGTGATAATCAGAAACCCCCAACACTATTGACATGCACTCGTTGTGGGAGGGCACATCCTGGCAGAACATGTACGGGGCAAGTAGTTTGTTATAACTGTAAACAGCCGGGACACATTGCTACTGAATGCAGACGGCCGCCGACAGAGCAAAGGCCCAGGAATCAGGCCAGGGTGTTCACCATGACACACGAGGAAGCCCGGAAGTCCCCCGACCTGATTCAAGGTAAAATCTTTATCAATGGTAGTTTACTGCAAGCTTTATTTGATTCGGGTGCAAGTCATTCCTTCATTGCCTATGATTGTGTGAAGCGCCTGGGGTTACATGTTCATAAATTGCCATTTGATTTGGTTGTGTCGACGCCGATGGGTGTCAAGGTTGTGACAGCTGAGGCTTGTTTGAACTGTATAATAACTGTTGAGGGGTATGAGTCTACTGTTGATTTGATTTGTCTGCCGCTCTACCAATTAGAAGTCATATTGGGTTTTGATTGGTTGACGGCGAATAATGTATTGCTGGATTGTGGAAACAAGAAAATAGTGTATCCTAATTCCCATAAGGATGATAATGTGAATTCTAGTTTGAACTTCCTCTCAACGGCTAAAGCTGAGAAATATCTAGAGAAGGGGTGCCAGGGGTATATGGTATTCTTTTCCGTGCAGGGAGAGATAGAAGAAACTTTAGAAAGTATACCCGTGGTAAGAGAGTTTCCTGAGGTATTTCCGGACGATCTTAGCGGATTACCTCCGGAAAGGGAAGTGCAGTTTCCAATTGAAATTGTGCCTGGAGCTGGTTCTATATCAAAAGCCCCATACCGAATGGCCCCAAATGAAATGGCGGAGCTAAAGAAACAAATCGAAGACTTACTTGAAAAAGGGTTCATCCGACCCAGCGTTTCACCATGGGGAGCTCCAGTATTGTTTGTTAAGAAGAAAGACGGGAGTCTAAGACTGTGTGTGGATTATAGAGAGTTGAACAAGATAACCGTTAAGAACAAATATCCTCTCCCAAGAATCGACGACCTTCTAGATCAACTGTCTGGTTCTTGTGTATTTTCGAAGATTGATCTAAGGTCGGGTTATCATCAGCTACGAGTGAAAGCAGAAGATGTACCGAAGACTGCCTTCAGAACTAGGTATGGGCATTATGAGTTTCTAGTAATGCCCTTTGGCCTAACTAATGCACCTGCTGTATTCATGGATTACATGAATCGTGTCTTTCGACAATACCTAGACCAATTTGTAGTGGTGTTTATCGACGACATTCTGATATACTCTAAGAGTAGGGAGGAGCACGAGCATCATTTGAGAATTGTACTAGGGATATTGCTTGAAAAGCAGCTCTATGCCAAGTTAAGTAAGTGCGAGTTTTGGCTTCCAGAAGTAAAATTCTTGGGCCATGTTATCTCGCAAGAAGGGGTCTCGATGGATCCCAGTAAAGTGGAAGCAGTACTTAACTGGAAGAGGCCAGAAACTGTTGCTGAGATACGCAGTTTTCTGGGTCTTGCTGGTTACTACCGGAGATTTATTCAAAATTTCTCTCGGATTGCCTTGCCGATGACCAAGCTCACGCGAAAAGATCAGCCGTTTAAGTGGGATGAACGTTGTGAAAACAGTTTTGTTGAGCTGAAGGAGAGGTTGACCACGGCACCGGTGTTGATTATACCCGATCCTAGCTTGACTTATGTTGTGTACAGTGATGCGAGTAAGCAAGGGTTGGGGTGTGTCCTTATGCAGCAGGGACGAGTGGTGGCCTACGCCTCCCGACAGCTAAAGCCTCATGAAATGAACTATCCCACTCATGATCTGGAGCTTGCGGCGATTGTGTTTGCATTGAAAATATGGCGGCATTATCTGTATGGTGTGACGGTAGAACTGTACTGCGACCACAAGAGTCTCAAGTATTTGTACGATCAAAAAGAGTTGAATATGAGACAACGCCGGTGGATGGAGTTGCTGAAAGATTACAACCTAGAGATCAAGTATCATCCGGGTAAAGCAAATGTCGTCGCTGATGCTCTTAGTAGAAAGACGGTGCTAGTTGCAGCAATGATGATTCAAGAGGTGAAATTGATAGAAGATTTTCGGGACTTGAATTTGTCAAACCAGATCGTCTGTGCTAATTATAATGTTTCCCAAGGAGAAAGTGATCTGAGAGTTGAGATTGAAGAAGCTCAGAGACAAGATGGCTGGATACAGCGAAATCTGGCTAGAATTGAACGGGGAGAAGCTCAGGGCTATGATCTGTCACCTAGTGGACTAGTTCGCTATCAGAAGAGAATTTGTGTTCCACTTAAGGCGGATCTGAGACAGAAGATTCTAGATGAGGCGCACAAGAGACCATATACTCTTCATCCTGGTATGACCAAAATGTATCATAATCTGAAGTCTATGTATTGGTGGCCGGGTTTGAAGAGTGATGTGACAAAGTATGTAGCGAGGTGTCTCACTTGCCAGAAGGTAAAGATTGAGCACCAGAGACCGCCTGGTTTGCTTCAAAGTCATGAGATTCCAGAATGGAAATGGGAAAGTGTGACCATGGACCTGGTGGTGGGATTGCCCAGGATCAGAAATTATGATGCGATCTGGGTAATTGTGGACCGGTTAACGAAGTCGGCACACTTCATACCGATTAATGCTAGTTACTCTCCGGACAAGCTAGCAGAGATTTATATCCGAGAGATTGTGAAACTCCATGGCATACCGAAGAACATCATTTCCGACCGTGATCCCCGATTCACTTCGAGATTTTGGAAGGCGTTGCATGATGCATTAGGAACTCAATTGAGATTCAGCACGGCCTATCATCCTCAGACAGATGGTCAATCAGAAAGGACTATCCAGACACTAGAGGATATGTTGCGAGCTTGTGTTCTCGACTTCAAAGGGAATTGGGATCGCTTTCTTCCACTTGCTGAATTCGCTTACAACAATAGCTATCATGCGAGCATTCAGATGGCGCCGTATGAAGCATTGTATGGGAGAAAGTGCCAATCACCCTTGTGTTGGAATGAGTTATCTGAGCGGAAGCTTTATGGGCCAGAGCTTGTTGATCAAACCTCAGCACAGATTCAAATCATCCGTAAGAGGCTTCTTGCAGCACAAAGTCGACAGAAAAGCTACGCTGACAAGAGGAGAAGGCCTCTAGAGTTTGAGGTTGGTGATCATGTTTTTCTGAGGGTATCACCAGTTACGGGCATCGGGAGAGCTATCAAGCGGAAGAAGTTGAGCCCGAGGTATATAGGTCCTTTTGAAACTCTAGCGAGAATTGGGCCTGTAGCCTATCGAATAGCCCTACCCCTAAACTTGAGCAGGCTTCACGATGTGTTTCATGTTTCCCAACTGAAGAAGTACCAACCGGACCCATCTCATATAGTTGAATATGAAGAAGTCGAATTACAAGACAACTTCACATATGCGGTAGAGCCAGAGCAGATCATTGATCGAGAAGAACGACGGCTCAGACACCGAAGCATTCCATTTGTGAAAGTAATCTGGAAGGGAATGACAGAAAGAGAAGCAACTTGGGAAGCGGAAGCAGATATGCTTAGACGTTATTCGGAGTTTATGGCTCAAGTTGTGTAACAAATTTCGAGGACGAAATTTATTGTACGGGGGGAGAATTGTAATATCCCAAAATGTACTCAAGGACTAAACGTACAGAATAGATGATGGGATTAATGACAGAATTACCTCTGGAAATTTTGTTATGACTTTAGTTAAATTTCACATGCAAAATTGGCAACTAAATATTATATTGCAAGATGATATTTTACAAGATCACCATCTTCTTCAAAAGCCATGATTCACGTATGACAAGGGGGAAAACCAAGAGAAAAATACCTATTGGCTATTAAATATGACATATGGAAGCAATTGGACCAAGTTATAAAAAGATGAGGACTTGGTCAACAATCTCATGCTAGTTGGGGAATTAACTTTATTATTCAAGGAGATATTACCAAAGATCATCATCTCTTTTCCTAGGCTACAATTCGCATGACATGAGGGAAAGAGAATTAATATCATGTATACTTCATCTTTTCCATATGAAAAGTCAATAAAGGTGGCTAGGGATATAAGAGAAAAAGAGAGATAGTATTATCCATATATATTTCCTCATCTTTCTCAAACTTTCCGTCCGTCCAAGAATTCCAAAGGCAAGAGAGGTAGGAAAGAGAAAGGTTGACCAAATTGGATAAATTATACAATAGAAATTACCATGGGATTTTAGCAAGAAAGAACAAATATGGACCACACATTTTTTCTCTCCTTTATGCCCAACTTTTCGGTCAGCTCTTTAAGTGATAAGGGAAAAGAAAATCTGATCATTTATTCACTCTCTCTCTCATTCTCTAAGTCGGTTCAGCAGTGCAACCCGAGAGAGCAAGAAGGAGCAAGTGAAGGTAAGACTTTAATCTTGATTTTCACCTCCTTAACCTCATCTATGGCTCAAGAGTCCTTCATGAAACTTGTTCCTCTCTTCCTTAGCTTCATTTCTATGGTTTTTGTTTTTGAAGAAGAGGAGTTTTCAGCCATCTTGCAAGAACAAAAGCTGAAGAATCAAAGAAAGAACTTAAGGAGGAGCACTAGGTGAGTATTAGCATCAATTTGAGCTATTGGTTGTGTTGGTTGGATGAGTATTTTGGCATGTGTAAATCTGCCCTGATTTTGGCTAAACAAGGGTTTGGCTAATTCATGATGTTTTGGTTATGTTATTGGTGGTTTATGATGATTGGAAACCATTTGACATAAGTTTGATGCTGAAATTAGAAGTTGGTAATTGTTGGGATTTATTTTGAATTTTCTGCCAAAACAGGACATGGAGAATGAGGGGGAATTTGTTAATTTTGATGTTACCATTGTGTTCTACACAAAAAATTATGTGGGAATAGCCCTAGGTTGTGAATTTTGGGTCATTGGAACTCAAAGTGTAAATTTGGGTTTTCAGCCTGAATAGAATTCCAGCGAGGTACTCTGCTTGTGTGGTGTTTTTGGATAACCAAATGATCTCTAAAAATTGTGAAACTTTCCAGTATTAAAGTTCACATTCCAAGCTTCAAAATGGACATATAATTTGTGTCATTTCGTTTTTTTAGCTGTGAGTTCTGGTTGCCCAAAGTTTGATGTCGAAACTGGACTTAATTCTGGAGCAGTGTGGGATTTTGTGTAATTCTGGAATTGTGTGGTGATTTCCAGTAATGATTCATATTTTTCCTATGAAGAGGACTTCAATAGCTTTCCATAGGACTTGGGATCACCTCATTTCAATTTTTGTAGAATTAGTTATGATTTTTCAAAATCTGGAGAAAACTCTGGCAGATTTGGTCTTTTATGCGAAAATTGAAGATGTAATGGCATAATGTAGTATTGTTGAATTTTGAGGTTAGTAATTGGTATTTTAGGTTAATTGACCACTTTAACTCCTTAGTTGATTTGATTAAATGCCTCTAATGATAACCAACTTGAGTATTTGAATTAAAGAATTGGATTAAGTAATAACCTATCGCCCGTAATTCTAATTATAGGATTTGACATTTGCTCTGCACGTGATAAACCAGTGCCAGTGCACGAGCGGAAAGAACAAGGTAGTGACTCTTTCTCTTATTATGTGTATGATGCCTTGCATGTATGTCATTTCATTGAATATGCCGTGATGTAATATTGCCGTTGTGAAATGTCGTTGTTGTGCTGTTGTGAAACATGCTGTTGTGAAACATGCCGTTGTGAATGCAGCTAAAGCTATCACAAAAATGCCGTTGTGTTGTTGTTGTTGTGATTTGCTTACATGTTTTGTGATTGTACATGTTATAAGTGAATTGTTACTACTGAGATTCTTTTGAATCTCATTCTTTCCAATGACTAACCTACAGCAAGGGCAAGCGGTTCAAAGGAAAAGCAAGTGACAAAGGGCGGTTAGAGCTCCTAGCTAGGAGTTTTAATTTTGGTAGTTGGTTGTCATATTTTGTTGGGGATTAGTTGCACATGTTGTATATATTGAATAGTGTTGTGTAATCCCCTATATGGGAAACTAATCGTTGTAAACCCTTTATTACGTAATGAAACCTGAGCGTTGTCAGGAATTTTTGGTTGCATTCTGATATGTATGAATGAAACCGAACTGGACAGACCAATTATATTCGAGATGTGAATGTGAGACCGTACTAAACAAGTTTTGGAAAAGTTTTAAATTAACCACTGGTCTCTATTTCAACTTAATGACGCATTCTCGAACTATAAATTTGGCTATTAAGGTAGGGGGTTACATCAATCACTCTAGTTATTGTAGATGTATGATTTGGAAATGTTTGAATGCACCACAGGCCTATAATGGTCATTCTCTTTGCAAAATCATTTTTTATTTCATGTATACGCTCCATCACTTGCCAAATTGCTGCCTTGCAAAAGTTTACTATATATTCAATCTTTAAAATAATTCACTTGTGCAATTAATGTCAGTATTCATGTTCTTTTGTCCTCCAACCATGCATGTCTAATAGCACCATTCGGTAATTATATCTGACTTCTGTGAAATCCCACCTATTTTTTTTGTTCCAAATTTCTGGAGCCAAAAGGTCCATAGTTTTTATGAAGACCGCAATATTTTGGTCAATCCTTGATGTCTTCCAAAACTCTGTTTTCTGCCTTAACGCTTTGATTTTACAACAGAAACTGATAATAGATATTAACATTCTGCAACAGCTCTAATCGTTAAACCTCTGACATACAGTTTGGAAATCATTGTTTATAAAATATGAAAGATTCTTCATTTTCTAGAATAAAATTTAGTTAAGAGACGCTTGAAAACAAAGTCTTGTAAAATATGAAACAAAAAGAAGTTTGATCCATGACATATGATAAGTTTAGTTCTCCGATGCCGTGAATTTTCTACAATTATGATGAGCAAAGAGAAACAAACTCAATCATGTAACTCTATGACTCTGACGTTCTGGCTTCTTTTCATGATGATACCACGTTTTCAAGAATTTCCAACATTCTCAGTTGGTTATAAGATAAAACTGAACAACTTTTTTTTAATTGTCTGTAATCACATTATTCAATAAAATATATCATACATTAGTGTGTAAGTGCATTACAGAAGTTGAATTTGTTTCTTACCTCGCTCTTGTAAAATGTCTTAAATTTTTTTTTATTATTTAAATTTTTTTTTACTTAATTTTTTTTCTATTTTTCGTTTGATTGTCTTAATTTTTTTTTTTCTATTTTTCGTTTGATTGTGTTTCTTACGTTGCTATTGTAAAATTTCAACGATTTTCCTCAAACGAAATTCATCATTTATCTTAACCGAAAAGAACCCATGAAACAATTATTCTACTGGTATATATTAGGACTAGCACATAAAGCTATACAAAATATAGAATTTAATTTAATCAATGTAAAATAACGTAGTACGTGACTTCAAAACAACATGATACGAGGGGTAATATGTTAACATTTGTCATGCGATCTACAATATTTTTCCTTAAAAAGAATGTAGAGAGAAACTCAAACCCATACACTCCCCCAATGTGAGCTGGATGCAGAGGGAGATTCTGGTGGTGGAATATATTATGGTTTTTGGGCCTTAGCTTTAATGCTCTTTTATTATTCTTCCAACCACATCTCTACCTAGTAGCAATGTTTTATAAGAAAATAATCCAACACCCTTACCCCCACAAATTCTGAGTGCTACTTCTCCATATAGCATTTAGCTTTCAAGGGCACTTGGCAGCGATGATCAAGGAGAGTGAATCAGAATAGTAATTTAGTATGAAGTTCTTTGAAAAAGGATAGAGAGAGACCAAAGAAAATGCTCAGTAGTGTATAAAATCATTGAATATGACTTTTTGATTAACAAAAACAAGTCTAAAGACTTAATTGTTAATGGAATGAAGCTTGTACGTTGTCTACTTTATCTAATGGAATAATGCTTATTATCTTTGAAACATGCATATATGTCATCTGCCACTACAATAATTCTACCACTAATATTAGTATTTCTGTTTCTAAATGTCTCTATGGCCAGCATTTAACATTTTAACCTTTAAAATGTCACCCATAAGCACCATTTTAAATAAAAAACTCCGCCCGTGTATGGGAGAGCCATTTAATTGGAGAAAGGTGATGGCTGAGGCGGATTCCATGGACTGGTTAATGGGTTACAGCTGTTATATCTGGCTGATTGTATGGGACTGATGTTTGAGAGGGGTGGATGATGGTCCCTTTTGGTTTTTTCTTGGTATTGCTTTTGGGCTTTTTAGTCCCTTCTATTACAGTGAAAAAAAGAATTAAGAAATTGTATTAAAACCTCAAGTATATTCGGCAGGAGCTTTGAATCTGATTCACACATCTGACGCCAACGTTTTATTTACATACATATTTGATTATTTTATCAAATAAAAAATCTGATTCAAAATCAAAGGAACTTGTCCATAGAATTAACAATCCTCGGACAACCTCTCTGAGGATCCTAATGCGCAGCAAAAAATATTGGAATCTCCATCCTCTATTTTGTAGTATGTGATCTATTAGAGCTTTCCTACTGCACTCTTTTGGATCCGTGACATAGGCCTTCGACATTAGTGATCTCCATCAACTTTAACTACTCATTGTGTGGATAAGTGTTTTTTCAAGCTTCTTTTCGATTCTTCATCAAACATCAACATCACCTGGCATAAAATATTGGCTTTGCTCTTTAATTTTTCTGTTGTTAATATTAGGTTCATTCCATAGTCTGTATTTTATAATTTCTCATTATTTCATTTTAGTATTTTAACGGTTGTAAGAGTAGAGAGAGGGGGAAGGAAGAAGGTGGTTGTTGAGTGGGTTGTTAGCTAAATCTACTAATCACTTTGCTTAGCAAGGAAACTAGTTTCCCTCCTGTATTTAACATTGATACATTTTCATAACTCAAATTTGAGACCTCTAATTAAGAAAGTACAACGTTTCACTAGTTGAACGAAGTGCTTGGTGGTTAACTTCTCACTATAAAATTGAAGGAAAAAAATTGTAGATTTTGTGTTGCAAGGTGGTGGATTGATAACTTGTTTTCTTCTTTGGCGCCCCTTTGTCGTCTAATTAGTGTTTTTTATCTACAAATTGTTTTCAATAATACATTATTCCCCTATCCAAACAAGCCCACGTTGGCTTATAAACGTTAGGAAAAGGAAATATTAAATTAATATATATATACGAATTATTGAGCAAAGATAGGAGCTGAATTAATGATCATTATATATCATGCTGGATCCACTACTGAAACTGAATCCCCATTACCATAGGTCGTATGGACACTCGCCAGAATATGGAAGAAGACGAGGAAGTATCGTCATCAGAGCAACAAAAGATAAAGAGAAGCAAGAGAGTGCTTTTAATCATAAACTGCCTCTTGCTCTGCGTAGGCAACACCGGTGGCCCTCTCATAACACGCCTCTACTTCATCCACGGCGGCCGCCGCATCTGGTTCTACACCTGCCTCCACACCTGCGGCTTCCCCATCCTCTTGCTTCCGCTAATTATCTCTTACATCCGTACCCGCAAGCCCTTCTTCTCCATCGACTCGCGTTTGTTTACTGCTTCCGCCGTCATCGGTGTTCTCATGGGCGTCGACGACTACTTCTACGCTTACGGCTTAGCCCGCCTCCCCGCCTCCACTTCCTCTCTCATCCTCGCCACCCAGTTGGGTCTCACCGCCGCCTTCGCCTTCCTTCTCGTGAGGCAAAAGTTCACCCCTTTCTCCATAAACGCCATCGTCTTGCTCACAGTTGGAGCCGGTGTCTTGGCTCAGCATTCTTCTGGGGATCGTCCAAAAGGTGTGTCCACAAAGCAATACGTGATGGGATTCGTGATGACGCTGGTGTCGGCGGCGTTGTACAGCTTTTTGACGCCGATGTTGGAGCTTTTGTACGGCAAGAGCAAGCAGCCTTTGACGTACTCGCTAGTAATCCAGGTTCAGATCGTGATGAGCTTCGCTGCTACTGTTTTCTGTTCCATCGGTATGCTCATCAACAACGACTTCGAGGTTAATTGTCTCTTCTTCTTAATCAACATCACAACCGCCTTATTGGCTTGTTCTGTGTATATATAATATATGTATGTATGTATATATATCGTTGTTTAATATAAAAGCCAGTTGACTTATATTCGAGAGATTAAGAAAGGTAAATAAGTTAGACTAGAGTATTTATATTTATCGTTTTTCTTCAAACTTAATTTCGCTGACTTATAAACTAATATTTAATCTGATAATATACAATATACGTTACGATTAAGAAGTTTATTTTATTTCCTTAATGTCTTAAAAACAAAGTCAATATAATTATCTCTTATTTTAAGGAAGAGAAGTAATATATTAGGAACGTAAGTGTGGATTATTATATTTTACAGGTGATGGGAAGGGAGGCGAGAGAATTTGGGTTGGGGGAGACAAAGTATTACGTGGTGGCGGTGTGGACGGCGATCATATGGCAGATATTCTTTGTGGGGGCAATAGGGGTTATCTTTTGTGCTTCTTCGTTGTTGTCAGGTATTATCATTGCCGTGTCGCTGCCGGTTACTGAAGTGTTGGCCGTAATTTTCTTCCGAGAGAGTTTCACAGCAGAGAAAGGAGTAAGTTTGGCGCTCTCTCTTTGGGGCTTTGTCTCATACTTTTATGGAGAGTATAAACAACTCCAAAAAAAGAAGCCTAGCGATCCCAGTACTCCTCAATCCGACCTGCTTCCAACTCTTCCTAATAATCTTTGAATCATCGTAGGCCATGAAAGCATATTGAAAAGCTTTAATTGAGTTCGATCTGACTTGTAACATCAAGCTATTTGTGCTTAATTACCCTCTGAATAAAAAGAAAAAAGAAATCTTTGAATCATCAGGTGTGTTAGTCCTTACAATAAGAATTTGATATTAGCATCTATATTTGTTTGTTTTATAATTTTGAAAAAAAAAAATCTGTATGAGATATCAAAGAAAGAAATGTAATCAATAAAAAGGCTCATAATAAGTGAGCGGCTGGCATGCAATGAGGAATTTGTGCGTAAGAAATGACAACAGCCCATGCCAATCGATACATTATGTTTACTATATTAAAATAAATTAAAGAAATTGAGAATATGAATTAGAATAAAAGCTAATGAAATAATATCACTCTGTTTGGTGTGTTGTGAATAAGATAGAAATGTTTTAATATTTTAATAACAATGGTCACAAAAGACCAAATTATCATTCAAATGAAAAAGTAAAAAGTAAACTAATGAAAATAAAGTATGAGCATGTTAGGTGTTTTTCAATAGAGCTATAGTGCTTTTCCTTCAGCTTAACAATGGAATAACTTGCATTCCTTCAATTTTTAATTTTATTTCCAAGGGCGACAATTGCCCCACAATATTTTCCTTTTTCCCAGCCAAACAAAGGTACATTTATATGTTTGTGTTTGTACGTGAGTTTAAATTGTATGAATTAAAAACAAAATGTTTATTGTTTTTTTAGAATAAAACGCCAAATGATGTTAATAACAAAAGTATAAATGACATTATAAATGCAATACCAAAGAAGGCCAAATGATATTTGATGTGGGATGTGGAAGTTTCTTAGATATTGGATGAGTTTATAAGCAAATTGAGACATACGAGTAATTTTTTCTAATCATCATCATTATAAAGTCAATCAATATTAAGGCCCTTAGTAACAATAAACAAAAGTCGGATACTATATAATACAAACCAAAAACTCGGAACCATCAACCATGGGCATATATGAACGTTTAAAATAAAGAGTGATGAGTATGTGTTCGATCAAATGGAAAAAGAAGGAAAAAAAGATTAAAAAAAAAAAAGAGTGCCAAAAAAGATGCGAGTCGATAACGTTTAACAAGTGAAAAGAATGCAGAGAAGTCATATGCTTCGGAGATCTCTTACTCTAGCGCAGAAGGGGTCTTTCTTTCTTTCTTTAGTGGGCAGAAAGGGTCTTTAATATTATATTGATCTCTAACTAGTGTAAATATCCCCGATGTAAAAAGTATGAGGCTCTTTACACCGATTTTACAACCAATGTAGAAAATGACATAGCTACAGTGGTTGTAGTTAGTCACAGTCAGTGTAAAACGTTCTAATTTTTCTTAATAATTTTTTTTTTTTTTTTGGTTTCAGAACAAATCCAGCAGCGAAACAATAGTAAAAAGAGAAAACTTGAACTAATTATCAACGATGAAGAACATAAAAAAAGGAGACAACAGAGAATATATGTTACTAAACCTTGAACAACGATGAAGAATATCTAGTTTGATGGGCTACGTACGGTCTAGGTTGAGGGGTGCATTAATTATCAACGAAAATTTATTGATCAGGTCCAATAATTAAGCTGGAGTTAGGTCTGCCATAAGATTCTTTAGGTGTATAAATTTATTTGAATAACGAAAATCAATACAACAAATTAAATATGCTAAATAGTGCAAGCTAACTAATTAATGACTAATGGCTATTTAATTAAAAAAAGCTCCGATGTCATAGTGATATACTTTATTTTTTAAAAATGAAAAAATAAAATAAAATGTTATACGATTAAAAATTTGTTAGACTGGTGTGATAAAATAATAAAGAAGACTTACATTAGCATTTATACAAATGAATGTATGTTTTTTTAAAAAAGGGAGACACTACCACCCAATATCCGGTGCCTTTTTTAGACCTTGGCCTTCTTAAATGAGTTAAGGATTCAAGCAACCAACCAGTTCAGACTCGAGGAACTGGAGGAGCGATAGTGCATCATTTTAAATGTGCTATATTGCTTCTAAGTAAGCTTTTTATAGGTTTCATCCTTCTTACAACAATTTAATTAAAAAAAAAGGACTATCTAAAGGCTCCACCAAACCTAAACTCTGACTTTTATTGTGTTTTTATTATAAAGTTAAAGACAGACATTTATTGTCAATGGAAGTCAAAAATAAAAATAAAAGCATAATTAATATGCTCACATGTTTTTTTAAATATTGACTAAATAACCAGGTTCCCGACTTAATAATATAATATTGACAATTATAATTTATTAGTAACCGCTTCTTTTCACCGTTCAAAATCAATCTAGACTGTCTAAATTGGTGATGAGCACACCATGTTCATCAAACTCATGAGCAAAAAATGTCCTCCCTTTCTATTCATCATTATAAAACCATAATATTAATATTAATTGATATCACAATAAACCTTACTAGATGCATCACAATTATCCATTATCCTCTTGCTAAGCACAAAAAATGGTTTCTAAATTTTGCAAGTTCAGTCCGCTCGTCCTAGAATATAAACAAAATTGTTTAATAAGACTAGCTATACTATTTGTATGCAATGTGAATAATTTAACTTTGAATTTTATTAATTATTCTAAAACAAGTGCATCACATTCAAATTATTAATTTGAATTTTATAATTTAATTAATTTAATTAATATGAGCCTTTTTTTTTTCTAAAACACCATAATCATCTTCCTTAATTAATTGTCTCTATATTTTGCTTACTTGATTATTGTTGAAATAGGATCAATATGGGTAAATTAGGAAAAGATTAACAAATATAGAAAATAGGTCTTACATTAAGATAAAGATTAACCCCCCAATTAAGTCCTACATTAAGGAAAGAAAGAATTATTAATTTTTTTGTAAGTCATTAATATAATTGTCTTTTATGACCATCTAAAGTTTTTATCTTTATTTATAGGGTTAAGGGTCATATTTGCTCCAAAATTTTTTGCCAGTAAGTTGTGAGTATTGAGAAGTGTTTATTTTTTCTCGATGTCACTTCAGAATTATTAAAAATGAAATAATGTTGCCCTTTTTAACAGTTAACTTTTACTTTTAAAAAATGAATATTAAAAATGAAGTAATATTAGAATTAGTTTACCGTTAACTTTTACTTTTTGACCCACTTGTGTATGCGTGGCAAGCTAAGTGATAGAGAATAGTCCATGGGGTGGGCAGAAAAAGAAAAAGTAAAAAACAAAAGAATTGTCCATGGGCGGCGCAATCTGCCTTAGCCACGATCCAAAAGCAATATTTAACAGTCAACTAACCTTGGCGTTAAAAAGGTTATATGGCTCCATTTTTAATATTTTCGGGTCTGACAATTAATAACAAAAAAAATTTCCGGATACTCACAACTCCATTTATTAAAACTACCACGGCAAAAATATCATTAACCCATATTTATAAAATCTACCGCGGCAAAAAACTCAAAAACCGATGAATATTTGTTCGATGAAATGGAAAAAGAGAAGAAATTTAAAAATAAAAAAGGAAAAGAATAGGGCCATAGATGTGAGTCAATAACGTTTAAGAAGTGAAAAGAATACAGAGAAACCATCCGTTGTGGACCAATTTTACACCAATTTTATAACGGACCAGGTTTTTCTATTAAGCAAAGTGCTAAGCAGGAAGAGATAATCAGATATGGACACTATAAATCTGATCTGATGGTCCATATTTGCTTTTTTATAAGTTTATATTTTTTTCAAAAAAATTATTGTAATAAGTATAGAATCTAAAAAAAATGTTTTTATTTAAAAAAATCATCAATTTAAAAACTTAAATCTTGATCATTCAGGACCAAATCTGGACAGTCTAGACCTGATTAGCTCTTCCTGAGGTCATTTTATAACTAGTGTAGAACATGTAGTAACACCAATTGTAGTCACAAGCCGTGTAAAGTGTTCTAATTTTCCTTATAAATTTGTTATGTTTCTGATGGTAGGGTAGGAAAATTATAATTTAGTAAGAAGGCTTTTGTAAACGTCTCTAAAGCACTCATCACAAACGATTGGCTTTTCTACAATGAATTCAAATATCCCAAAGCCTTTAATTTGGCTATGCCCAAATAAACATATAGGTTGATTGTAGAATGCCAATAGTCTGATCTGTTCTAAAGTATATTTTTCTATCCAGCCCCGCCCAGCCTCAAAAAAATAAAAATAAAAATAAAAATAAAAATAAAAATAAAAATAAAATTATAAAGTATAAGGTACGCACAAAATTAATTTTGGTTGTTATAGCTGTAAAGAGTCTCAAACTCAGTTGAAACAATTTTATTCAATGGATGCATGTATCCATGGAATAAAATTGTTTCCCCTGATCTTATCAAATAAGTAATGTATAGACTATAGAGGTAACATACATGAATGAAGCTGTGCCAAAGGTCAAAAACTACCCATTGAAGCAAAGCAGACAAAGCCAAAACATGTAGTCTATGTTGTCCCCAAAAGCCATAATTCAAAAGTTGTCTTGTGCAATGTTGTCTCTGTTCTTCAAAAAGAGTCCAATGTGTATTTTATTTTCCTGTATGATGGGAAATTATGTATCTAGTTAGGATTGTAACCTGTAAAGTCTGTAACTGATTGATTATAAAAAAAAAAAGTCTGTAACTGATTGGAATGTACAAAGATTGATTATGTATATCAGAAGCAAATTGTATGACATTATCTTGAAAGGAATAAAATCTATTTTTTTTTGCAAATTATGTGTACCCATTTTTCCTAGTCATTACCTTGTGTGTAGTTTGCCATGGGTTCTATGGCTTCAAGTGATGGAATTTCACTACCTTGTGCCTACAATTGCAAATATTAGTAGTAGCAATAGCAAAGTATAATAGCCAAGTGTAACATTTAGTAGTAATTGATTTATTGATTCATACCATCAATAAGCTTGAAAATGACAATGGTTGTGATGTAGAGGGTGGAAAATTATGTTGTGATAGAGCAACTGAGAATGAAGATGCTGAATCTTGTGTTTGTGTAGGTTGTATTGGAGCTTCTAAGTATGAAACTGTTAAAACTTGACTTTGTAAATCTTTAATTTTGTCAACCCTTCTTTTTTTCCCCCCTGTAATGGTGCCTTTTCTTTTTTCTTACATGGCTTCTTAAATGATGAAGCCTCTTGAGAGTCCTACAAGAAATTAACACAAATACAAAATAAGTAATAGTTTCTTTTATTCCTTATATATAAATTAAAATTCAGTACCTTTGATACAATGTTTCTTCTTATTTGTCGATTTTTCTCTTCCCAACCTTTCCAACGAATCTTTCTTGATTTTCCTTCTCTTTTTTTGAATCCTTTTGGCATATTTTGTGTCTCTATGATCGGTTCAGAAGTATCATTTGCTTCATCATCAGGAATCTGATTGTCTAACTCAATGATACAACTAAGAACACGAGTAAATCTCTAGGGAGTACTGGCAGCCTTTGATGCTAGTCTTACCATCTTAGTCACTAGATGCCTGCATCTTCTTGTTACGTCAATTCTAGGATCAGCTTGTATCTCATTTCCTTTGACATCATGTACAACCCGATTTCTTGCTTCCTTGGTCCATTGCTTGAGAATATATTGCTCAGGCATAACTCTTATATCTTTGGACTCGTATACTTTCAATGCATGGCAACTCAATATCCCCGTAGTCTCAAACTTCCGACAACTGCAACTAATTTCAAGTGTATTGGGGTTGAACTTTATTTTCCATTCTCCTTTTTCACCTATCATATGGGTCGTGTATGTAAACAACTGTTCTTTCTCATCACGTTCAATCAACTTTATAGAGAATTGGAGATCCCATTGTTCTTGGAACATTTCAAAGATAGTGGGGGTATAAGATTGCACAAGCTGACGCAAGATATATAGGTGCACTTTGATTGACCATCCTTAGTATCTTTTGTCGAGATTCATACTCAAGTTGCACTTCCTTGTATCGCTTCTTTTCTACAACTTTGTCAAACCTCATGAAGAATTGATTAATGTCTAACTTTGGCTTAGTACACCTCTTCACCTCAGCATTTGCACTTTCACTAATTTGTGTGCTTCTCATACCTAGTGTAAAAGCATCCTTCATATAGCACCTGACCCATTTCTCCTTAATGTTATAAGTGGATTTCAACCACCCATTTTCATGAACATTATAAGAAGATAATAATTCGCCCCCTGCTTCTTCAAACTTATCTACCTGAACATAGTAAAACATGCATTTTTTGAAGTCGGTTAGAAAGTGTGAGCCATCTTTCATCAAGTTCCCAAGGTGTTTAATGCCATTTTGCAACAAATGCCAAGTGCACAAGCAATGTCTCGTATTAGGAAGCACTTCTTTCAAAGCTCTTGCCATAGCTTGATCCTGGTCAGTAAACACAGTTTGAGGCTTGTTTTGTGTGTGAGCATCCAAGAAGGTTTCTAGTAGCCATTTGAAAGACTCAATAGTCTCATCATATAACAGAGCTGCTCCGAAAATGACCACACTTCTATGATGGTTTAAACCAGAAAAGAGTGCAAGGGGTCGATGATTCTTATTTTTGCTATATGTTGTGTCCAGTGATACAATCTCACCAAAATGTGCATAGTCTTGTAGCATTCAAGCATCCGCCCAAAGCACATTGATGATATGTTGTTCCATGTCTAATTGATATTTGTGGTAAAATGAAGGATTCTCATCAATTTGTTTTTGAAAATATTCAAGCAGACACCCCACCTCTCTAGACTTTACATGTCTTCGCCTTTTTTTCATCAAGTAGTTTCTTGCATCCACTATGGTATAACCTAGATTTTCTTGAACCCCAGCATATGTACTCATCAAGTCAAAAGCTTCCTTGAGTTCAAGCCCATATTCATTTGCAAGATCTATTTCACAAGCTTGCGTTTCTGTTAAAATTCTTTGTGATGGTAACAAGTGCTTTGTTTCTTCTGTATGAAGAAGGTGATTTTGTTCTTCATTAAACTTGGTGACTTTGAACTTTTGAGTTTCACCAACGCGAGATATAATCATTTTTGCCTCACTTGGTTCGTGTCTCTGGCCGATATCTAGAAGAGGTTGTCTCTCTTTTATCTTTTTTCCGAACACCCTCTTTACAACATACATATTTATATTTATATGTAATAATTGAACCATCTTTTTTACTCTTTGTTCCATTATACTTTCTAACTCCAAATCCCATTTTCTTCCCATACTCATTTCAAAATTTCCATGCTTAATCGAAGTTTTCAAACTCTTTCCCTATTTTGAGTTTAAGTTCATCTTCCATCATCTAGTACCTATAAACGACAAAAATATTATAATGTTAAAAATATCATCTTAAAAAAATATATCATGACAATAAAAGATTGAACAAGAATTTCCACTTTTTATATTAATTCCAAATATAGAAAAACATGAACATTTTTCAAATACCACTCTTCCAACAAAAATATAAATATGGCCTACAATCAACTTTTTTGCTAGCAAAATCTCACCTACAACTTACTCAAACAATAAAGGAGTTGAGTAATATATTTTTATTGTATACATTATATATTTGACAAAATAAATAAATAACTACATCCACATAAAACCTGCTTGAATAAATAAAGGATCTGATAGTGATTTTGTCTATGCCTATTTCAATGGCAACGCCCTTCCACTATTTTCGCTGAAAATTATTGCTACCTTCACAATATTATTATTTCAAAATTCTTGATAATTATGGCTTTTAGTTTATATATAGATTTATATATATATATATATAAATACACACCATAGGCTTGGCCATTCTTTTTCGTTTTTGCTCTATGCTAACACAGACTTCGGCATTTTGATATCTGATATATCCCATATCTCTCTTTCTATATATCCATATGAAATCTTTGGAATTTTGATATCTATCTATATGCTAAATAAACAACCAGAAGGAGAGAAAAACTAAGAATAACCTTTTTCTTTAATATGAAATTTTCTTTGCAATGAAAAAGTGTAACTTCACACCTTCATCCAATCTTCAATGGCATGAAGCATATGTCAAAAAGCACTTTCCCTTTCCCTCCAAAAGTTGGCGCCAAGGTTGGTCTGGGTGGAGAAATGGAGCGAGGAGTGATATATCATCTGCAGAATTGGGGGTGATGGAAAAGGTAAATAAATGAACGGTCGAGATCAAAATCTGATGAATGGTCAAGATCATACTTCTTATTAATGAAACGCTGTGTACAGTAGACGATCGCCCCCTGCCTATTTGTTGGTTGAGCATGGAAACGGGATCCCATACTTGAGTGGGCAAACCAGAGCAAACCACAGCGAACACAGACAAACCTATATGCATTGCGTTCTTTCAGAGCAAACCCAGCGGCAAAACAATAGTAAAAAGAGAAAATTTGAACTAATAAATAGATAAATACCTGGATAAATGGGAGACGACCAAACGCAAGCCCGCAGCAAAAGTGGAGGCAAGACGCCAAAGATAAAATAAAAATAAAAAGGAGGAGGAAATGAATTTTCACAGAACATAAGAAAAAGAGGAGAAAATAGAGGATATATATATTCCTAAACCTTGACCGAGGATGGAGAACATCAAGTTTAGGGGTGAAAATAGGATAAGTTAGACTAAATTTTAGCTCTATAGCCCTGGGCTTTTAACAGAAACCCAAAGCTTAAGCCTATATATAGGGTTGTTTTAGGTCTAGGTTTGAGCCTTCAAATGGTCTGATAAGGCCTGAAGTTTTTTTAATTACCTACTTATAATAATGTATGATTTAAATAAACTTAAAGTTTATACCTCTAAGTTCATATATAATCCTTCAAGCCTATTTAAAAGTCTGTTATATTTTAAAAGTTTAGGATTCACTTTCACCCGCAATCTAAGAGTTTAGTAAGGAAAAGAAAAGAACACCTAGTACCAATAGCTGAGCAAGTATGAAAAAGAAAAACCAAACTTCCATGAACTAAGAAGACACATTTTATAAAATCAACCAAGAACAACAAATAACATGTACAGCTGCATTTTACCTATTTCACTTTTCTCACAAAAAAATAAAAAATTGGGACAAACTCCTCAGGATTATTAATATATGTAATCGGTAGCCGGTTGCACTACAAACTATTTAATATCAAGCACCGTTAGCATTAATATATATATATATATATATATATGAATTATTAAGAGAACAGAAGAGTTAGCATCAAATCCTATTAATAATATATTAATTTTCAGTAAATCATTAATCAATTGTCTTTTAAGACCTTCTATAAATTTTATCACTATTTATAATGGCATCAGTGACTTCCACATATTTTATGAATTAAATAATATTAAAATGAATATAAAGTTTTAAATTCGAATCTATTAATCCTATATATTCATAATTTTTTGGCTTACAATTCCACATCCATACATTTGTAATTCCTAATTTACTATTATGAGTATTAGCGTTGAAACGTGAGACAACTGCCAGTAATACTTTGTGTTGTGGTAACACGCAAGAATATGGAAGAAGTCGAGGAAGTATCAGAGCAACGACTGAGAGAGGGAAGCAAGAGAGTGCTTTTAACCATAAACTGCCTCTTCCTCTCTTTAGGCATCACCGGTGGCCCTCTCATAACTCGCCTCTACTTCGTCGACGGCGGCCACCGCGTCTGGTTCTACACCAGCCTCCACAGCAGCGGTTTCCCCGTTCTCTTCCTTCCTCTAATTATCTCTTACGTCCGTACCCGCAAGCCCTTCTTCTCCATCAATTCGCGTTTGTTTCTAGCATCCGCCGTCATCGGTGTTCTCATGGGCGTCGTTGATTACCTCTACACTTCCGGCTTAGCCCACCTCCCCGCCTCCACTTCCTCTCTAATCCTCTCCACCGAACTGGGCCTCACCGCCGCCTTCGCCTTCCTTCTTGTCAGGCAAAAGTTCACCCCTTTCTCCATAAACGCCATCGTCTTGCTCACCGTAGGAGCCGGTGTCTTGGCTCTGCATTCATCTGGGGATCTTCCCAAAGGTGTGTCCACCCAGCAATATGTGTCGGGGTTTGTGATGACGCTGGCGTCGTCGGTCTTGTACAGTTTTTTGACGCCATTGTTGGAGCTCCTGTACGGCAAGAGCAAGCAGCCTTTGACGTACTCGCTGGTAATCCAGGTTCAGGTCGTGATTAGCTTCACTGCTACTGTTTTTTGTGTCATCGGCATGCTCATCAACAACGACTTCAAGGTTAATTATCTCTTCTTCTTTTTCTTAATCATCATTTGGCTTGTTCTATATATATACTCTCCCTCCACTCCCTAATATAAGATATATTTACTTAATTTGATTAGATTAAAGAAGTTAGTCAAGGTAGTTAATGTAACATGTATTTTTTAGAACACCCTAATCATCTTCCTTAATTCCCTCGTACCATCTCCTCTTTGATTATAGTAGGGAGCATCGATAAAGGTAAATTAGGAAAACCTTGATAAATATGAAAGCTAAATCTTATATTTAGTTTTATATTTAGGACCAAATTTAACTTTCCAAATATGTCTTATATTAATAACCGGAGGGATAATATATTAGGGAAGTAAGTGTTGATTATTATATTTTACAGGTGATGGGAAGGGAGGCAAGAGAATTTGGGTTGGGGGAGACAAATTATTACGTGGTGGCGGTGTGCACGGCGATCATATGGCAGACATTCTTAGTGGGGGCAATAGGGGTTATCTTTTGTGCTTCTTCCTTGCTCGCAGGTGTAATCACCGCCGTGATGCTGCCGGTTAATGAAGTGTTGGCTGTAATTTTCTTCCGAGAGAATTTCACGGCAGAGAAAGGAGTTAGTTTGGTGCTCTCTCTTTGGGGCTTTCTGTCCTACTTTTATGGAGAGTACAATTCAGCTCTAGAAAGAGAAGCAAATTAAAATAGTCTGATTCCAATTCTTCCTAATAATCTTTGAATTTCCAGGCGTGTAAGCCTCTATAATAAGAATTTGAGATGTATAGTGAATTATTAATATGGCTTCTGCCTAAGCCCGTGTTATTCAACCGTATTGCTTATCTATAATGGTATAATTATAATTGGATTATTAAGAGAAGAGAACATTATTTGGGTACTCTTTAGTATGGTAATATGTTTTATCATGGTAATGATACTTACAAAAAAATTAGTAATTTCTATTCATACTAACCTTTATGAATACTCATTATCATTACATTATATGTTTGAAAAGGTCCAATTTATCCTTTAATCTTATTTGTTTTTATTTCACTCGTCTCATTCCACCACAACCACAACTATTGTCGCTACCCCCTACCAGTGCTGCTTGTTGCTGCCGCCAACAAACCATTTTATGTTTTCAATTATCTCTTTTGGTCTTTTCTTTTGGGAAAATCTCATTCAGGTCCCAAGGCCAGAAAAAATATCAAAAGAATACCATTGTAGATTCCTCTTTAAAAAAAATCTCTAGGGACTTCAGTAATATAGATTCTAAATGTGAACTTACTTTATTAACAAGTGTATGTTACTATATTGACAAATCAAAGAGCGGCCATTGACAAGCTCATATATGTTAACTTAAGTAGCTCTAGCTAACGAGTGCATGTGACTATATTGATAAATCATACTGTGGCAACTGACAAGCCCATTTATGTTAACCAAACCAGCTCTCGTTGACAAGTATGTGTCATTATATTGACAAGTCATACAACGGCCATTTACAAACTCATCTATATTAAATTAAACAGCTTCCGTTGACAAATGTATGTGACTATATTGACAAGTCATAGAATGACTATTGACAAGCTCATTTATGTCAATAAGATAACTAGGGACTTTTTTTTATAAAGGGATCTGCAATAGGACTTTTTTTTATATTTTTTTTGGTTCTTTGAATCTGAGTGAGATTTTCCCATTTCTTTTTCCTAAATAAGAGCACAAGATGACCATGGTAGATAAAACTAGGGGTGACTGCGGTGAGCTCAATCCTCAGTGAGTTAGCGTGACAGTTATGGTGAGGCAGTATGATGACTCTTAGCAATTTTTTCTATGAAGATTATGTTAATGGTAAAATAGACATATATTAATTTTAATAATAATTAAAAAAAATAGCATCTTGCTTAAGTATCAAACCCAATCCTAGCCATAAAATAAATATTGCATTGTATTATTATTGCATTTCACTACACTGTGGGGTGCAATGAGATTAAATCAAACGGGCCTTAAGAGATTGCTACCATTATTGTTAAATTCATGAGTTGACTCATTGAGCATTTTTACATTTTTAGCTTAAAAATTGTGTTAATTAGCTTTTAAACTTGTGCTAATTGCATGATTAAACTTGTTGGACTTTGGGTCCAAGTCAGCCCTTGATGGGCCGGACTATTTGATTAGGATATAAGTAGCCTAATCAAATAAGAATCAAATCAGCACTAATTGTAGATTGAGGAATAAGTTAGTATTAATTATGATATTGTTAATTGAGAAACAAGTCATCATAATTCAGGAAATTAATTGAGAATTAATTCTCCTGATTACTAACTTGGAAGGCAAGAAGGGTGGATATCATTTCCTAATTAGTGGCCAACCTAAACCACTATAAATAGGAGGTGCCTCCTTTCAGTTGTTCCTCACCCCTGCTATTGAGTTTTCAAGCAATCTCTTATCTCCTACCATCTTTTTTGTTCTGGTGATCTGCTGTGCCAATTCTAATTAGGCTCTAGTAGTCTAATACTTGTGTGGGCACTATTATGGCGGCAGAGACAAGCGACCCGCCAACTTCTTTCCTTCGTTTCTCCCTCATCCGAACTCCATTTGATGCGTTCTAAGAATCGTTCGAATCGTCTCTTTGAGCTCTACATATCCATGGCCTTACTTTGGGCAAAAACACTCAATTTTGAAAACCCAATTTTTCTCAACGTTGACGGCACTCCATAACATGACTTTGATGTGTGTCCTTTATGTTTCAATGGATCTTCTAACATTTGAGGGGTTAAAGTTTCTTGTTTTGGATTCCACTTAGGTTTCAAAAATAAAACTTTAAGAAAAAGTAAGGAGGTGAAGAAGAAGTATGAAGCTTTGTACACCAAAGCGAGAGAGAGAGAGAGAGAGAACACATATTCATGCATGCACCAAAACATATATATATTCTTGTATCCACAACGAGTAAAGGAAACATGTTACATAGCATATATTTATCGTGCATGTTCATAGATATATGAAGAACTTCACAAAGCATATAAACTTGTACTTTCGCATAAGAAGCAACATGCAATATATATAATGGAGTATATATACATTGGCAACAGAGCATGTTGATCTTTGAGGCTATGATTATTCTATGTGAATAAATATGTGATATAATTTAATTTATATCCCCATCACAATCTTTTTATTTCCGTTGTGCTATCATATATATGAGTTTATATGATGTTAATATATGTTTACTGCTAAGAATGCAAAAAATGGGGCTAAAATGAGGGAGATATGGCCTTCCGAAGTTTGCAAGTCGCGATGACCTGCCAGAGCTCTAAACAGGTGGAGTTGAACCGGCTGGAGGTTGAAGATGATGACGTGGCAATCAACGGCCACGTCATCGGTCAACCAAAGCCACATGGCGCCAATGACAGAGCGCCACGTCAGTGTTCAGAGACACATCAATGCCACGCCATTCTATTCTCATCAAGCGTTGACCATTGACCAGTCAACCGTTGACTTTTGTGTTTTTTTTAAACAGAAATTGACATGTGGCATGTGGGGCCCATAGGGGCCACCTTTTGACTCGTGGCGGGCACCATCATAAAGAAGATAGCGCGTGGAGTCATGGATGCCGGCACATGTCGCTAGCAGACGGCCGTAAGGCGGAGCGTGGAGTTCACACTTCTCCGCTGAGAGTGGCCTTCATTGGAATTTTTGAATTTTTAGGATTTTTTTATCCAGACAACTTCTAGGGGTTCGTGGAGGCCCATGATACCTCCGATTGAGATGCATTTTGTTCCTAAAATTCTCTAACTTTGAGAGCTTCAATTTGATATATAATTTGCATATATTTGAAGCACGTTTGGATCTGATTTGAGTAAAAAAGGTGCTTGTATGCACTTAGAAATTCCCAAAAATATTGAAATTGAGTCTATGTGTATTCTATTGTTTTTGGAATAGGTTAGCTTACTTATTAAAAAGTATTTCAGATGCAACATAAGGTTAATGCTAAAGATTCTTTAAAGTGAGAAATTATTCAAATGAGTTTCTGAATATAAGATCCTATTCAACCTTGACTCAAACTCTTAGAGATAAAACTTGAAAATTGCAGCAACTTGAAATTATCGAATAATAATAAGTCTTTCTATGCTTCTAACCGCATTGATTCAATTAGGATTGAAGCAGTGACTTCTAAAGCTAACCCTTTATCATAAATATTGTGACAAAGGATAAGACAAATAGAGATGTAGGAATCTTTTCATCAAGTGGGAGGTATGCTGCAAATACATCCAAGTGAGTGGATGTAAATATGGCAAAGAGGAGCTTGACATTGTAGCTAGACGCTACATGAGTTCATATGGTTAGAAGGGCCTATGAGAGGGATAACCTAGTTAAGAGACAACAATATGAGGCAAAGTTTTTATAAATTTTTGCATGTTCTTTTTTCATTGAATTTATGATTAAATTCTTTGTTTTTAGAATCGAACTATTCTCTTGTTTTCATGAACATTCATGTTGATTAGATAATATTATGTTATTATCTTCTTAGTATAATTGTCTTTTGATTGAGTGGGAGTTTCTAGAATGTGTTTAGAAATCCAAAGGAGAATGTGTTCAATGAAGACTATGGTTAAAAGGGTGATGAGCTAACTAGCATGATTGGGATAGGAGTCAACATAGTTGTCTCCTGAACATGAAACTAGTGAACTTATTATCTAATTATCCTTTGTCTTATTTGAACAAATATGATTTGTATACTATAATCATCTAAAGTGACCAATTATGATCAAGTCTATTTGATTGAGCTTATGAAGACAAGTTCAATAGAGATATCTATGGAGTTAGAAACTCTCAAATATCGTTTCATTCAGGAAGAAGGAGATGTCAGGGACATACTACCAACTAGTCTTTAGCATTTAGAGGTTGAAGCAACCGAAGGATACAGAAAGTTTATGCTATCAAACATAGAAAGAACAAGATTGCTCAGACTTATGATGATATGAGCAATGTAACTTTTATGCAAGCTATTTGAATAGTGTTGGAAGATAATGAAATCGATGATCTTCTTCCATAAAGTTAAAACTAAGTTAACTTTTAACATAGTGTACTAAGTTCTAACGTGTTGCTCAGGTAACACTTGAGGAAAATGTCAAACTAAGAATTTCAGACAAATAAAATGTCAAGTTCTTTCTAACAAACAACAAGTGTATGTTGTGACAAAACGTCTCCCAATGAATGGGAGTAAGCTACGTCTTCCAGTGAGTGGGCATATACGAAAGCAAATATTACTCTTGATGCGCATATTGTGACTTTCAGCAATGTGATTCACCACATTAAACTTGAGTGTGAAAGACTGAAGGATCCAAGATCCATCAATCAGACGAACTTAGCTAAAGAGTGAGAGGATTCATCATCCAAGCCTAAGGGCAAGAAACCTATAAGGTAAACTTGATCTAGAGGAGGTCAATAGTTTCTATAAAGATGAAAGGCTACATTGATAATCCTTTAAGGGTTGTAGAAGGAGCAATCCACATGAGTAGTGGATGTTTCACAGAAGTATATGGCTTCATGTCAGATACAAAGCAAGAAAGAGAAAGAATCAAGGAATTGGGACTTGCACGCTAACTCTACATAGATAAACCACCCTGATTCACTCCATGCAATTGCAACCGACAAAATCACATCTTTGCTATCTCTTTAGTTAAGGATCGATAGGACCATGACTCTCAAATCCTTTGTTGGGTTTTGATGTTTCTTTTTTGATAATAATTCCATTTCTTGCCACATGCACACATTGATCTAAAGAAATAATCAAACTAGCAAAAGAGAATTTGCTAAATAATGTATGTTGAAGGGTTAATACCCTTATAAGTAAGTTGTGAAATTAGTCTACCTTGTAAGAAAGATAAGGAAACATTTTGAGAATATATTCTTTGCAATTGACAAACTATGACATTTGTGAACCAATAAATGTGAGGGCAAAACACAAAGCTTGGTGTTTCATTAACGTCATGGACGTTTACTCGAAATACAGTAATGTTTACTTGATTTTAGGCAAAGTGCGAAGCTGTTAGATAATAACTAAATCTAATCAGGAATCAATTAAAATAAAAGGACAATACCTTTTTTTTTTGGAACTAACAAGGGTTAAGAACATCCACGTGATTAGTTCAAGCTGCTTTGTGTACAAGAAATGGATTGTTAGGCAACTATCAATACCTAGAACCCTTTAACATAATAGAGTTGTTGAAATAGAGAGATAGACCTCTCCTTAAAATGGTTGAGTAAATAATGGCATAAGTGAAACCATCAGCCATATGTTGGTATGTAAACTCATAGCTATTATCTTCACACTTAACCAAATGCCCTCTTTGTCAGTCACGACCTTACCCTGTGAATCATGGATAGGCCTTAGATTAGGCCCAAGCTCGTTAAGACCATAAGGGTTAGCAACTTCATATATATAATTCTTCCTATGAGTAAGGAAGATTAGGGCTAGGGTATATAGGGTATCTCTTTGTGAGATGACATGAGAATTTGACAAAACACATCTTCATTAGTGAAAATGATGGCGGCTTAGTGACTGAGAGAAAACTGATGGACACAACGTTCATAAAACTCAAATGTCCTAGCAGGACATGAGCATTAATCATACTAAATCTCTCTAAGAGGTTCATAGTAACAAGGAATAACCAAGTGTTCCTAAGTTCACTAATCCGAGTAGGAGGATTGAGACCATTTTCACAACGAAAGAGGTAAGAGGTAAGTTATGAGAGAATTACCTCACACATACATAGGAAAAGAATCCTATGAAATTCCACTTCAGAGTAAATTGTCATCCATCAAATGACTATAAAGGGATAGATTCCCTAATGGATTAAATGTCCTCTTCATCATTTAGAAGGTGTGATGACTACCTATAAGTGTCTACAAGACACTAAAAGGACTTGCTAAGAAGAATTGTAAAGTGTCATACAGGAGGATATAGATTCTTTTTGAAACTAGCCAAGTATATGTTTGGGCAATTTGTCACCTAGCTAAGAGGTGATTGAGAACAAGTAGGTTCTTAAATCTGTTAGGGGCAAGTAAAACCTAAAACACTTAGTGGTTAAGGGGTACTACAATGGAAGGTTGTCCATTGTGCGTTTTTAACTTTGAACTTTAACTACGACAACAAGCTTAATATTGAAATTACATCAAGATGATGTGAAGATCGCTTTCCAATTTGGAAATTGGATGATGAATTCTACATGAAACAACTTGAGGGCTTCAAAGAAACAATCACCCAGGTAGTAGTATATGAGGTTTCGCAAGGTGAGAATCAAAGAATACTACATGAGTGCCAAACAGTCTAGTAATGATTCTTTGTAAAGTCATCCTTTTTCAAATGACATATATTTAGCTGAAACAAGTGTCAAGGGAGTTAAATGAATAAAGGATCAGAGAATCCTTAAATTCTGAGTTAAAAAATCATGGGTTGAACAAATAATATCTTGAATGATAAGGTAAATGGATATTGCACAAGGAAGATACAGTCTTTGCTACCTAAGACATGTACAAGTGTAATCCTTAGGCATCTTAGGATGCCAAACTGCAAACCCATGGACACTCCAAAAGTTCAGGGCACAAACCTAGAGAGGTTACATGTCCTATGAGGAATCCAACATAGAAAAAGTGGATAGAGTCCCATGTAAGACTATGGTTGGTAATATGAATGTACACATTGGTGTATATAAGACCAAACGTTTTTTGTCGGACTTGGAAGCTATTTTTGGTCTTGCTGTGAAAAAGATTATGAGAATAACCATGGATTGAGTTGCGAAGGCAAAAACTTACCTTTGAAAGGATACTCCAATACAAGGCCTAGGAAAATGCTAAAGGAGTAAAGAAATATACAAAGTATTTTTGTTATCCATGGAATTAGAACACAAAGCATGTTCTACCATCATTCAAGGTGCCATATGGCTAAAGTAGTTCCTATAAGTGATTAGGAATGAATGGTGGATAGAAGGATCCATATAATAGCATCTTATGATGAGGATCCTAAGTATCATAGCGAGGTAAAACATACATTTGATATATCTCTATGAGAGATATGCTTTCAAAGAGGGAAAGCGACAGTTCAATGATCTTCTGCTGACGCAATATAGGTAGATCCCCTTACTGAGCCCGTAGCTTGATATTCATTGACTTAGTGAAAATCTTAGGGCGTAAATAAAATATAAGGTCTTGAACTTCTTTTAGATGAAGATTACAGAAATAGTATGTATGTTATGAGTAAATATATATAAGGTATACAATTTTGTATGTCGTATAGGTCCGAAGAGGTTGGTTCACTCACACGAACAATCGTCTTCCCATGTTTTGCAGGGGTATGGGTGGGTAAGACGAGCAAATGATCACCATGAGATGGTTAAGAAGAATCTTTGCGTTTCAGTCACCTCAGTTAGACTGAGATGAGATCCATATGTGTATATATACACATAAAATGGATCGAAGCATGAATATAGACCTGTAGCTAGGCAAAGAACTCCTTTTCACAAATGAGATGTAAAGAGATATTGTGAAAAAGAGATTTATGGTTAGAATGTTGAGTACATTTTAGAACTAATGTCTATACGATGAAAGAGAAAGAAATTGACGTACACCATAAACCATTCATCATAGTATGCAATTCATACTGCATGTGTTTAAGAGTTAGACTACAACATGGGATGTAGATGAAAGATCCCTAGTTCACTATAGTGTGAGACCTAGGAAGGAAGAATCCTTCCATGATGCCCTTAACACTCAGGCAGCATCATGAAAGCTTGTTCGGTGAAAGCTACTTTAGCTAAAGCTCTATGATCACACTCGATTCGGTTAGACGAGTGAAAACTAGGAAAGTGACCAAGTCAATATGGACTGATGTTTAGTCAAAAAGGAAGATTTACTCCTAGATACATAAGATGTGCTAGTGTCTGTGGTCAACCCTTTACTAGCTCTATGTGTAGCTTGTAAGTGCGGACACTATTTGGTCTTATGTACACCAATGTATGAAATAGGAAAGAGTAACGGACGCACGATGGGAGGCCCATCAAGTGCGAGCGGGAGATGTTAGACTTTGGGTCCAAGTTAGCCCTTGATGGGCTGGACTTTTTGATTAGGATACAAATAGCCTAATCAAATTAGCATTAATTGCAGATTGAAGAATAAGTTAGTATTAATTTTGATATTGTTAATTGAGAAATAAGTCTTCATAATTAAGGAAATTAATTGAGAATTAATTCTCTTGATTACTAACTTGGAAGGCAAGAAGAGTGGACATCATTTCCTAATTAGTGGTCACCCTAAATCACTATAAATAGGAGGTTCCTCTTTCAGTTATTCCTCACCTTTGCTATTGAGTTTTCTAGCAATCTTTTCTCTCCTATCATTTTTCTTGTTCTAGTGATCTGTGTGCCTTCTAGTAGTCTAATACTTGTGTGGGCACTATTATGAAGCATTGGAGTTTTGACCCGGATCTGAATATGGATTCGTCCCGGTACGCTAGTCCATCCTCTCTCTATATTTTTCCTACAGAACTTATGAGTTCACTTACTTGAGTTTACCTTTCTTGCTTTTCTAGTTTACTAAATTGTATTAACTCGCTCCTAAACATGTGCTACCTTTTTGGATGCAATTATTTTAGTACTTAACTTATTTATATATGAACTTTATAAAAGTGTTTTTTTTATTAAGCATGATATATTATAAATAGAGATGAATTTAATTTCAATTATTTAGATTTAAAATATATATTTAAATAATTAAATTATTATCTTTTTTATATCTTAATTACTTAATCATATAATTTAATTTTAGTAGTTATTTATTCATAAAGTAAAAGCCGCAATCCGACCTATACTTCAATATGTGTGTTTGGAAGAGCTTAAATTTGAGAAATAAGTTCTTATTACGCAAGCCGAGAAAAAACTCCTCTCACATACTTACCTCGTATATCGTGAATCACAAATTATAAGCACTTATTACCTAAAAATAAACTCTTCCAAACGAGCACAATGTAATATTGTTTTGTTGTCAGTCCTCAAATCAAATATATCTTTTGTCGGTGCGGGAGAGTTAAGAAGGACCAGAAGTGGGGCCCCGGTGATGTGGAATCATGATTTACTGATTTTATTATTTTTATGTTTAATTGTCTGCCCCTCAGCTTCTCGCGCCTGCCAAAGGCAGCATCCAATTTCGTTATTGGATTGACTGAAACGTTGATTGATAATTCATCGCCTTTGTTCACAATAATAAGATCATCCTTGTAATTAAAATATTAATGCAACCTTAATCCACAAAAGCTGAGTTCGAATGCTTTGATAGACAAAACAATCTTGCATGCACGCATGGCTAATATAAGTCATTTTTCAGAAGAATTTTATTATACATAATATAAGTCACTTAATAAATCATATTTAATGCTTATTTGTCCTATTTTGACAAACAATAAATGATTAAATTCAAAAAATTAATTTAAGGCAGATTTAATGTTGGAAAAAAAATTTAAGGTATATTTAACGAGTTAACTATTATTCCTTAGATATGAGGGTGATTAAATGTGATTTAACAAGTTTTATTTTATAAAAATACAAACAAACAAAAAATTGTAAACAAACTAGTGTTGTAAGCTATATTTTAATTTAATTTATATCATATTAATGAAGTTCATCTCAATCAACTTCAACATGCTTTCTCAAAATGAAATGACTCGTATTCAAAACAATTTAAACTTGCAAAGTCCCGAGATAACATTTTCGAGAAATTAAAAAAAAGTTGATGTCCTCTAAATGATTTTGCATTAAAAAATGCATTACGGAAATTTCGAATGTTACTACATATTATGATCGAATTTGCGTAACAAGAGGAATTGGGGATGTGGTATATTTAAATTAGGGAAGTTTTCATCTGAAGACCATGATGAGACGTCATTATGTTTTAATCACTCTACTCATTAGACAGGTGCGTTTGAGTTGGAAATATCTAAATGCACCACAATGGGCCAAGTCCTTTTGAATAACAAGCCCATTCACCACGTTATCATTGCTACGGATAACAAAATAATAAAGTTGAAATCAAAGGCAGGTTAGGTTTAGTGGGAGAATTAGTCCCTTACTGAGTAACGAATTAAATTTTGAAATGAATTAAATTTTGAAATCTAATAGAAGGGGTGCCAACATTTATAACACAACAATACTTTAAATAAGATTGTCTTTAATAAGAGAATACTTATATTTAGCAAATGAAAAATAACAAAGTTGAAAACAACTATATGTCGTAAAAGTTACCTATGAATATAGCAATGCAGGGCTCTGAAGAGCCGTGAACTCTAATATTTCTTTGTTCAATGTCCTCGTAAGAATGATTTTTTTTGGCATCATCTCAAGTCAAAACATGACAATCAATTAAATGGAATTCGGTTCCAAACTCAAACCTCTCGATGTGTTGAAAATGTACGGTTGGTTCCAATTCTTGAGGTAAAAACTAGATAATTAATTTATAAATATTAAAGAAGCTAGTTATTTGTAGAAAATGTACGGTTGGTTTATTGAAAATACTCTTATTAATGAGTGTTTATTTGTAGGTGAATTAACAAAAAAATTCAAATAAGGATGCTAATTTTGCATGTATTTATCATGCATCTTGTATCAAAGCAAGAGGACGTCCTTTTTGCCCCCTACTATCTCATTGAAACTAATTAACCACACACTTATGACTTCAAAACAACAATGCCTTCAAGTGAATTCAAACTTCCTTCTTATTACATGTCAATCACTCTTGTTATTGTAGATGTGTGATTTATAAATGTTTGAACGCACCACAGACCTATAATGGTCATTCTCTTTTCAAAATCATTTTTTATTCCATGTATACGCTCCATCACATGCCAAATTGCCGTGTCGTGCAAAAGTTTACCATATATCCAATCTTTAAAATAATTCACTTGTGCAATTAATTTCAGTATTTATGTTCTTTTGTCCTCCAACCATGCATGTCTAATAGCGTCATTCGGTAATTATGTCTGACTTATGTGAAATCTCACCTAATTTTTTGTTCCAAATTTCTGGAGTCAAAAGGCCCATAGTTTTGGTCAATCCTTGATGTCTTCCAAAACTCTGTTTTCTGCCTTAAAGCTTTGATTTTGCAACAGAAACTGATAACAGATATTAGCGTGCTGCAACAGCTCTAATCGTTAAACCTCTCGCGTATAGTATGCAAATCATTGTGTATACAATATGAAATATTCTTCATTTTCTAGAATAAAATTTAGTTAAGAGATGCTTGAAAACAAAGTCTTGTTAAATAGGAAACAAAAAGAAGTTTGATCCATGACATATGATAAGTTTAGTTCTCCGATGCCGTAAATTTTCTACAATTATGATGACCAAAGAGAAATGAACTCAATCATGTAACTCTATGACTCTGACGTTCTGGCTTCTTTTATTGATGATACGACGTTTTCAAGAATTTTCAACATTCTCAGTTGGTTATAAGATAAAACTGAGCAACTTTTTTTTAATTGTCTGTTATGAAATTATTCAATAAAATATATCATGCATAAGTGTGTAAGTGCATTACACAAGGTGAATTTGTTTCTTGCGTCGCTCTTGTAGAATGTCTTGAATTTTTTTCTTTGGCGCCCCTTTGTCGTCTAATTAGTGTTTTTTTATATACAAATTGTTTTCAGTAATACATTTTCCCCCTATCCAAACAAGCCCACGTTGGCTTATAAACGTTAGAAAAAGGAAATATTAAATTAATATATATACGAATCATTGAGCAAAGAGAAGAGCTGAATTAATTATCATTATATATCATGCTGAATCCACTACTGAAACTGAATCCCCATTACCATAGGTCTTATGGACACTTGCCAGAATATGGAAGAAGACGAGGAAGTATCGTCATCAGAGCAACAAAGAGAAGCAAGAGACTCCTTTTAATCATAAACTGCCTCTTGCTCTGCGTAGGCAACACCGGTGGCCCTCTCATAACACGCCTCTACTTCATCCCCGGTGGCCGCCGCTTCTGGTTCTACACCTGCCTCCACACCTGCGGCTTCCCCATCCTCTTGCTTCCGCTAATTATCTCTTACATCCGTACCCGCAAGCCCTTCTTCTCCATCGACTCGCGTTTGTTTACTGCATCCGCCGTCATCGGTGTTCTCATGGGCGTCGACGACTACTTCTACGCTTACGGCTTAGCCCGCCTCCCCGCCTCCACTTCCTCTCTCATCCTCGCCACCCAGTTGGGTCTCACCGCCGCCTTCGCCTTCCTTCTCGTGAGGCAAAAGTTCACCCCTTTCTCTATAAACGCCATCGTCTTGCTCACAGTTGGAGCCGGTGTCTTGGCTCAGCATTCTTCTGGGGATCGTCCAAAAGGTGTGTTCACCAAGCAATATGCGATGGGATTCTTGATGACGCTGGTGTCGGCGGCGTTGAACAGCTTTTTGACGCCGATGTTGGAGCTTTTGTACGGCAAGAGCAAGCAGCCTTTGACGTACTCGCTAGTAATCCAGGTTAAGATCGTGATGAGCTTCACTGCTACTGTTTTCTGTACCATTGGCATGCTCATCAACAACGACTTCGAGGTTAATTGTCTCTTCTTCTTAATCAAGATCACAACCGCCTTATTGGCTTGTTCTGCGTATATATATAATATATGTATGTATGTATAAATATTGGTCTTTAATATAAGAGTCAATTCACTTATGTTTGAGAAATTAAAGAAGATACATAAGTTAGATTAAAATATTTATATTTATTATTTTTCTCTAAACCTAATTTCGCTAACTTATAAACTAATATATAATATGATAATATACAATATACGTTACGATTAATTAGTTTATTTTATTTCTTTAATGTCTTAAAAAAAGTCAATTATCACTTATTTTAGAGAAGACAAGTAATATATTAGGAAAGTTAGTGTGGATTATTATATTTTACCGGTGATGGGAAGGGAGGCGAGAGAATTTGGGTTGGGGGAGGCAAAGTATTACGTGGTGGCGGTGTGGACGGCGATCATGTGGCAGATATTCTTTGTGGGAGTAATAGGGGTTATCTTTTGTGCTTCTTCGTTGTTGTCAGGTATTATCATTGCCGTGTCGCTGCCGGTTACTGAAGTGTTGTCCGTAATTTTCTTCCGAGAGAGTTTCACAGCAGAGAAAGGAGTTAGTTTGGCGCTCTCTCTTTGGGGCTTTGTCTCATACTTTTATGGAGAGTATAAACAGCTCCAAAAAAAAAAGAAGCCTAGCGATCCCAATACTCCTCAATCCGACTTGCTTCCAACTATGTATGAGATATCAAAGAAAGAAATGTAATCAATAAAAAGGCTCATAATAAGTGAGCGGCTGGCATGCAATGAGAAATTTTTGCGTAAGAAATGACAACAGCCCATGCCAATCGATACACTATGTTCAGTATATTAAAATAAATTAAAGAAATTGAGAATATGAATTAGAATGAAAGCTAGTGTGGATTATTATATTTTACAGGTGATGGGAAGGGAGGCGAGAGAATTTGGGTTGGGGGAGGCAAAGTATTACGTGGTGGCGGTGTGGACGGCGATCATGTGGCAGATATTCTTTGTGGGAGTAATAGGGGTTATCTTTTGTGCTTCTTCGTTGTTGTCAGGTATTATCATTGCCGTGTCGCTGCCGGTTACTGAAGTGTTGTCCGTAATTTTCTTCCGAGAGAGTTTCACAGCAGAGAAAGGAGTTAGTTTGGCGCTCTCTCTTTGCGGCTTTGTCTCATACTTTTATGGAGAGTATAAACAGCTCCAAAAAAAAAGAAGCCTAGCGATCCCAATACTCCTCAATCCGACTTGCTTCCAACTATGTATGAGATATCAAAGAAAGAAATGTAATCAATAAAAAGGCTCATAATAAGTGAGCGGCTGGCATGCAATGAGAAATTTTTGAGTAAGAAATGACAACAGCCCATGCCAATCGATACATTATGTTCAGTATATTAAAATAAATTAAAGAAATTGAGAATATGAATTAGAATGAAAGCTAGTGTGGATTATTATATTTTACAGGTGATGGGAAGGGAGGCGAGAGAATTTGGGTTGGGGGAGGCAAAGTATTACGTGGTGGCGGTGTGGACGGCGATCATGTGGCAGATATTCTTTGTGGGAGTAATAGGGGTTATCTTTTGTGCTTCTTCGTTGTTGTCAGGTATTATCATTGCCGTGTCGCTGCCGGTTACTGAAGTGTTGTCCGTAATTTTCTTCCGAGAGAGTTTCACAGCAGAGAAAGGAGTTAGTTTGGCGCTCTCTCTTTGGGGCTTTGTCTCATACTTTTATGGAGAGTATAAACAGCTCCAAAAAAAAAGAAGCCTAGCGATCCCAATACTCCTCAATCCGACTTGCTTCCAACTATGTATGAGATATCAAAGAAAGAAATGTAATCAATAAAAAGGCTCATAATAAGTGAGCGGCTGGCATGCAATGAGAAATTTTTGCGTAAGAAATGACAACAGCCCATGCCAATCGATACATTATGTTCAGTATATTAAAATAAATTAAAGAAATTGAGAATATGAATTAGAATGAAAGCTAATGAAATAATATCACTCTGTTTGGTGTGTTGTCAATAAGATAGAAATGTTTTAATACTTTAATAAAAATGGTCACAAAAGACCAAAGTATCATTCAAATGAAAAAGTAAAACGTAAACTAATGAAAATAAAGTATGATCATGTTAGGTTTTTTTCAATACATTTATATGTTTGTGTTTGTACGTGAGTTTAAATTGTATGAATTAAAAACAAAACGTTTATTGTTTGTTAGAATAAAACGCCAAATGACGTTAATAACAAAAGTATAAAGTACATTATAAATGCAATACCAAAGAAGGCCAAATGATATTTGATGTGGGATGTGGAAGTTCCTTAGATATTGGATGAGTTTATAAGCCAATTGAGACATACGAGTAATTTTTTTCTAATAATAATAATAATCATCATCATCATCATAAAGTCAATCAATATTAAGACCCATAGTAACAATAAACAAAAGTTGGATACTATATAATACAAGCCAAAAACTCGGAACCATGGGCATATATGAACGTTTAAAATAAAGAGTGATGAGTATGTGTTCGATCAAATGGGAAAAGAAGGAAAAAAAGAGTGCCAAAAAAGATGCGAGTCGATAACGTTTAACAAGTGAAAAGAATGCAGAGAAGTCATATGCTTCGGAGATCTCTTACACTAGCGCAGAAGGGGCCTTTCTTTCTTGGCCAATGTTCAAACTTTAAAAGCTCTGTCTGAGTTGGTTTTCTCTCTCTCTCTCTTGAATACCGCACCTTTTTCTTTCCTTCAAAATGGGCGATCAGAACCACCAGAAACTTCCACCGGACCGGCGTTCTAACATCCTAGCCAGTGGTAGCAATAAGAAAAAGAAGAATGCATCTTCTCAGGGAACACAGGACACTCATATGGCTAATGAAGTATCTCCAGCGACTGAAGTTTCCATGGATCATGACGATTCTCACAAAGAAAGCATAGATAAGACTCAGGAGGTTCATACATCTTACAAGGACTCCCTCTTTGGATTCAATGGGATAGCTAATGGAGGGGAATGTATGGAAGATGAGGACCTGCTTTCTGACGCCATTAACATGGAATGGGAGATGCCAGAGTTAATAGAGGAGGTCACGGCTCTAATGAAAATTCATCCAGTCGTTCCTATCACAATAGAGGAATATATTGCTTGGTGTAGGCCTTGGAATGCTGCACTGATTCTTACAGTGTTAGGTAAGTAATACAATATCTACACCTTAAAAGCCTACCTCAGTAGAATATGGAATACACCTCACTTTGACTTGTTGATATGCCCAATAACTACTTTGTCGTGCGTTTTCTGCAAAAAGAAGGTTGGGGGCAATTATATCATAAAGTTCTTTATGGGGGTCCCTGGGTTGTTCAACAACACATTGTTTTCGTTCAAAAATGGTCTCCAAATTTCAACCCCTTTAATAACCCACTGGGGAGGATAATCACTTGGGTCAGAATCCCCAATATACCAATGCAATGTTATAACCATGAATTTATTACAAGGTTGGGTAATTATATAGTCAAAACAATGAAGGTGGATATGCTTACCCCATCTACCACCTCTTCTGAATCAACAAGAATTGAGCGAGGAAAATATGCTCGAATTTGTGTAGAGCTTGATCTTCAGAACAAACTTGTTTCTCGCATCATTGCAGCGAATTCAGTGTATCAAGTTGAATATGAGGGACTTGGATTGATTTGCTTCTCAAGTGGACGATATGGCCAATACAAGGAGAATTGCCAATGGACATATAGGAATATGCCTTAGTCAGATTTTGCACATCCGATGCCAACTACTCCAATGGTCACTAAGCTGACGTCGATGATTCCCACACACAGTTCTGCAAAGCATTTCAGAGAATGGATGATCATGGGAAATACTAGAAGAGCTCATTTTTGCGCAGGAGGCACCAGCCAGGGAGTTCGTCGAAACAGGGGAACGGCACAAGATTTTCCCAGAAACGTCATAGACGGTCGACGTGCCTCGCGCTACCACGCTCTCACCGATCTAGAGGAAGGAGACGACTTGGTGATAGGACAAGGGTAGGTCATTATGGCCTCGGACTCGGTAGGCAAGGGAGTAGAGGAAGTGCATGACACTTAAGATGATGGCTCTAGGGATTCACCCGTGACCACACGAGTAAACTTCTCTCAGCGTAATGGAGGCGGTAGTCAGTTTGGGTAGAGGAAGGCCATGCTTGTCAATAAGGGTAGAGGTAAAGAACTACATAAGGGTTAAAGGAAGGAAATCGAGCCCAAAATTACAAAAATGCAAGTGAGGCAAAAACATTGGGCCAGGAATCAACCAAGAAAGTAGTTGGGCCTACGAAAATAACCTTGGGCCGATGAGAACACCTTGTAGTGGGTGGATCAATAGACCAACTTGGTGCTAATGCCATTTTAGCATCACAACATGAGAGTGGGCATCATAATGGGTCTCTTTTATTGCTGGATGGACCCAAGGAAAATGTAACAAATTCTCTTGATGCTTTTAGTAAGGAGAAATGTGAACAAAGCATGTGTGTGGTAAAAAGAACCCCCCCTTTTGTCTTCCATGGCTAAATCTTTAGATGACGACATTGGAGATGATTTTATGGATGCAACACTGGCTACAGGGGACTAGCATGGTTTGATGGAACATACCACACGGGTTGAAGAGTCTCTTGGTAATTAGTAAGTGTTACCATTTTTTCTAAGTTTAATTATGATAATTGCTTATTGGAATTGTAGAGGTGCTGGGAAACGGAATTTTCCTCATATTGTTAGAGATTTAGTAAATACTAATAATATAGATATTTTGTGTTTGATTAAAACTCATATTGGTGGTAGCAGGGCTAATGTGGTGAATTGTAAATTGGGTTTTAGTAATTGGATTAGATTGGAGGCCACTAGTTATGCGGGGTGCATTTGGATCCTTTAGAATGATGATGCTACCCAGGTGGATTATCTCTTCTCTAACACCCAAATTGTTCATTGTAAATTGTTTAATAAGCGAACAAGTGATGCTTTCTTTGTCACTTTTGTCTATGGAGAGACGGGGGTGAGTATGAGAGAGAGTTTGTGGGGTTCTTTACAAGATATTGCTCAAGTTACTGAGGAAGCCTGGATGGTCATTGGTGATTTCACTGTTTTTGTGGATCTGATAGATAAAGTGGGGGGATCTGCTCCTCCTCTTCAAGCTATGAAACAATTCTCGGATTGTATTAGTAACTCGCACTTGCTGGAAATACCCATCGTTGGTGAGCGCTTCACTTGGGGAAAACAGGGGGTGAAAGAAAGACTTGATTGGGTATTTGGCAATCTCGTGTGGCTGCTCAGTCACCCAAATAGTAAGGTCTTTCATCAACTCCATATAAATCAGATCATTGAGTGGTGCTTGTCTCGAATGGTGCCAATTCCCCAAATCAACAACCCAGGTGTCGTTTCAGTTACCGTCCGATGTGGGCATTGGAAGATAGCTTCTCTCAAGTGGTTTGTAAATCTTGGGAAAATATGAATTAGGATTAGGGAAGAATAAAGTTTGAAACTGAGGTCACCATATGGAATTCTCGTGTTCTTGGCAGCATCCCTAAACAAAAAATGAACCTTCTCAGGTGGTTAGAGGGTATTGACAGAGCTAGGCAAAATAATACCTCCAATGGCCTGTTTAAATTGGAGCACAAACTTTGGAATGAATATAGAAAACTAAATGCATAAGAGGAACTCCTTTGGTATCAAAAATCTAGATGTAAGTGGCTTGCTTGGGGAGACAAGAACACTAGGTATTTTCATACCTCGGCTTTGCTTAAACGGAAGAGACAATGCATAGGGGCTCTCCAAGATGAAGAGGGAAACTGGGTTACTGATCCAGAGCAATTGAGAGAGAATGCTGCGAAATCCTTTAAAATCCTCTATACTAAAGACAATCGGTTTCTTGATTCCAGGCAATGGATTGCACATTTCCCATCTCTGAATGCCAGGGATGATCTTTTGATACATAAAGATGGGGAGGATATGGAAATCAAGAATGTTGCTTATAAGATGGGGGCTTTAGAGCTCATAGACCAGATGGTCTCCAAGTATATTTCTTCTAAACTCAATGGTCTCATATTGGGGATAAGATCTATGATCTTATTAGAGATGTTTGGCACCACCCAGAGAGGGTTAGGGATATCAATCATACCCATTTTGTCCTTATTCCAAAAACTGATAACCCCTTGACTCTTAAGGATTTTTGCCCTATCTCTCTTTGCAATGTCATTTTCAAGATTATCACTAAGATCATTGTGGAAAGAATGAAAGGGGTGATGCAATATCTGATACAGCCTTAATAATATGGTTTTATTGCGGGTCGTCAAAGTAGTGATAACATCATTCTCGCTCAAGAAGCTATTCATACTATGTGGAGTAGGAGGAGGAAGAAAGGAATAGTGGTGATTAAGGTTGACATGGAAAAAGCTTATGATCGCCTAGATTGGAATTTCCTTCAATCAACTTTGCTCAGTGTAGGGCTTCGAGATAAACTAGTGAACCTTATTATGGCTTGTACATCCTTGGTGTCAATGAAAATCCTTTGGAATAGAGTTGAATCCCCGACCTTTAAACCTACAAGGGGCGTTCGCCAAGGTGATCCACTTAGTGCATATTTATTTGTACTCTGCATGGAACATCTAGGTCAGTTGATCATCAAGGAAGTTCATGAAGGAAATTGGAAAGGGCTTCGCTTTAATAGACATACTCCGACAATTTCTCATTTGTTCTTTGTGATGATCTCTTATTGTTTGGTGAGGCCACCAAGGATTAAGTTGATCTAATGCGAGAAACTATGAAATCCTTCTGTGAGGTTTCAAGACATCAAATAAGCCTAACCAAATCCAAGGCTTTCTTCTATAAGAATGTGCATTTTAATAGAGCACTTGAACTGACCTAATACCTGGGGATCAGAATTATGAGTAACCTTGGTAAATATCTTAGTGTTCCACTTCTACATCATCGAGTTACTAAGGCCATTTATTTTTTGATCATTCACAGGGCAAGGAAGAGGTTAACCAACTAGAAAGCCAGATACCTTACCATGGCAGGTAGGATGGTTTTGATTAAATCCATTTTGTCCTCCTTACCAAGCTATCATATGCAAACTGCATTTCTACCTAAAGGCATATTACAGGAGTTGGAGAAGGTGAGTTGTACTTTCCTCTAGAATCAAGGACAAGAATGGAGGAAAATGCATGTCATTTCATGGGAACAAATCAAGCAACCGAAGGGAGAGGGGTGTTTGGGTATGAAAGATCTACAGCACCAGAACATTGCCTTTATCATGAAACTCTGTTGGGGTATCCTAACCAAGAGCGAAGCCCTTTAAGTTAGATGTTTGAAAGGAAAACATGGGTGTGGAGATAATGACTACCCAATGGTTTGAAAGAAACAAAATTCCTCCAATGTGTGGTGTAGTATCACTACTTTTGGGACAGCTTCTATCGAGGAATTGGACGGAGATTACACAGTGGAACTACAACCAATGCCTAGTGGGATCTATAGACCCCACTTGATGAACCTCTAATACACTTTATTGATTGCAATTTCCATACATTAGAGCCAGGTGCCAAAATATGTGACTTTGTCTTGGAAAATGGTGGTTGGAACATACCAAAATGGAGAGAGTATCTGCCAGAATGGGTCCTCAATGTTATCATTCAGGTTAACCCGCCATATGGAAATGGAGATTATCTTTTCTGTTGGAGGAATGCTTCGGATGGCCAATTTAGTGTCCGTGCTGCCTATAATTTCATATCTACCCAGCGGAATTGGAATGGTCCGACTCTGTGGAAGAAAGTATGGCAATTACCTGTTCCGGAGAAAGTGAAGATGTTCTTTTGGCAAGTCATTCTTGAGAAATTACCTACCAACTCACTCAGAGCTATGAGAGGTTTATCAGTTAGTGACGAGTGTTCTTTCGAGTGTCACCAAAAAGAAACTGTTTTACATATTCTCCATGACTGTGAGATGGTGAGAGAAGTATGTTTACATTTTATTCACCCTAACACTCGGTTTTGCTTTTTTTGTTGTTCTGATTTACAGGTATGGCTCAAGGAAAACATGTCCCTCCCTTTGGGAAAGGCTTATTTTCATCGCTGGCCATGGATCCGGATTTTCAGTATTTTGTGTTGGTTGCTATGGAAAAATAGATGTAAGGGCATCATGGAAGGAGCTCGAGTTCAAGCCAATGAACTTTTTCATGGAGGCATGTATCAACTCATGGAATCCAACCTTTCTGACACTCTAAAGCATCAACTTTTCCGTTTCAATGGTGACAAGGATCGCACTTGGCAACCTCCACCGAAAGGATATGTTTGCCTGGCTGTCGATGGATCGGTTAACATTCACCGGAATGCAGCATGTAGAGGATTGGTTCGGGATGATAGGGGCAACTGGGTTCTCAGATTTCAACACAAGCTAGGATTCGTTCGGTCAACGACAATAGAACTTCTTGCTTTATTCCCAGGGCTATAGTTATGTAAACAATATGGTTTCCCTAAAGTTGTTGTTTATACATATTCACTTGAGTCATATCACTTGATCATGGAGATGGGGGTGTTAATCATCCCTTGAGATCAGAGATTAAGGAGGTTAAAGATTTACTTTACTCTGAATGAGACATTGAACTTCGGTATGCACCAAGGGATACAATTAGGTGTGCTGATTACTTAGTAAAGGATGCTCAGTACTTAGTTCAAAGTTTGGTCATTTTGCCAGTCCCCCATTCAGGGTGTATTTCCTTAGGGCAGATCTGCTTCATCCCTTTTGATGTTGATTATGTAATGTAATTTGTACTATCCAAGTTAACTTGGCCATTATCTATATAAAAAAAATAGGGGGTCTTTCTTTCACTACTACAAAAAAGGGATTTAGTGGCGTAATTCTTATGGCAGTTTTTTCAAAAAGCGCCAAAGATAATTATTTATTTTTTAAAATAAAGGTTATTTTAAAGCTTCGGCGCTTACAATTATAAGCGTCATAATAGGCGTTAACTTTATATGACGCTTTCCTGAATAAGCGCCAAACATTGTCATCAATATTTTTAAAAAAAAAACAATAAGAAGCTTTGGCGTTTTATGTGGAAGCGCCAAAGCTTCTTATATTTTTCAAAAACCAAGAAAGGAAAATATAATAGGAAGCTTTGGCGCTTCCTTAAAAAGCGCCAAAGCATCCTATATTTTTAAAAATATATATACATATAATATGAAATTTAATATATTATTTCTTCCTTCCATTTAATCTTCCTACGGCCTTACACATATGTTTGACAAAAGAAGTTTAATTTCTTTCTGACTATTGTAATATGCCTATTGTATTTGCATTATGCATTTTTAAAAAAAAATTAAATCAAATTTTTTTTTTTAATTTGGGTCATAACATTTATTATTGGTAAAGGTTTAATAGTTACAGTCAATGTAACACTATATGATATCTTTGCCATACTTTTTGTTCTTTCATTTTATAGATCCAATATTGTATGCTTAAATATATTATTGTCACTAGTATTAACTTGCACTTATAATGAAGCGTAAAACTGAATGAGCTCCATGAAGTTCATCAATTTTTTTTTGTAAAAAGGCCACATTCCAAAAGAAAAAACTAAAAAATATATATTATAATAGGAAGCTTTGGTGTTTCCTAAGGAAGCGCCAAAGCTTCTTATGTATTTTTAATTTTTTTTAAAAAGCCACATACAAAAAAAAACTAAAATAAAAAAGAAATATTATAATAGTAAGCTTTGGCACTTCCTAAGGAAACGCCAAAGCTTCTTATAGGAAGCTTTGGCCTTCCTAAAGAAGCGCCAAAGCTTCCTATGTATTTTTTTTAAAAAAAAAGGTTCAGTCAGCTTCTTTGATTGTGTGTGTCTAGTTATAAAGTAAATTTAAATTAAGTGTTTTTTTTTTTCACTTGGGTCATTATATTATTATACATTTATCATTGTTAAAGGTTTGATAGTTACAATCAACGTAAAGTTATATGATATGTTTGTCATACTTTTTGCTCTTTCTTTTTATAGATCCAAATTATCTGCTTGAATATATTGTTGTCAATAATATTAACTTACACTTATAATGAAGCGTAAAACTGAGTGAGCTCCATGAAGTTCATCAAATTTTTTTATAATGAAGCGTAAAAGTAGTATATACTTGACCATTGTTAGAAAAAGAATCAACACATAAAATATAGTTAAACTAACCAATTACATAAACACAGTGCCAAAACTTCATATTGAAAAAATAAAAAATAAAAAACACAATAGAAGCTTTGGCGCTTTCTAAAGAAGCGCCAAAGCTTCCATTTTTTTTTTTAAATTTTATTTTGAAAATGGGAATTGAAGCAATGACATTCTTTTATGAAGCGCCAAAGCTTCCCCTGTTTACAAAATTTAAAAACCCTGCCATTGACATCCCGCCATTATCGCTCTCCCGCTTGTCACTTCCCATAACTTCGATCCATTACTCTCTCACTTTATTGGTCTACTAGCTTTTCTTATTCGTTATCCCCACTCCTTCCTCTCTTTGATGGCAACAAGTAGAAGTAGGAGATCCCTAGCTTGTAAGCATTGTTTTTTAAACATTTGATCCTTGTTTTCTTTTTTTTTTTTTCTTTTTGGTTAAAATTTGCAATGACTCTTATATGTTTGCTCATATTTTTTATTTTTTAAGTATTGATTTGAAGTTTCAACTTTGTCAGCTTAAACTTCCTATATATTGTTAGTTTTTTAATTTTTAAACTTACAAATTTATAATATTGTAGTAATTTTGTTGTAATACAAATCATTGTAGTTAATGTTTTGTATTTTTTACCATTGTATTGTGATTTGTTTGTTTTATCAAGAAAATAAAATAATTAAAAAAATGATCATCATCGTTTTATATTGTAATTTACCTACTAGATGAAATGTATAGTCATTTACTTGCTAAAAAATTATATATGATTATCAGGCATTTATTTTTACATTACACCGTATAGAAAAATAAATATTTAAAAAAATTATTTAAAAAAAATTAAATGTCATCCTTTAGCACTTATTAAATAAGTGCCAAAGGAGGCACCCTCGTTTGGCGTTTATAAAATAAACGCCAAAGGAGGGTCCCTCCTCCTTTGGCACTTGTCAAATAAAACGCCATAAGTAATTAATTTATTTATTTAATTTGATAAAGTAATGTATGACGTTTTTATAGATTGAAAAGCGCCATAGGTATTTTTAATGGTGTCAAAAGCTTTGGCGTTTCTTAAACGCCAAAATATGTTTTAAAATAAGCGCCATTATACCGCTTTTTTTGTAGTAGTCTTTCTTTCTTTACTGGGCAGAAAGGGTCTTTAATATTATATTGATCTCTAACTAGTGTAAATATCCCCGATGTAAAAAGTATGAGGCTCTTTACACCCATTTTACAACCAATGTAGAAACTGACATAGCTACAGCGGTTGTAGTAGTCACAGTCAGTGTAAAACGTTCTAATTTTTCTTAATAATTTTTTTTTTTGTTTCAGAACAAATCCAGCAGCAAAACAATAGTAAAAAGAGAAAACATGAACTAAAAAAATAAATACCTGGATAAATGGGAGAAGACAGAACACAAACCCACAGGCCCCAACAAACGAAGAGACAAAACAACAAAGATTGAAAAACAAAATAACAGAAGGAAATGACTTTTTACAGAACATAAAAAAGAGGAGAAAACAGAGAATATATGTTACTAAACCTTGAACAACGATGAAGAATATCAAGTTTGATGGGCTACGATCTAAGTTGAGGGGTGCATTAATTATCAACGAAAATTTATTGATCAGGTACAATAATTAAGCTGGAGTTAGGTCTGCCATAAGATTCTTTAGGCGTATAAATTGATTTGAACGAAAATCAATACAACAAATTAAATATGCTAAATAGTGCAAGCTAACTAATTAATGACTAATGGCTAATTTAATCAAAAAATGCTCCGATATCATAGTGATATACTTTATTTTTTAAAAATGAAAAAATAAAATTAAATGTTATATGATTACAAAATTGTTAGAATGGTGTGATAAAATAAAAAAGAAGACTTACATTAGCATTTATACAAATGAATGTGTGTTTTTTAAAATTGGGGAGACACTACCACCTGATATCCGGTGCCATTTTTAGACCCAGGCCTTCTTAACTAAGTTAAATATTCGAGCAACTGACCAGTCCGGACTCGAGGGACTAGAGGAGCGATAGTGCATCATTCAAATGTTCTATATTGCTTGCAAGTAAGCTTTTATAGGTTTCATCCTTCTTACAACAATTTAATTAAAAAAAGGACTATCTAAAGGCTCCTCCAAATCTAAACTCTGACTTTTATTGTGTTTTTATTATAAAGTTAAAGACAGACATTTATTGTCAATGGAAGTCAAAAATAAAAATAAAAGCATAATTAATAAGCTCACATGTTTTGTTTTAAATATTGACTAAATAACCAGGTTCCCGACTTAATAATATAATATTGACAATTATAATTTATTAGTAACCGCTTCTTTTCACCGTTCAAAATCAATCTAGACTGTCTAAATTGGTGATGAGCACACTATGTTCATCAAACTCATGAGCAAAAAATGTGCTCCCTTTCTATTCATCATTATAAAACCATAATATTAATATTAATTGATATCACAATAAACCTTAGTAGATGCATCACAATTATCCATTATCCTCTTGCTAAGTACTAAAAAAGGTTTCTAAATTTTGCAAGTTTAGTCCGCTCGTCCTATAATATAAAAAAAAAAAATTGTTTAATAAGACTATACTATTTGTATTCAATTTGAATAATTTAAGTTTGAATTTTATTAATTATTCTAAAACAAGCTAGTGCATCACATCCAAATTATTAATTTGAATTTTATAATTTAATTGAGTTAATTAATATGAGATTTTTGTTTTTTTGAAACACCATAATCATTTTTCTTAATTAATTGTCTTTATCTCTTGCTTACTTGATTATTGTTGAAAGATGATCAACATGGGTAAATTAGGAAAAGATTAACAAATATAGAAAATAGGTCTTACATTAAGATAAAGATTAACTCCCCAATTAAGTCATACATTAAAGACAGAAAGAATTAATTTTTTGTAAGTCATTAATATAATTGTCTTTTATGACCATCATATCTAAGAGTTTTATCTTTATTTATAGGGTTAAAGGTCATATTTGCTCCAAAAGTTTTTACAAATAAGTTTTGAGTATTCAGAATTGTTTACTTTTTCTCGAAGTCACTTTGGAAGTATTAATAATGAAGTAATATTGCCCTTTTTAACTGTTAACGTTTACTTTTTAAAAATGAACATTAAAAATGAAGTAATATTAGAATTAGTTTACCGTTAACTCTTACTTTTTTGACCCACTTGTGTATGTGTGGCAAGCTAAGGGTCTGTTTGCCAAAGCGGTACAGCCCCTCAACCGTACGTTTAACTTTAAAAAAGCCCATTGACCATTTTGACACCGTTTGGCAAGGCTTCTATTTTCATTGGGCTTTTATCACCAACGTTGCTTTTTCTTGAAGCTAATTTGAGTAGCTTTTGCATTTACTTTCACTGCAATTCTCTCTCTTCCCATCGATATATCTGCAGAAACTGTTGGCTTCCAATTAATATCAATGGCTCACCAAACTACTTTGGGGTATATTTTTTTAAATTATAATTTCAGTTATTTTAATCAAATTTTGTTTATGTTTTCTCACTTCAAGTATATATATACAGACCTGAGCAGCAAGTAATTTTCTTACAGACAATAATTTAAAAAGACACAGACACACTTGCAAAAATCAAAATATTTACTAAAAAAGATTGAAGAAAACCAGAATGATTTTCACTAATTTTCTTGCAAACAATAATTTAAAAAGACACTGACACACTTGCAAAAATCAAAATATTTACTAAAAAAGATTGAAGAAAACCAGAATGATTTTCACTAATTTTCTTGCAAACAATAATTTAAAAAGACACAGACACACTTGCAAAAATCAAAATATTTACTAAAAAAGAATGAAGAAAATCAGAATGATTTTCAATAATTTTCTTGCAAACAATAATTTAAAAAGACACAGACACACTTGTAAAAATCAAAATATTTACTAAAACAGAATGAAGAAAACCAGAATGATTTTCAATAATTTTCTTGCAAACAATAATTTAAAAAGACACAGACACACTTACAAAAATCAAAATATTCTTACATCATATGTATGTAATATTCAATAGCATCCATGCCCTTTTCAGTTATTTTGCATCTAAACGGGCTTTTCAAACTCTAATCCAAACAGGTTCAAGGTTAGAAAAAAAAGTCACTTCTACCACCGCTAATTCAAACACAAATCACATTTACATTTTCACTTTTAATCCTACCTTACTTTTTCAAAAGTCAGATAAAAAAAGAAGTCACTTCTCTACCGCTAATCCAAACGGGCACTAAGTGAAAGAGAATAGTCCATGGGGTGGGCAGCAAAAAAAAAAAAAAAAAAAGGAATTGTCCATGGGCGGCGCAATCTGCCTTAGCCACGATCCAAGAGAGTTCAACTACAAGCATGTAAAAAGTCTCCAACAATAAGGATCAATAAAATATGAGCTGACATTTCTCTTTCCAATCAGTAGGGGTGAGCATGGTGCCCAGTAGCCCGGTGCGCCCACCCTGGCCCTGTAAAAAATTGCCCTGCCCAGCCCTAAAAAAGTGACCCGAAAAGATTTTGGGCAACTTTGGGCGGGCTAATAACCGGGCAGGGCCGGGCATCGGGCAAGGGGTGCTGCCCTGCCCATTTGGCCCTGCCCTGAAAATTATTTTCATTTATTTAAAATATAAAATTTCATATCAATTAAATATTATTTCATATATATATTTTTATTTAAAATATATATTGTCTATTGTATAATACTCTTCTGATCCTCTCTTTTTTGCCCTAACCACTAAACACTATCTACAAGTAGATTTCTTCCTTTCTTCTTTACTTTGTGCTGTATTAAATTATAGTTGCTTTTTATTTTCTTTCCAGATACTTCATCATTTGATCAACTTTTGGGACATTGAATTGATGCAAACTACTTTGACTTCACGGCTTTAATTACAATCATTTTGTTTTCTTATTTATAATGGATTATGAATGTTGTGTAATTTTTAAAGTATGGATATTTGTTAAGACATATGGTATTTTTTAAATTTCAAGACTCAAGTTGTAGACTTATTTTGAAATATCCCAAGATGTGAAATCATCGAATATATTTGAAGTTTACATTACTTAGGGCGAAGTTAAGACATATATGGTATTAGTAACTACAGGAATGTTTATGAAATTCATAAGGAATTATTTTTTTCATAAGTGGACAAGATAAGGCGTTATCACTTGGGCAGGGAAGCCCACCTTGCCCAACCCACCCTTGCCCAGCCCAAAATGGTTAGGGCTTTGAGCGGGCAGGGCCGGGCATCGGGCTACAAAATACAGCCCGTTCATCCTTTGGGCAGGGCATCGGGCAGGGGTCTCACCCTGCCCAACCCTGCCCATGCCCACCCCTACCAATCAGCTTGTCACATATGCATAAGTGAGTCAAAAGCATTATTTAACAGTCAACTAACTTTGGTGTTAAAAAGGTTATATGGCTCCATTTTTAATATTTTCGGGTCTGACATTTAATAACAAAAACAAAATTTTCGGATACTCAACTCCATTTATAAAAAGGACAAAACTTATCTCCAGTGCATGATATCCAGTACTACCAGTTCACCAATTAGACAGTGCCTTTTGGATTTTTTAAAAAACTCAGCATTAACGGCATTCACTCACCATTTACCCTCTCCATCTCCGTTATTTTCCAACTGCAGCGACAATCATGGAGGAGTACAATCGACGGAGGGGCATAGGCTGTATAATCGATTCTTGTAAAGAGTGACAAAGGAGAAAAGAGTGATTCGCTTGTTTTAATTTTTTTGGGTCATCTTTGATTGGTGCATGAGTTATATAAACCCTTTGAAAATTTTCCCCAATTTTTCTAGTTCATGATTGATGATAATTGGATATGTTTTGGAGTTTGTTTTCTAGGATATTTGATTCCATTTCGATTAGCTAGAAGCACAGTATGAATGTTCACATGGAGTTGGACATGCCAAACGATAAGTTGCTTTGGAATTGATGGAGGAGATACCAGATTTCAAACATTGTAGACACAAGACCAAGTCCAAGGCTGAACCACGGAGGCTGGGGAGCAAAGAATTCAGATCTTAAAGCCATCATTATTTACGTCAGGTGTTAAGAGATATTGGTGCTCATTGATTGGTCAAAACAAATGACCCAAGCATTTGGTTGGTCGAAACAAAGAATTCAATAAATAATTCGAACTAATATAGAGAGGTGTGTTGATTGCCGATGTAGCTGTCTTGGCAGCAAAAGTCTTTGGGTTGCAATTGGGGAATAACAGAGTCGAAGATGGAGAGAGCATAACGGGGTTAATGCTGAGTTGTTTAAAAAATCCAGATGACACTGTCTAATTGGTGAACTGGTTGTACTTGATATAATGCACTGGAGGTAAGTTTTATCCTTATAAAAACTACCACGGCAAAAATATCGTTAACCCATATTTATAAAAACTACCGCGGCAAAAAAATTAAAGACCGATGAATATTTGTTCGATGAAATGGAAAAAGAGAAGAAACTTAAAAATAAAAAAGAAAAAAAAATAGGGCCATAGATGTGAGTCAATAACGTTTAAGAAGTGAAAAGAATACAGAGAAACCATCCGTTGTGGACCAAGTTTACTCCAATTTTATAACGGACCAGGTTTTTCTATTAAGCAAAGCGCTAATCAGGAAGATATAATCAGATATGTACAGTATAAATCTGATCTGATGGTCCAGATTTGTTTTTTTATAAGTTTATATTTTTTTAAAAAAATTTATTGTAATAAGTATAGAATCTAAAAAATGTTTTTTATTTAAAAAAATCATCAATTTAAAAACTTAAATCTTGATCATTCAGGATCAGATCTGGACGGTCTAGACCTGATTAGCTCTTCTTGAGGTCATTTTTATAACTAGTGTAGAACATGTAGTAACACCAGTTGTAGTCACAAGCCGTGTCAAGTGTTCTAATTTTCCTTATAAATTTGTTATGTTTCTGATGGTAGGGTAGGAAAATTATAATTTAGTAAGAAGGCTTTTGTAAACGTCTCTAAAGCACTCATCACAAACGATTGGCTTTTCTACAACGAATTCAAATATCCCAAAGCCTTTAATTTGGCTGTGCCCAGATAAACATACAGGTTGATTGTAGAATGCCAATAGTCTGATCTGTTCTAAATTATATTTTCTGTCCAGCCCCGCCCAGCCTCAAAAACAAAAAAAACAAAAAAACAAAAACAAAACAAAACAAAATTGAAAAGAAAAATTATAAAGTATAAGGTACACACATAATTAATTTTGGTAGTTATAGCTGTAAAGAGTCTCAAATTCAGTGGAAACAATTTGATTTAAGGTACGTGAGTTTAAATTGTATGAATTAAAAACAAAACGTTTATTGTTTTTTAGAATAAAACGCCAAATGATGTTAATAACAAAAGTATAAAGTACATTATAAATGCAATACCAAAGAAGGCCAAATGATATTTGATGTGGGATGTGGAAGTTTCTTAGATATTGGCTCTATATGGCCCAGTCTCGTTTCTGTACTCAACTTGCATGGTTTGGATTTCTAGCTACTTCGAGCAAGTTTCGTACCTAATCCCAAAGTGGTTCCTCTTCTCCCAAGGGAGTCGTTCCAGATGGATTATGTCTTGTTCGCTTATTAGAAATGAGAAAAATAACCAACATCGAGGTCTAACAGTGTAGCCCTACTAGATCTTTTGGGTCTGAGTTTGAATTCCGGAGGAGATACTTATATTAGAAGGAGTAGCCACGAATCCAAATCAGGTACCGGATATAATATCAAAACAAAAAAAAAAATAGAAGCCAGAATATCATAAATCCATCATCCTTCTAAGCTACCAGGTTAAATCTAGGAGCACCAAAGCTCTTTCTTGTTCTTTTAGGGGTTGATTGGTATAAGGCATTTGGAAGGGAGGGGAAGGAAAATTTATATGAATTCAGTTTTTTTTAAAAACAAAAAATTAGAGAAGTAAGGTTGAAGGTTCTTAATTAATTTTTGCTGAAATACTCATAGCTCCCTTGAACTTTAACTCAGTTGCAAACAAAACCTCCCTCATCTTTAAAATTTTTAATATTATTACACCCTTAACTTTGGGATTTGACCATCAAGCCCCTATTGTAAAAAATGGTTAAATTTAACGGAATTTAAGCCATGTCAGATTATTTTAAATTACTTGGCTGATGACTTGTAACTCGTATTTATTAATTCATTCTAAATTAAAATTCAGAAGGACGACTTTTTAATTCTACAAATAATAATCCCTAATCCTCATCCTCTTCATGTGTCTACCTCCTTATGTCTCTTGTTTGCAACGTTATTTCCTTTCAGTTTTAAATCATCTTCGTCTTCCCATGAAAATGATGATCAAAAGGTTAAGGCAATATGTAAACAAGGAGAATTGGCAAAGATGAGCACAACGGCATTCTAGTTTAAGGATTAAAAAATAATAACAATGAGCTATAAGCGTTTTGACTCACAATCAGAAAATGTAGACAAGAGAGATAAGGAAAAAGGATGATCTCCATCACTTCCATATACTTGCGCTTCAACTGTTCCCAGATCTAGGTTTTCCACCATGACCAGTTTAACCAAATTAAAGTTGCGTCATCAACAACCGAACAATTGCTTAAGTTCTCTTGTTCGCAAATTGCCTTGACCTTGCGATCATCATTTTCATTCGAAAATTCACAAGGACTGAGATGATCTGAAACCGAAGGAAAAAAGTTACCAACAAGAGACATCAAGAGGTAGACAGATGAAGGGGATGAGGATTAGGGATTGTTATTGGTGGAATGACAAAGTCGTCCTTCTGAATTTTAATTTATGCTGAATTAATAAATATAAGTGTTACATATCATCAGCTAAGTAATTTAAAATAATCTGAGGTGACTTAAATTCCGTTAAATTTAACAGTTTTTATAACAGTAGGGGCTTGATGGTAAAATCTCAAAGTTAAGGTTGTAATGTTTAAACTTTTAAAGATGAAGAAGGTTGTATGCAGCTAAGTTAAAAATCCAAAGAAGTTATGTGTATTTTAGTCATTAAAATTTTATAGCCCTACTTTTTCAACTTTTTTTTTTTTAAAAAATCCAGCTTATAAAAAGTTTCCCTCCCCTCCACATCCCTCCTGGCAAACAAACCCTTAAAATAATTTGGTTTTCTAGTTCGTGTTGGATCATTTGTTTTTTTCCCTTAACGTGGGTCTTTTTATTCTTTACCTAATTTCTGGTTTTAGGCCATTGTTACTAGTAGTGTAGCCATGGCTCATAATATTTTGTGTTCAATTTTTGCTTAATTTAAATAAATTTCCTTTTACTAAAGGAAAAAAAAAAAAGACATGCTACATCTATACATAGTATACATTTTTACTCTAAGGGCCTGTTTGGTTTAAAGGGAGGGGATGGAAGGGAAGGATGGAGGATCACCTTGTTTGATTTGGTTGGAGGGGGAGGAAGGGAAATGTTTTTTAATGATCCTTTATTTGGTTTAGGGGGGGAGATAATATCTAATTTACCATTTTACCCTTAAACATTAGTTTATATATTTTTCCTTATATAAATGATTTAAATTAGTTTAGACCTCAATATAAATTATATAATTTATAAAAAACAAGATGAAGATATAAAATGGAAATAGTTTTCAATTCCCCCCAACTTAATTTCTCGTTATATGAATATTCCAACAATTATCATGTTAAATTAAATGAAAAATTCCTTCTATTTTACTGTTAAGTCCAACTATTGAGTATAATGCACATGTATGCCTTCCATCTGGTCATCCAAGATAATTGCAGCAATTTCTAATTTCTAAGATGCTGAGATGCTCACAAAAAAAAAAATTGCTGGAAGAAACACAACGCTTTAAACCAAATCTGAAGCAACAAAAAACAAAATCAGCCAACAAAAATAACACTCTGCCAGCTTTAACTCGCATTGTAATTACAAATAATGTGCTATTGTTAGATGTATATAGGTTAATAGGCTTAGTTAATGGGCCTAGAGTAAAAGCCCATTGAGTGCAGTTGTATATGTGTTTCTTGTTTGTTTCTTTGTAAGATACATTGTTATGATTGTATATAAATAAGAGAAGTGGGGATCAATACTTTTTGATCCGGTTTCCTTATCAGCTGGGCTATGTTCAGCAGTTGTCATGGTACCATAGCTTTTGCTTTATGGGCCAATTCTTTTTTTTGGGTCGGATCCTCACATGGTGGTAAACCAAGATCCGTTTTCTTGGTTAACGTCGACCCCGTTTTCTTCATTCAGGTTGACCCCCTCCGGTTCTTGAAGTTTCGATGATGGGTTCTGTGATCTGCGCCGTTGCACTTCACCGTCGAAACCTGTGACCTTGCGCCGTTGAAGCTCACCATCGAAGCCTCCGGCAAGGATAAGTCCCGATCCCAGCAAAGATCGTTGTAGTTGGTTCAGTCCGTCGATCGCAAACCTATTGTGGTGATTCACATCTCGGACCATCATCTTCCTCCGATCAATCCGGTGAATTGATCAATTAGTCATCGTTTCCTCCTGCCTGTGTTCATCTTGTTAGATATGAATAGTTTTGATGATGTCAAATATAGATGTCAAATATGAGCAAAAAGTTTGTGTAATATACTTATCTTCTACATTGACTAACTACTATACTTAATGTTGTATATCTTGTAGATTAGTCATCAACCTGATTATGGGTTGATGTTATAATGCCTCATATATGGAGAATGATCATCAAGAAGAAAATGAAGAGGCAAGGGATTGAAGAAAGAAGGCATTGCAAGAACTAATGAAATATTAAGAAGAAAGATTGTTCAAAACAAAGAAAGAAGAAGATTGAAGATATTCAAGAAGATATCTAGTTGATTTATGAAGAACGATCATCAATTCAAGAAGATATATAGTTGGGTTATGAAGAATGAACATCAAGTGGCAAAACAAGATGAAAGAGATTGAAGAAAGAAGAAGAAAGAGATTAAAGAAAGAAGAACTTGCAAGATCACATGAGAATATCAAGATCCAAGCTATTAGAAGTGATACCGAATGTTTCTTTGATCATATGGAGGTTGGAATGGGTCAATTCAAAGCCAACATAACTTATATGGAAGTTATGGAGCTTCCCCAAGGTGTTCCTTTCTGTTTTGGCTCTTTGCCATGTTTTGGAAGGCATTACTCGAGTGGTTACTCGAGTAATCTGCATTTTTATTATGCTCTGTTTTTCGCTTGTCAGGACAGAGGTTCGGTATTTTAGGCATATCTCTCTAACCACATGTCGGATTGATCTGAAACTGGTGGCATATGAAACTAGACTCCCAAAACGAACTATGGACACCAAGATCACATTAAAAAAAAGTTCAGATGAGGGAGATATGATCTGTTGAAGTTGACACATGAATCACCATCATATTCCAGGACAGCTTCGGTATTTAGGACATAACTCTCAAAATACATATCGGATTGAGATGAAACTGGTGCCATATGAAAGATGACTCAAAGAGCTTTCCATGGATAGCTAATTAGACATATTTGAGGTTATATTCTAATAGCTATGTCATCTGGAATTTGCTGCTCGTGATGTTAGAGATTGTCTAAGAACAGTAGATACTCTTTGGATCATAACTTTCTGTACACAATGAGTTTGGAGTTGCTTCTTGCTGCATTGGAATGTAAACCATGAGAGCTTTCCAATGATATATAATTTGCCATGTTTCAAATCAAAATCAAGAATTCACTTGAAGGGCTTACTCGAGTAATCTGCCGAGTTATTTGAAATTTACTCGAGGGACTACTCGAGTAATCAGGATAATCACTTCCAGTTGCTCTCGGCCTGCCAACATTACTCGAATAGGTACTCGAGTAATCAGGATAATCACTTCCAGTTGCTCTCAGCCTGCCAACGTTACTCGAGTAAGCACTCGAGTAATCAGGGAAATCACTTCCAGTTGCTCTCGGCCTGCCAACGTTACTTAAGTGAGTACTCGAGTAAACAGGTATTTCTAAGGTTTGTAAATTTGTTTAGTCCATGAACTACTCAAGTAATGACCAAGGCTTACTCGAGTGACCACTCGTGTAATGCTTCCCAGAAATACCAGCAACATTCTGAAGCTTTCGAAAATCATAAGATTAATCATGAAACTCACTCTTCTTGCTTCCAATCATTCTTACACCTCATTGTATTAGTGTTTAATGTATTTCTCCAGGAATGCAATGAAGAGATGATGTGAAGAGAGAAAACCTGACTTTATAGAAGCGGAGCATCAACGTTCACAACGGCTAGTTTTCAAAATCGAAGAACAGTCAAACGAAGCTAAGCCACTCTAATGGACAGGTTGAAATGCTTTGAATGGCTATCTCAACTCTCTATAAATATGGGAACATTCAACAAAGAGCAACACCAACGAGAAACATGCAAAGATCATGAATCATCTACTCTAACCCAACTACTCTCTATTCTTATCCATTTTCTATATCATGTGTATTTGAGAGAGAGAGATTATTTTCTTTGTGCTTCAGTATTCATCTATTCACTTCTGAGAGAGAAGATTGACTGTAATCTTTCATCATCAAAGTTGTATCCTTACAGGGTGTGTAAGGAGAGTAACTCAGTTGTAACCTTACGGTGTGTAAGGGGGAGTAACTCGGTGAGAGATTTGTAAATGGTTTTGCAAGTGCCCAGCTAAACTTGTGGGTTATAAAGGCTTTTCTTGTTCTTGGATTAAACAAGAAGATAGTGGATTTGAAAATCTCAGGAGGAGCCTGGGGACTGGACGTAGGCCATCACAGATTGGACCGAACCAGGATAAATCACAGTTTGCACACTTTCTTCCTTAAACTCTTATATTTCCAGCATATATAAACTATTGATTTATGATTCATTACTCTCATATTTATTGCTTCCTCTAAGATGCAAAAAGATTTTTAAAGTTCTTAAGATTTTTATCTTACACCCAATTCACCTCCCCTCTTGGGTGTCTGCCGGTTCTAGCACATTCATTTTGCCACTTCCTGGAAGTCTACATTTCTGGTCTTCTCTTTTAGCGTCGTCGATTGATCTGCGATCAAGATCTGCAGTCGCTCGTCATCTGCACCACAAATCAGCCCTTCTCCAGACTTATTGTCACTCTGTAACACTATGTCTTCCCCAACAACACTGTAGTTGATTCCTCTCATCCATTTTACTTGCACCCATGCGACATCCTATCGATAAGCCTAGTCCCTCAAATCTTGACTGGTACTCATAATTACACTGTCTGGAGTCGCTCTATGAAATTGGCACTCCGTGGAAAGAACAAACTGGGATTTATCGATGGATCACTTAGGAGAGACAGGGACCCCAAATTGGTTGATCATTGGGATAGATGCAATGCTGTGGTTCTTTCATGGCTAATCATTCAGTGGATAAAGAAATTACAAATGGTATGGTTTTCTCTGATAGTGCTCAGCATGTGTGGTATGATTTGTAAGAAAGATTTAACAAGATTGATAGGTCAAGAATTTATTCGCTTCACAAGACCATTTCTTCTATCACACAAGGAAACTTGATTGTAACAAGCTATTTCACTAAACTCAAGGAGCTGTGGGATGAATATAGCTTTCTTGTTCCTCTGCCTTCATTCAAATATGCTATCCTCTGCCTTCATGCAGATGTGCCATTGTTAACCTCATGAAATTCTTGTCAGATTTGCACATTTCCTCCTAGTTCTCCCACACTTTGGATGTACTAATGGGCGAAGAGTGCTAAAGTAGAGGAAATGTGTTCCTTTCATACTTGGCATAAAAAGAGTATAAATATGGGGGAAATATGTTACTAATTGTCATAATTACTCAACTAATGATCTTTTGTGAGTTCTTTGTGTTGAAAGGATATAGATTCAGTTATAGCTGGACCAGAGAAAGACAAATTCAAGGAGAAGGAAGTGAAATGAAGCCGAAGCCATCAACCGTGCCAGGGAAATGCAAGAAGAGATGAGAACAAATCATAGAAAGAGAGGAAACTGAACTTCAAAGATGACTAGCCGCGGCTAACCATTCCATGGGTCACGGCCAACTTGAGGTCAAAAAGTTACTGGGTGCAGCCCAAAACTGGACAGAAGCTCACTGGCCGCAGCCCACAGATCTCCTGGCCGTGGCTAACCCCCGAAAATACTGTTGTGCATTTTGTCACCTAGGAACTATAAAAGCGGAAATGAGAGGCTGAAAGAGGGAAGTTAGATTAGGAAAGACCTAGGGAGGCGGCTGAGGCAGTCCTCTGAGCTTGGGTGTGTCTAAAATCATGGAGAATCAAGGAGAGATTGAAGATGTACAGAGATTTCAACTCAGATTCTCTGGTTTTTCTATATTTATTCCATTTCTCCTCTGTAATTCTGATATGGCTGTAATTAGAGTTTACGTCTGTGATTCATTTTTGAACATGGATAGCTAGAGTCCCATTCTAGGATTGTTTATAATCCTTTGTATGGATTAAACTTGATTCCTTTCCTCTCTAAGTATCTAATGGCATATATATATGTTGATTTTACTCCGTCTTTACTGCTGTCTGTGACTGGCCATCACTGTGGATGATGTGTTCAATTAAATTAAGCTTGAGAGAGTTAATTTAATTGTAGAACTTGAGTGAAATCATGCTAGACTTGAAGTTTACAACTAAACGGATGGTTTGTTAGTAACATAGAGATATAGTTATTAACCTAGCATTGTCAAATTAAGATTGGTGTGTAATGAATATCTTCTCTTAGCTGTAGCAAGAGATTGTGCATGCTAATCGAAGATATAAAACTGGTTATGACTTGAGAGAGCTTAATCATATGCTTGAGATTCTTAGACTGACATATATATACCCCATGGAAAGGATCCTTAGAGAGGAAAAGAAGTAAGTTTATGAAATACTAAGGGGATGGACAATCCTAGGCTTATTATACTTGATTGAAGTCACACAAATCAGAGTTTTGTTCAGTAAATTTAATTTAAAAAATATATCTTTTGAAATCCCTTTTTCCACACACAACAACATGTTTTGGCTTAACTTAATTGAATTCACCAAATCTATTGCTTGACTAATTTGTTACTCAAATCCTCGAGGGAACGATCTTTACTTATCACTTTATTACTTGACACGATCTGTGCACTTACGATGGCGAACAGCCATCTACAAGGACTAGTGAACGTGACTCAACAACAGTGCCTCTTTCAATTCCTTATGGGCTTGAATGATGTTTACCAACAAATAAGATCCCAAATCCTCTTGATGTCTCATCTACCAACGGTCAATCATGCATATTCAATGATATGTCAAGATGAGGAAAACCGTTTTACAGCCTCTCAATCTACATTTACTCCTATAGAAGCTGCCACTGCAACTGCAAGAAGCAGAGGAAGAGGTGGAGGAAGGTCCATTGTAGAATGTACCCACTGTAACCGTAGAGGGCACAGCCTAGAAAACTGTTATGAGTTAATTGGCTATCCTGCAGATTTTCCAAAACGCAAGGAGCAAACGAATACCCAAGCAGTACTTGGCTCTACTAGCAATCCAACACCAATTGGTCCTCAATCACCACTAACACAGCAACAATATGATAAAATTCTTCAGTTGCTCAGTAAGGACACAGAGGAAATTGCTGTTGGGGCAAATCACTTTATTGAGGAAAGTGTACCAGGTTTAGTAAATGCTATTCCTTCTTCCATATGTCAATCTAATTGGATTTTGGATTCTGGTGCCACATGTCATCTTACTAGAAACTCCACTAGGTTAAGCTCTATTAAATCTTACACAGGACCTCTTAGGATGATTAAGTTGCCTAATAACGGTGACACATGTAGGAAATATAAATCTTTTTCATAATGTCACATTAACTGATATTTACTATACACCTCAATGTTGTTTTAACTTGCTATTCATTTCCAAAATGATTCAGCAACTTAATTGTAGCATTGTATTTTACCCCCAACTTTTATACCTTGCAGGAGATTCCCATTGGGAAATGCCATGTGATTGGTAAACTACATGATGGTCTATATCTGCTTGAAACAAACATAAAGATGGACAGAATAATGGATATGCAAACTGGGCAGCACATATCAGAATTATGGCATAATAGGCTAGGCCATGCCCCTATTGAAATCCTTAGGCATTTAGAAAGTTTACACCTAGAGGTTATAGAATTCCCTAAACACTTTTGTGATGTATGTTCTCAATCTAAACAAACTTGGTTACCCTTTTCTACTTCTGAATCTATTAGTGCTTGTTCTTTTGAACTGACACATGTGGATGTGTGGGGCCCTTATAAGGACCCCACTCATCAAGGTCATAGATACTTTTTAACCTTGGTTGATGAATTTTCTCGTTGTACTTGGATTTTCTTAGTGATAAATAAAAGTGAGAGTACTTTCTACTTAAAGAATTTTTTAACATATGTTCACACACAATTTTCTACTACTATAAAGATATTAAGGACTGGTAATGGTTTAGAGTTTGTTAACAATGATTTAAAGACTTTCTTAAATGATAAAGGGATTATACACCAAACAACTTGTCCTTATACACCCCAACAAAATGGAGTGGTAGAAACACTACTAGAAAAAAGGGTTTTAACGTCCCTTTTTTTGGCCTTTTAACGTCTGAAAAAAACGTCAATAACGTCCGTAAAACAGGGGACGTGGAAGGCAGACTTTAGACGTCCCTTGTTTCAACTGGGGACGTCTAAAGTGTCACCACCCACTTTACCACGTCCCTTTTTTTATTAAGGACATTGAAAGTTTTTTTTTAAAATGGACTTTTTATATATTGCACTGTCTGGAAAATGTAAACTGCAGAAATAGGATTCCAACAACAGAATAAAACAACAGCAGTTCAGCAGAAAGGAAACAACAACAAACACAGTGATCAACCCAAGTCTACTACATGCCACACAAACTTTCAAACCACACAAACTACACAACAATCTATATCCAAGTCCCCAGTTTGTACAATAACCAAGACTAAATCCAATCCATATCCAACAACAATAATGCTAATTATATGTACTACCACAAAAGTATGTCCTACACAAACTACTAAAGACTTTACTCTTCTGGTATACGTTGAAGAAGATGTCCAGCCAAAAAGTCTCTGATCATATTTAGGTCTTCATATGAGTAGGCATCTTCATTGTCAAAAATCTGTAAATTAGAAAATAAGCTTAGATGAAATAATGAATGAAGTGAATGAATTGCCATTGAATTACAACACCAAGAATATTATCCTCTTAAAATAAAGAAGCGATTACTTGTTCAAAATCTGTCGTAATGCCACTCTGAATGATGTTAAACATATAAAGTAAGACATAATATCCACATTCCCAGCCGCCAGGTTGTCGAGGGCACTATAAATCAAAAGCAAATGGTTAAAATCAATGAAGGCATATCTAAAACGACCGTCAATCAAAAGAACTTGATTTGAAACTACGTATCTTTGGAAACAACCATCTCGGACTTACGTGTATGCCCTATCATTAAAATGAAAATCAAAATAAATTAGAATAATTCATTAAGTCAAGAATCAAGAAGCAATGAAATACAAAAAATAACTTACGTGTTGAAGACGCTTTTAGTTTCTTTGTCTGGTCTTCTATTTAAGGAATCAAACCAGTAAACAACGTGGGACCGAGGACAGACAACACACAAACTCCAGTGATAACTATCACAACATATACAGATTAAAATGAAGTTAGATGGCAAGGCAATTATTTATTAAAAATCTCAAATACACAAAATTAAAATGCATACCCTTGAACAATCGGTGCTAGATAACAATGATACTCGTCCTCTGCCAATGTGAAGCCCACATAGTTCGTCCTTCTTTTCAATGTATTCACAATCCTTGTCGTATGTGCAGGAGACAGGAATCCATATAAATCAACTCTTTGAGAGTCAATGCATATACGACGGAAGGAGCTATAATAGAATTAAAATGATGAATGTATTAGCTAGTTAAAATCAACTTAACTAAATGAAGGAAAAAATGGGAAATAAAAAACTTACAGGATTGCAAATTTACCCCATCCAATATCTAGCTCCTCGAACTTAATGAACTGTTTAAGATCTTGTTTATCAATTGTGAAGTGATACTCTGTTTCCTGGCCCATAATCCCTGTAGGCATATACAAATCAATCTGGCGAATGCCTTTATAGATATGCTGCAGTCGTGCTAAGAAGGGCCATTTCTCTGCTTCCTGCTCGTTCTTTTAGAACATAAAAACACATACTGTTAGTAGGATGTCGCGAAGGTTGGCCTCGAGCTCTTGTGAGACTTCCTGACGAATCTTGGCCACAAGCTCCCTACTGGGTTCAGCTTGTGATGAATAAGGATGTGAGGCTCGGCCAAAATACTTCATGACACAAACTCCCACTGCCTCCCCTAGAACATGACCAAGGTGATCTGCCTTCCCAATCGCCGTTGACAAGATGTCCATCCGTCCACTTGGAGTGAATGAACCTTGGCTACTATGATCTTCCAGTTCATCCTGCAGCATAAAAGTTATCATAAGCACTCCCAATATGAAAAAAATAAGTTTGTACTTGTGCTCTAACTACTTACAATTCTTGCGGCAACCTCAGCAACAGTCGGATTTACGTACTTCCCACCCTTAAGCCTCCCTGCTTTCCATTTTTTGTGACGTGGTGGAGGTGGCAGGGGCTGGACCACAACGGTAGGATCTGATGTGGCTGCTTCTTTCAATTTCTCCAACTCTTCTGCCATCATCTTTCGCTCAAGCTTCCGATAACCACCACGAGACATGCAATGTTGATAGTTATTAGCTGCTTGCCTCTCTGCATTTGCTGCACATAATGCCTTTGAAAGGAAAACAATGAACACCGAATCAATAATGTCAACTATATTCAAATAAAACACTACGATGACAGAAATCTTACCAAAAAGTTTGGATCTTCTCGTGATGCCATAAACAACCTCTAGTCATCTAGAGACAGAAACGGATACTCATGACATGGATCTTGACCCCTCATGTCCCCTCGAATGTAATCTCGTTTGAGCCTATTCTTGAAATATTTCTATCATAGACGAACCTCCGTCATCCACTCCTTGTACATCTTCGTGGTGTTAGGGACATCATAGGTTTGCTGCAGGTAAAAACATAAGTTAATTATATTTGAAGCGATAGGAATAAAGATATAATACAGATGTATTGAAACTTATATACCAAAAGTTGTTGCCAAATCAAGTCTTTGGTTTTTGGTGGAACAAACTTCTAATTATCATAGGTAATGCGAACTTTGCTTCAAGCCAAAAAACCTACGTAGCTAATGAAATGGTCTTCCTCCGGACCAATTGGTTTCATATTTTCATCAAAGTCAATATGCAACCTCTCCTGTTGATGGTGATGACGTGCTACTAATGCAGGTATTTTTGTACTGCCTCTAACCCTTCTCACAACCGATTTAGGTCTCGCATCATGTTCAGGCGTATTCATTTCATTGTCCCTATCACTTTGTGAGTCACCAGAATTGTCCATATTCCTGTAAGCACAAAAATCATTGTCAGATAGGTGAATAAATTGTAAGTAAATGAATAAACTAACTAGTTATAAAATAAACAGCACACATTACTATTTTTTAAGTTAAGCTCTTACTCTAGATTGTTTCCCATATTCCTTCACCATGATCATTTCTCACAGCATATTCTTCATCATCTACAAATTCTACTTCACTTGTTGTAGGTAGATTAATTGTGAAAGGTGGTGTGTCATCAAGGTTGAAGGTCGGATCACCATGCTTCTATTTTTTACTTTGAAGTCAATGGAAATTTTTTTATTTGCGGGATCTGTGACATAAAACACCTGTTTCGCCTGGCTTGCTAGAATGAAGGGCTCATCCCTATAACCTACTCTTTCAAGATCAACTGAGACAAATCCAAATTGTTGATCTATTACCATAGCATTATTGCTAACCCACTTACATTTGAATAAAGCAACTTTGAACTTGTTGTAAGTGATTTCCCATATTTCTTCGATCACTCCATAATAGGCCATATATGCTAATATGGGGTTTTTGTCTTTTGAACTGGAAAAGTGCATGGCTTCAGCTTCTACCATCACCCCACTATTTTGCATGGTACTTCGGTCATCTTGGTCTTTTGTGTAGAAAGAATACCCGTTTATATCATAACCGCTCCAAGTAATGATCTGAAACGAAGGCCCCCAGGCTAGCCACTCTATTGTCCCAGACACACCGGTCTCATGCAAAACCTTTTCCTCAAACCACTGAATGAATGTCTTGTTTTGCTCAATAGTAATCTGCATGTCATTCTTCCTCGGATTCATGTTCTTCAATCTCTTTCTGTGTTCGTCTATGTACGGTTGAACTTCTGCCATATTATTCAGGATATAAAGGTGTGCTTGCAACACCTCTTCACAAGGCATAGTCTTCACTTTCAGTCCTCTGTTCCCTTGCTCCTCCCCTCTTCATGCCAAGATTGCTCCTTCTTTCCTGATAGATAATCGCTACAGAAGTCCATAGCCTCTTCAACAACATACCTTTCAACTATTGAGGCTTTTGGTCGATAGGGATTTTTAGAGTACCCTTTTAAGATCTTCATGTATCGCTCGAAAGGGTCTATCCACCTCAGGTAAACTGGACCGCAGAGCCTTACCTCCCTTACCAAATGAACTATCAAATGCACCATTATATCAAAAAATGAAGGAGGAAAGTGCATCTCTAATTGGGACAATATGATATAACCCTCAGCTTCCAGTTCATCCAGCTTTTCAGTGTCAATGACTTTGTTACAGATAGCATTAAAGAAAACACACAATCTTGTCACAGTGCTTCAAACTTCATCTTTCATAATGCCTCTAATAGCTACTGGTAACAGTTGTTGCATCAACACATGATAATCATGGGACTTCATTCCCACTAACTTCAAATCGTCCATTGACACACACCTTCTCACATTCGAAGAATATCCTTGAGGTACCTTAATTTCATGCAAACACCCACACAAACTTTGTTTCTCCACTTTTGATAGTGTATGCGCTGCTGGCTCCATGTATGCCCTCCTACTATCATCTCTTAGCTGTGGATGTAACCGTTCTCTTATTCCCATATCAACAAGGTCTAGTCTCGCACTAATCCCATCCTTGGTCTTCCCTGAACTGTGCAAAAGCGTACTGACAAGGCTATCACAAACATTTTTCTCCACGTGCATTACATCAATATTGTGTCTCACGTCAAGACTACGCCAATGTGGAAGATCAAAGAAAATTGATCTCTTCTTCCATATGTTCTTCTCACCCAAAGTCTTCTGATTCTTACTGAGTAAGACATTGATACGTTCAACCCGACTATAAACTTCCTCTCCCGTTAATGCCTTTAGAGCCATTCCATGCTCCGGCAAGCCGTTAAAATGCTTTCTTAACCTACGATACGGGTGGAACCTAGGAAGGAACCTCCTGTGACCAAGGTAGACCATTTTTCTTCCATGTTTAAGTTGGTGGAAGTGAGTGTCTGCTTCACAGATCGGACATGCTTTATGCCCCTTCACACCGTACCCTGAGAGGTTTCCGTACGCAGGGAAGCCATTTATCGTGGTGAAAATCATTGCACGTAGATTGAAGGACTCATTCTTATATGCATCAAACACATCTACGCCTTTCACCCACAACTTCTTCAAGTCCTCAATCAAAGGCGCCAAGTAGACATCAATATCGTTTCCTGGCTGTTTTGGTCCAGAAATCATCATAGAAAGCATCACATACTTGCATTTCATACAAAGCCAGGGAGGCAAGTTGTATATTATAAGGAGTACTGGCCACGCACTGTGTGTGCTATTAAGAGTTTCATACAGATTGATGCCATCTGTACAAAGCCCAAGCCGAAGGTTTCTCGGCTCACTGCCAAATTCAGGGAACATTTCATCTATTTTCTTCCACTGTGGAGAGTCAGCCGGGTGCCGAAGATATTTTCCGTCGGATATTCTATCATCCGAATGCCATCTCAACTTCTTCACTTTTTTTGTAGTCCCAAACAAACGCTTAAAGCGCGGTATTATTGGAAGATACCATAGAACCTTTACAGGCTGCCTTTTAGTTGTCGCATCGCCACAACCACCATTTTTCCTCACTTTGTATCGTGCAGTTTGACACTTAGGGCACTCACTCAGACCTTCATACTCATTTATGTATAGTACACAGTCATTAGGGCAAGCGTGAAGCTTTTTATACTCCATACCCATCGTAGATAGGATTTTTTTTTGCCTCATACATACGATTTGGAAGCACATTATCGTCTGGAAACATATCACACAACAGTTCAAGCAGCAATGTGAAACTACTATCGGTCCACCCACAAGTTGCTTTTAAGTTCACCAAATGTAATGTTCCTATCAGCCGTGTGTATTTACTCCCTGGGTACAACGGTGTCTCTACATCACTCTGCAGGCTGTCATATTCATGCGACTGCATAAAGGATTCTACCTCAACATCATGAATCATTCTCTCCATTGTCTCTTCATCTATGACATCCACAGCTTCCTTCTTGTGCAACGGACAATCAGTTACTTCCTCACCATGCCATATCCACCTTGTATATCGAAGATTTATTCCATCACAAAGTAGGTTATCCCTTATAACTTCAACATCCCGTCTTCTCTCATTTAAACAATTGACACAAGGACAAAAATACATGCCATTTCTGACTGGAGCATTCCTTCTAGCATATTCAATAAACTCTTCAACCCCATTCTCATATTCTTCACTTGTTCTCAAATCATTCATCCAACTATGATCCATTTTATTACCACCCACGTCATTCCCATTTACACTGAGGTTAAGAATAATTGTCAACACTGGGAATGCCATTTACTATTTTGTTTTTCAAAATTTTGACAGCATTTCCCCTTAAAAGTGAGAATCTATTTAAAATCTATTTAATGAAAAATTGTAAAAAAAAATGCAAGTACGAGAATTTCTTATATTAAAGTCTATGTACACTAAGTTACAACAAGATTGCCTAATTCTAGCACTAAATATATATATATTAATGTGTGTGTCTTATGGGAAAAAAAATTAATGTGTGTGTCTACAAGATTATTTTTTTTATTTTTTAGTTTCTTTTTATTCTTTATTCTTTTCTCATTTCTTTTCCTTTCCCTACTAATTAAAAGCATTATCATGTGCCAAATTCTTTTCTTTTCCTTTCCGTCACTTTGATTCACACAGTTTGTGAGATAATCACTTAGGAACCATATGTAAATGTACTAAAATGCAATCTATCTCTGTATTATTTTTAAAGGATTAGCTCACTATTACAGAGAATCCACAATTGTATAACCAAAACAAGTGCGAAAATGAACCAATTCTGTCAAATATAAGAGAATGCAGAAAAGCAAAAGGTATAATATAAAATACTATAATGATATATATAACTAAAATTATAAAATTAATAAACAAATCCAATAATATCCTAATAACTATCCGCCTAATAAACCTCCACATAATAAACCTAATAGTTACTATCATCAACCTAATCAAAACGCATAAACAGAGTAATAAAATAAACCTCTAACTAATACTAAAAATATACTATACTAAAAATATAAAAAAAAAAAAAAGAACTCTAACTAATAATAAAAAAACTAATAATAAAAAGAATAATAAAATAATAAACAGAATAATAAACAGAGAATATCAGTGAAAGCAAAGAATAATCAAACAGAAAATGCTAACCTGAAAAGTGGTGAAGCTTTGGAGGAGGCCGACGATGGTGGAGAGGAGATCCAATGTGGAAAACACTCTGCAAACCCAGAGCAAAGAAGGTGGCCTAGTGACCGAAGTGGTAAAGCTTTGGAGAAAGAAATTAAAAAACCAAGAAAGGGAGAGGAGACCGATCAATGGGGACGAAGTGATGAATTTGGGAGGAGATGCAGCAGGGGAGTGAATGGGGACGGAGAAAGAAGGAAAAAAAGAAGTGCAGATGGGGACGGAGATGCAGCACGGGAGTGATTGAGTAAAGTGGGAGGAGGAGAGATAGATGCAGCAGGGGAGTAGGAAGGGGTCTGACATCCTCACATGCACCGGTCATGTCAATTCTGGTGCATGTGAGGGACTTTCAACATCCCTAGCTGTGCTGGGGACGTCTAAAGGCTTTTTTTTATGACGTTTAAAGGTCTTCAGGCGCGCCAATCTTATAAAATTTGAACCTGACCATATTTTGGACGTCCCTTTTTTAAAAAGGGACGTCCTTTAGGGTAGTTGTATCTATATTCTGTAGTAGTGAAAGGAAACATGGGCACTTATTGAATGTGGCTAGGAGTCTTTTAATCCATTCATGTGTTCCAATCAAATTTTGGGGAGAAAGTATCAAAACAGCAGCTTTTCTTATCAATAGAACACCATCCAGGAGTTTGGACTACAAAACCCCATATGAAATTCTTTACAAACAGCAACCTGATTTATCCTATTTGAAAGTTTTTGGGTGTTTGGGGTTCTCTACTATACAAAATGAACATGATAAATTTCAACCTAGGGCAGAACCATGTGTTTTTCTAGGATATCCACCCAACCAAATGGGGTTCCTACTATACAGCCTTAAGGAGAGAAAAATATTAGTTAGTAGGCATGTCAATTTTCATGAAGATCGATTTCCCTTCAAAGATTCACATAATACAGCTCCAACGGAGAGCTCCAAAACTGTGTGGAATTATTTTTCTCTTGATCCTGCCCCATGCGTGTTCAATACTACTCCATAACAGAATCAACAACCAGCACCTGATGTGCAACAGCCAACAGAACCTGATATACATGGTAAGCAACCTGGAAATGAGGTAAACATAGACACAGACCAGCTCATAGACAGACCACAGCAGGTTGTTCGTGACAAGAAATCACCCTCCTGGTTGAATAATTATGTGTGTTTAATAGACACAGTAGCAACATTTGATATAAAGGTAAAATGCAGGTATCCCATTCATGAGTATATGTCTTATGCTCATATTTCCAATGATTATAAAGAATATATTCTTCTACTGATACTCTTGTTGAGCCTTATAGCTACCATGCAGCAATTTAGGACCCCAAATGGGTAGACGTGATGCATAAGGAGATGCAGGCACTAGAACACAACAAAACTTGGAAAATTGTGGACCTACCAAAATGGAAAGTTGCTATATGGTGTAAGTGGGTCTACAAACTTAAATATGGGGCTAATGGTCAAGTAGAAAGATATAAGGCTAGGTTAGTAGGCAAAGGGTATAGTCAACAAGAAGGAATAGATTACTTTGAAACTTTCTCCCCGGTTGTTAAAATGGTTACTGTGAGATTGGTTCTTACCCTTGCTACAAAACATAATTGGCATATATTTCAAATGGATGTCAATAATGCTTTTCTTCAAGGAGATTTACATGAAGAAGTATATATGAAAATTCCGCAAGGGTTTGATCAACATGGGAATAACAAAGTTTACAAATTGATCAAATCATTGTATGGACTCAAACAGGCTTCTCGTCAATAGAAAGTCAAGCTCACAAAAACTTTAATTCAAGGGGGGTTTAGGCAAAGTAAATATGACTACTCATTATTCATTAAGCAAAATAAAGGAGATACACTATTGGTATTAGCTTATGTTGATGATCTTGTCATAGTTGGGAATAACATTAGTCAAATTAATGAATTAAAGTCATATCTGCATTATCACTTTCGAATTAAAGACTTGGGGCCACTTAGATATTTTCTAGGATTAGAATTAGCAAGATCTCTTAAAGGTATAGTCCTTAGTCAACAAAAATATACTCTAGATCTCATTTATGATATAGGATTAAGTGGGGCAAAGCCTCTACAAGTCCCCATAGAAAGGCATATATGCTTGAATGTAGTAGGCACAATAGCCATGAAAGGAAGTAGGTCCAAACAAAAATGAAAACGCACATCTTTCAATCAAGAAGACCCTTTATTGGCTGATCCTTCTACATATCGTCTGTTAGTAGGTAGGTTATTATATCTAACAACTACTCGGCCTGATATTTGCTTTGTTGTGCAGACGTTGAGTCAATTCATGAGTACACCAAGAAGATCTCACATGGAAGCGGCAGTTTGGGTCGTGAGATATCTGAAGGGGAAGCCTGGACTAGGTATTCTTTTGGCTATCATGGGAGGAACTCAAGTTGAATGTCACACTTATTCTGATTGGGCAACATGACCAGATACTAGGAGATCAGTCACCAGTTACTTCATTCGTTTTAGTGGTTCTCCCATCTGTTGGAGATCCAAGAAGCAGCACACAGTCTCCAAGTCTTCTGTAGAGGCAGAGTATTTCGCCTTGGGCGGTGTCTGAACTTGTGTGGTTGACGTGTTTGTTAAAGGATTTGGGTGTCAAAACCATTGAGCCAGCTTTTGTTTTCTGTGATAGTAAATCAGCCATTTACATTGCTTCTAATCCCGTATTTCATGAGCGGACGAAGCATATTGAGATAGATTGCTACTTCGTCCGTAAGAAGCTTCAACAGGGTATCATTAGTTTGCAACATGTACCTTCTAAACATCAGCTCGCTGATATGTTTACTAAACCACTTGGGAGTGAAGATTATGGTCGACTGCTTTCCAAGTTGGGTACTTTGAACTTATTTGAGCCCCTAACTTGAAGGGGGTGTTAGATGTATATAGGTTAATAGGCTTAGTTAATGGGCCTAAAGTACAAGCCCAGTGAGTGCAGTTGTATATGCGTTTCTTGTTTGTTTCTTTTGTAAGATACATTGTTATGATTGTATATAAATAAGAGAAGTGGGGATCAATACTTTTTGATCCGGTTTCCTTATCAGCTAGGCCGTGTTCAGCAGTTATCAGCTATTACCAAAGAAAGAAAGATCTCAACTTCATGATATTCCTACAAGAAGCCTATACCAATTTTAAAGCTCTCTGCATAAAACATGGTTACTAAAGAAAGAGAGCAATTTTCCATTCAAAGAAACAAGGTCCTACAAGCCAGAGGCATAAGGAGTTAGGCGGTTTGAGATGGTTCTAACTTGTGCATGATGAGAGATGGGAAGTAAGAAGCAGTCCATGATTGGTACTTTGATATAAAGAAATGGGGTTGAGACTTGAGAGTGAGGTAATAATTGAGGCATTGAGAGGAGTTGAGAATTACATGTACATAATTGTGGGAATCACGTTAAGACAAAAGCTTATGTGTCATGTATGAATATGGAGAGAGAGTTTAGAAATTAGAAAGGAGTGTGAAGGAGAAGAGAAAGAGAGAGCATCTCAGTATAACGAGAGCGCGTGAATTAACTTGCAGCAATTTCTAATTTCTGAGATGCTGAGAGATGACGGAGGAAGATAGAGGATGAGACCGTGAGAGCTGAGCTGAGACGCGAGACGGGAAACACTGGAGATGGCAGAAGTTATATTTTTATTTTCAACTACAGGTATAATTGGAAATATGAAAAGACCATAGGGGTAAAATAGTCCCAAATTTTTGGCTCATTTCAAAACCCCTCAATTTGAAGGGAATCAATTTGAGGGGGTGGGAGGGATTTAGAGCCCCTTTTTTGGGGCCCCTCCCCTCCAACCAAACAGGCCTTAAATGATTTGAAGAGAAACTCAAATCCTCTGGAATGAGCTTCGTGCAAATTAAAGCAAGATTTGGGCGGTGAAGGAAGCCATGTACAAGCTTTCAACAAATGATATAATTCCTAATGCACTATTCAGCAGAAGCTTGTGTTAATTTTGTTTTCTTTCTTTAAAAGAAGAAGGAAATTATATATCACGTGTTACAGGGGCTTCAGGCTGATTGTTCACCCACATTGATAAATATATATGATTTGCTTTGTAAAATATGTTCATCTGTATATTCCCCTTTTTTAGCTTCAACCCCCAGTCATTTATAAATGCAATACCAAAGAAGGAAACAGAGAAAATTGAGGGAGAAATTAAGGCCATAATATTAATATCCTCCATACATTAATTTGTTCCTTTCATTTGTCTACTCACAATTTTTGAGCAAATTTCTTAGTTGATATTGAAAGATATAGCGATGTGGTCCCGGGAGAGAAAAAGAGATGATTTAATAATGGGTTAAGGGGCAAAACCACCCTTAAACTTTTTTCAAAAGTGCACCCACCACCATAAACTTTTTTTTGGTGCAAAAGTAACGATGAACTTTTAAAAGTAGTGTAAAAGTAATCATGAACTTTTTAAAAAAGAGCAAAAGTGACACTACCGTTAACGACCGTTTACTCAAAAGTTTTTAAGGAGCAAAAATATCCATAAACTTTTCTCAAGAGTACACTCACTACCATAAACATTTTTTTGGATGTAAAAATAGCCACAAATTTTCAAAAATGGGACAAAAGTGACGATTATCTTACTGGGTTCAAATGTAATCTTTTGATTGTTCTAAATCCAGGAAAAAAACACCTTGACTTGTCCACCATGATTTTTCCAAGCCAAAAATTTGAAAACCAATCTTCAATGAAGATGACATTGCTATCCTGCTCTCACCTACGTGCAGTAAATGGAATTGTTGAGATCCTTCCCCATCAACAATTTTGGCAACTGTGTTTACGACACCATTGATATTAACAATTCTATTTACGGCACGTTGGTGAGAGCAGGATGATGACATCATCTTCATTGATGATCAGCTTTTCAATTTTTGGTTTGGAAAAATCATGATGGACAAGTCGAGGTGCTATTTTTCTGGACTTGGAATAATCGAAAGATGACATTTGAACCCAGTAAGATAACCATCACTTTTGCCCCATTTTTGAAAGTTTATGGTTACTTTTGCACTTAAAAAAAGTTTATGGTGGTGAGTGCACTTTTGAAAAAAGTTTATGGGTATTTTTGCTCCTTAAAAACTTTTGAGTAAACGGCCGTTAATGGTAGTGTCACTTTTGCCCATTTTTTGAAAGTTCATGGTTACTTTTACACCATTTTTAAAAGTTTATGGTTATTTTAGCACCCAAAAAAAAGTTTATGGTAGTGGGTGCATTTTTGAGAAAAGTTTAAGGTTAGTTTTGCTCCTTAACCCTTTAATAATCTAGTAAATTGTAGAATCAAGAAACTTATAATTAAATAGATCATCCCCTCTCGCTTTGAATCCACCGAAAGTATTGAAGAGGAACACCTTGGAAACATATATATCCAAGAATGACAAATCGATAACAGCATATCTTATACTTTTAACTCTATGTAGTATGATGGTCCAACCACTAGTATTATTGAATGGATTCAAAATTAAACATCAGAGAGTTGCAATGAGCTATAAATGAAGTCACCTAATTATGAGTAAAGATCTGAGAAGGATAAAATATTCTTGATTCTTGTGAAACAATAAGATTTGACATACCTTTCTGATCATGTAAAACAATGTTACTCTTCCCCCACCTAATATTGATGAGTATGATAATACCCTTCAAAAGAGATAAATGATTATCTCGATACATGTTAATAATAAGTGCATCTTTCAGCCAATGAAGAAATATGTGGATGTTAATATTATCAAATTTTATGAGAAAACATTCAAAACATATCGTTATGTTATCAGTAACAGTCCTGAAATCACTATCTTTTGTCTGAGCGATAGACGTAATTACATTTTAGGCCTAAAGAATTGTGGAAGCTCATTGGAAAACATAGGGAATGGATTGGAATTAAGTTTTTTTAGTGTCAAACGGTCCATGCCCTTCACTTACTTGTTTTTTATAAAGATAAAGTTTCATCTCTCCACTATGGCAAACTTTTTAATTTTTTGGTAACATCTCAATCAATAATAGAGGTCTTTGAGTTGAAAACATGTAAGTGCGCCACAAACTCGCCATGATCGGTTTCAAGTCCACTAACATTTTCACTTGGTTAAAGATAAATTTTTACCAACTTTTTCATTGTAAATATTTTTATCGAATTATTCAATAATTTTAAGGAAGTTTAATAGAGAATTTGAGAAACATTTATAAATTAGGTATTGCCTAAACAGTCAGACTTAATTAGTGTATGGATCATGGAATCCGTGCGGGAGATGTGACATTTTTGGTGTTACGACAATTGAGAATCGATGTCTTTCCGTCCAAAAGAGGATGTAACACAAGCTGCTTGGGTCGCCTTGGGATTGTTCATGTTGGATTTTAGATCCGTCTATGATGGGCGTGATATTTAATTTGGATTTTTGCCGGATTAAATTTAAATTTAATTTATTGTTCGATATCACAATAATTGAGAGATTGTTAATTTGGGAATAAGCCAGGAATATTCCAATAATATTTCAATTTCCTAAAATTATATGATTTCACCTTCCTAAAACATGGTTGACTGACACTAAAAATAGAGGATATATCTTTCACTTATTTTGCCACCCTCCCCTCCTACTTCTCCCTCATCTGCCTCCCCACCCCCTGATCTCCCATCATCTGATCTTCTCCCTCTATCTTCACCTACTCACTTTGACGAACCTCAACCTGCAGCTGCAGTTGACCAATTACCTCCCCCACCTCTTGATTTTCTTCCCCATAGCACTCATCCCATGGTCACTCGAGGGAAAGCTGGAGTATTCAAGCCGAAGGTATTCATGGCTATAGAAGATGTCTCTCCTCCTTCTACTATTGAGGAAGCTTTTCTATCTCCACATTGGAAATATGCTGCAGAAGATGAATATAATGCCTTGCTTAAATTCAACACTTGGGACATTGTTCCTTTACCTCATGGGCGGAAAGCTATAGGCTGCAAGTGGTTGTTCAAAACCAAATTAAATGAAGTTGGTACACCAGCTAGATACAAAGGTGGTTTGGAAGCAAAAGGTTATGTGCAGGAAATTGGTCCTGACTATACTGATACTTTCAGCCCTGTTGTCAAGGCCATCACTGCCCATATCATTCTTACAGTTGCAATTACAAAAGACTAGCGATTACAACAAGTGGATTTTAACAATGCTTTTTTAAATGGAGACTTACAGGAGGAGGTTTATATGGAGTAACTGCCGGGTTTTGTTAAACATGCCTCGGATGGTCATCATCTTGTTTGTAGGATACATAAAGCAATTCATGGTCTCAAACAAGCTCCCCGAGCTTGGTTCCAAAAACTTGTTGAAGCATTAAGATCACTTGGCTTCTATCAATCCAAGGCTGACTCTTGTCTATTCATTTATCAAGAAGGAGCTGACATCATCTATCTTCTAGCATATGTCGATGATCTACTACTTACAGAAAGCTCTGAGGCTATTATCAAAACGCTCATTGCTAAAATGGGTGCTATGTTCTCCTTAAATGATCTTGGAGAACTATCTTTTTTTCTTGCTATTGAGTTTACTCGCACAGCTGCTGGTTTACTTCTTATTCAGTGCAAATATATTACCCAGCTACTTGAAAAAACGAATTTGTTGCTTACAACATCTTTCTCTACCTATGGCCACCAGTCTGCACCTTAAACCTGGTGACAGTGACTTGTGTCCTGATGCTTCTCTTTATCGAAGTGTCCTAGGAATTCTTCAATATGTGTGTTATATGCGACCAGATATTGCTTTCACAGTTAATAAGTTGAGCCAATTTATGCATGAGCCCACTCTTAAGCAATGGAATTGCATTGATAGATTGATTGCCCCGTTATCTCAAAGGCATCAGTAGTTATGAACTTCTCATCAAACCTGTATCCTTTTTTCGTCTCCAAGCTTTTGCTGATGCTGATTGGGGTGGCAACAAATCTGATAGGAGATTAAGTAGTAGGTTTTGCACCTATCTCGGTCCCAATCCAATCACCTAGACAGCTCATAAACAACAGGTTGCCTCTAGGTCAGCTACTGAACTGAATATCGAAGTGTGGCTGATACAGTTCTGATGTTCTATGGATCATGGCCATGTTAAAGGAAATGAGCATTACCGTTGTCGATACACCAACTATCTGGTGTGATTACTCTGGGGAAGTAGCTCTAACTACCAACCCGGTGATGCACAAGAAAACCAAACATTTTGAACTTGATCTCCATTTTATCAGAGAAAAAGTTGCGGCTGATTTAGTTACTGTTGGTCATGTGCCTCTGTGAACACCCTATTTTGTCCGAGCTCCACTCAAAATTACAAAAATAATTAATGATATTGGTATCACTACTACAAAAAAGTAAAGCTGTGGCGCTTATAATTGCATTAACTGTGGCGCTAGAGAAGTGCCACATATCTAGATGCCACTAAAAAAAGCTGTGGCGCTTGGAAGCGCCACAATATTTTAAAAATTTTTTTTAAAAAAAATACCCTATTGTGGCGCTTGCTCAAGCAAGCGCCACAGGAGGTCCCCCTCCTGTGGCACTTGCTTGAGCAAGCGCCACAATAGGGTCTTTTTTTTTTTTTCTTTCTTCTTCTTCTTCTTCTTTTTTTTCCTGTGGCTCTTTTTTATGCTTCCTGATTGTGAAATTTTATATAAAATGAGTGGATTTCGTGTTTATCATCTCCACAAATTGTCAATCTTTCTATTTTATATTTCAACCTATTATATATATATATATATAATTTTCATATTTAAAATTCAAGTTCCCCAACAATAATGTTCTTACATTAATACTCTCCAAAGCTAACATAAAAAATATCACAATACAAGAACTTGATATGTGAACACAGTACATCAACAACTAATTAAGTAAATTAAAAGATTACTAAAAAACGCAAGCTTGTCGGCAAAAAAATTTAAACAAAGCAAAAAGGCAAACGAAACAAGCTAGGTTTTCATTCTTTCCTATTAAATTAGGAACATAAAGGCAAACGTTATATTACGGTTTATCTTGACTAAAAAAAAAATTTAAACAAAGCAAGCTAGAATGAAATAGTCTTCTTCTTACAAATCTATTAATTGACCAGCGCAGGGAGTGGGAGACCACGTTGGTGATGCTAGCTTGAGTGACGAGTGAGCGTGTGGGTGTGTTTTTTAGTGTGAAGATGATAGGAAATGGAGGGAGGGGGTCGACGGATCCACTAAGAAGATGAGAAAGGGAAAGTAGTTTAATGGAGGAGAGAGTAGTTAAATAATTAAAGTGGAGTAGTAGTCAAAAAGAGAAGGAATGGGGGGCGGACACAAAACCACTACGCGGGAAATGAAATAATTGTGGTCAAAAAGAGAAGTTGAATTTTTTTTTTTTTAAAATGTGGGCAATTGTGGCGCCTAAATAATTAGGCGCCACAATTGCCTCCTCTATTCAGCTGTGGCGCCTAAGCATTAGGCGCCACAGCTGAACATTACATTAGCATGTGTGGCGCCTATTTAATTAGGCGCCACACATGCCCACATTATAAAAAAAAAAAAAAAAATTTCAATGCTGTAGCTGTGGCGCTTGGTGGGTTAGGCGCCACAGCTGCTTTTATGGCCCCAAGTGTGGCGCCTGCGTAGGCAGGCGCCACACTAGGCCTCCTCAATTGTGGCACTTAATCTATTAGGCGCCACAGCTGGTACCGAAAATTTAAAAAAAAAATTATAGAGGTAAAAAAAAAAAAAAAGAGAAGCTGTGGCACTTGTTTAAAGAAGTGCCACAAAATGTGCGCCACCTTTTACCCTTTTTGTAGTAGTGTATCTAAATTGGCAATCATCATTGGAAGAAAAAAAGAAATAAAAAATGAAAATAAGAAAAAAATAAGAAAATCCTCCTATTGATGATGATTGGTGTCCAAATTAGCGATCATCATTAAAAGGAAAAATAAATAATAAAATAATAAAATAAATCCCCTCATTGATGATGATTGGCATTTTCATTCATTAAGGGAAAATAATAAATAAAAAAAAAATAAAAAAGTCTCATTTATGTTGATAGGTTAAAATTAGGAAATTACTTGTGGGGAGAATAATAAAAAAAATTAAGAACGAAAACAATCTCCACTAATGGTGATTATGTCAAGCTAGGAAGTTTTATCAATAGAAAATACAAAAAATAAAAAATAAAAAAATGAAAATTAAAAAAAAAATCTCCATTGATGGTGATTGGGTCAAGTTAGGTAGTTCTCAACATAAAATACAAAAAAAAAATCAAAAATGAAAATTCAAAAAAGAACGAGCATTTATGAAGAAAACCCTATCTTGAAACTATAAATAGGGGAGTAAGGGTTGAAGCAGGACAAGAATTTTGGAAGAGCAAGGAGATAAGGTATGTGGCTGACTTTTCATCCTTTTCTTTTAATTCTAATGATACATGGGATCTTATTATTTTCACCGAGTTACTTGATTCACTGTGATTACATCTTCATGCTTTCATTACCTCTTCTTTAGGCTTACTTCATCGTTATTCACATGTGTGCTTTTGATCACTATATGTTTATGCTTTCATCATCACCTCTTTATGCTTACCTCATCATGATTCACATGTAAGTGAACCATACACTATGACTTTGATATATGTTGGGTTTGCCAAATATAATGGATCAAGTGGCTTACAAATGTCAGGATGAATCGTATGTGTTGGCCTCTTTCATATTTTAGGTATTATTGTTGGTAGGGGTGGGCATGGGCAGGGCTGGGCAGGGCAAGACCCATGCCCGATGCCCAGCCCAAAGGATGAACGGGCTACATTTTGCAGCCCGCTGCCCGGCCCTGCCCGATAGAAGCCCTACTCATTTCGGGCAGGGTAAGGGTGGGCTGGGCAGGCCGGGCTTCCCTGCCCAAGTGGTAACTCCTTAACCAATACCACATGTATAAAACCTCCAATTACACTTAATAAATACTATTAAAAACTTCAAATACATTTCATAATTTCACACCATGAGATATCTCAAAATAAATCTATAATTTAAGTCTTGAAAAAAGAAAAAAAAAACTAACACGTCTTAATAATTACATGACAAATTATGAAGTAATATGTGTTTATGTATGAATATTGATTGATATGAATAGATGCAATTGCGATAGAGACCTTAAAGAAACTAAATTTTTTTATCTTTGATCTCAACTTTTTAATGCTTTGTATCATCTATCCAAATCAAAAAACCACGTCCATTCAAAAAGCAATGAGTTATATGTAAACTGTGGTGGATGGATATTAAATAAAAATATAAAATGTTTCATAAACATGAAATAATATATATACATATTAAATAAAATAATGTGTATAAAATACTATTTATTTTATATAAAATAATATATTTTTTAAATAAATTGTATATAATTTTCAGGGCAGGGCCAAATGGGCAGGGCAGTACCTCCTGCCCGATGCCCGGCCCTGTCCGATAGTTTGCCCTGCCCAAAGATGCCCAAATTTTTATCGGGCCACTTTTTTTGGGCTGGGCAGGGTAATTTGTGACCGGGCTCGGGTGGGCATACCGGGCTCCTGGGCACCATGCTCACCCCTAATTGTTGGCATGGAGGTTCTAATAATATGTTGACATTTCACCTTCTTGTGTGTCTAGCTTGCAAGGATAAAAGGTATGCATAAATCACTTCATCTTTGGCTTCCCATTCTTTTAACTTGTGATGTTTTCCTTCTTGTTCTTCTTTATCCCTTTCTTAGGGTCTCTTTCAAAAAAGAAGAAAAAATATTTTAACACATTTTTATAAATGAAAATAAAATGGAAAAGCTCTCTTTCATGAAAATAAAAGAAGTTCTTTCATAAATAAAAAAACGTTTTTTTAAAATAATAAAAAATACAAACCAAACAAAAAAATATTTTTTTTTTCTCAAATAAATTAAATAAACATTTTCTAAAAATCACCAACCAAGTGACATGCTTTTCTACCCCCGAACTACGTGGGCTTTGATCCCTCGAAAGAGTACGTAGGCCCTAGGCTCTCTTCATAGGTCAAGTCCAATTTTGTAAATAAATATATTTCTTCCTTATCTTTCTTTTGATATCCAACTTTGTAAATAAATATGTTTCTTCCTAATCTTTCTTTTGATATCCAATTTTGTAAATAAATATTTTTTTCTTCTTATTTTATTTTTGTAAATAAATGTTCCTTTTTTTCTTTAGTTTTCTTATTTCATTTTTGTAAATGTTCTTTTTTTTGGTAATTATAATAAAATTAAAGGCCATAATATTTTTAAATAATTAACTTAGGGTAACCATTCTTATGAATGGGTGTTATGGGTTTCACTTTTAGGGTGCGTTCTTATTAGCTTTTAGAGAATAGCTTCTGGAGAAAAAATGGAGAATAGCTTTTGGAGAACAGATTATGAGGAGAATAGATTATGGGAAAAAGTGATTTTGATAAAATGAGAGTGTTTGGATGATTTGATCAGAATAGCTTTTTTCATGGTCAAATGACTAAAAAGGACATTAATTTTTATGATAATTACATATAAAGGATAAGATTATATTTTAAGTATTATTTCACATTAAATTGCATAATAATTACAATAAATGAAATAAATTTGTCAAAAAAATTTTAAATTATAACATTTGTCAATTATGTAATATAAAAAAAATAGATGCAAAAATTTTAAAATTATAACATTAGTGATTAGTCAATTATGTAGTAAATTACAAAATTAGATCAAACGTACATATTGAAGGTGTACACTATATTAATTTTCATCTCCTTTCACAACTTGAGTTATCTCTTGCCAAACCCACTGTATTCTTCATTAAATTATTTGGAATGGTTTTGATTTATGCAAGTGTGTTCGTGTCTTTAATTTCTGTTTTTTTTTACCACTCATGCCTAGTCTCTAAAGATATATATATATATATATATATAAGTATATTAAAAAATTGCTAAAATAAGAAATCTTTTCCACAAAACACCAAAGTACAAATTCCGAGTAAATGTCAATAACAGAGTAAGTCCAAATATGGATAAAATACCATTTAACATATTGTCAAAAAGAGAGTACGAAAAAATACAAAAACATTCACATGGCTAATGCTCTTGCATATAATAAATGATCTGATCTCTTATCGAATCACGAAGAGAAGCCATGTCAGATGAAGATGCAAGTAATGAAGGTATTGTTGAAGAGTCTATAGCGTCAGGGCCATCGACATCAAATAAACTATCCTCTCGTTCATGGTGGCGGAAGTCAGGATCAGAAATAGAAGTTCTTCTGATGAAATTGTGTATGGCCATCGTCGCACAAACAATTTTAACCTGTGTGGGAAAGCTATAGCTACGCATTGTCTGTAAGATTGTGAACTTGTTCTTCCAAACCCCAAATGTTCTTTCTATTGTGCACCTGAGACTTGAATGCAAGTAATTGAAGCTTTCATTGTCATTTTCAAAGCTAGATGACCTCCGAAAGTCAGGGAGATGGTAACGCTCGCGTCTGTATGGACCTAGATATCCAGTTGGGGTACGGTAGCCGGCATCCACCAAATAATATTTATCTGTATGAAAGATTAAGTTTAATGCCAATACATTTTGTGTGATTTAAAATAATTACATTGTACAAAAATATAAGAATACCTGTAGGCGGATGTGGAAAATTCATTGACGGAGTTGTCAAGGCATGATGAAATATGCGAGAATCATGTGTCGTACCTTCCCATCCAACCAATACAAAGACAAAACACATGTCCCAATCACAAACCGCCATCACATTTTGCGATGGAAATCCTTTTCTTCCAATATATTTTGTTTTGTCCCTTGCTCTAACCTTACATGGAATGTGTGTGCCATCAATTGCACCAATAGCATTTTTAAAAAAAGGCCCGTATCTATTACTTTAGCGTATCTTATTGTGAATGCTCTGAAATGTAGGATCCAGCGGTTTGATGTTAGACATTGCAAGACTACAACATGCCTGTAAGACAGCATGCAGCGCCCTATGAATTGTATCTCCAGAGCGCATAAATCTTTCTTGTAGCAGTCTACTCGATGCCGCATGTCCAACTGTCTGCAAAAAAATCACCACCATTTCATGTATACCGACATTTCGAGTTTCCCTCAAACCATGTTGTTGCATTTCAAAGCAAAATTCATGGAAGACATTCAGTTCCATTCTAAACATGTCATAACAACGGGCAGAATTACCGCGTAACACATCACGCACCCATACAGCACCTGTAAACTCACTGGTTTGCCGTGGTTCTTTACATAAAAATTGTTGAGCATATGCACCAACATATGCAGCCACTTTTCGGATTCTCTGTAATCGTCGTTATCTATTCTTTGCAATAAATTTCATAGTATTCTCCATATCTACCTTTACCTGTAGACACATACATTAACTTTTATAAAACAAAAATGACCACAAGTATACATTAATAAGATGCACACACATATCATTGATAAAGAAATAACATTACATTACGTATAAAGTGACTTGATCAATAGAAATGTAAATATAACAGTCATTAAGTACATAGCAACAACGTTCTTAATACACATCAAAAGTGTCCATAGCATTCATGCCTAAGAAACTTAACAAGTCTATCCTTCATTTCCTTCATTGCCACGTACATTTCCCTTGCAGCTGAATCCCTCATAAGGAGGTGTGCACAGCGCATATAGAAGTCTTCATCATTGGTTATTTCAGTGACTTGATTAAGCTGACTCATGACTCCCGATATTGAAAACTCATTTGCCCGTGCTTCTACAGCCATCCTTGTTGCACGGGCCTCTGCTTCCATCCTTCCTGCAAGTTCCACATCAATGTCAGTGCAATCAGCTATCCTAGTCAGGGCGTCAGCAATTTTACTCGATGCAGGCCCTTTCTTTTTCATTGGGGCACCACTCTTCCTCACCCCCAGTGAGCTTATTGTTCTACCACCACTACTTGTTTTCTCTCCACCACTTATTCCCTTTCCTCTGTCATTATTCCCTCCACTGCCTCGACTGGTGTTATTGAAATTGATTGAATTGAACTCCCCACTCAATCCAGTCGCTGTCCCTAACACCTCATCACTGTCTCCTGACCCTTCTTGCATTTCGACATCAGGGGTGGTCTCGGTAGGGTTTGGGAGAGACATAGAGGAAGGTGCCCAATTATTTGTTCTTGTGGCCGCCACACTTGAAAACAGGCGGGTTAATTCTTCTTGGAATTAGAGGCCATTATTTCTAAATTTATCGTAAACGGGAACTTCCTGTACGTGAATCACCAAATTCATTACACAAGTTCATAAAAGCACGATGTTATGGAAATAAAAATGGCCGTTCGCATAAGTGAATCACTAACCAATAGCTTCTTCTCCCACCACCAATCATCGTCAGCAACAATAGTCTTCTTTTGATCGTCCCATCCAACTCCAGTTTCATTTAACAACCGATCCCACAGTTGCCACTCCTTTCAAAGGGCATCGTATTTGTTTTTGAAATGCCTCTTCTCGTACAATCTGCCTGTCCTTGCAATGAAGCCTTTAGATATCTCTTTTCACCCATTCTTTTGGAAGCTAGTGCATTTTCTTGTTCCTTTCTCAACTTGTTCTATGCACAAGTCAATGAAAATTTTCATGCTTTTTACATCCCACGATGCTTTCACCTTACTCATTATGCTGCTAAGTTGACAACTAATACATGAAATGGACAATGAAGCAGAAATAGTAAAGCAAAATACTAAAGGGCTGATTGCTTAAAGACTCAATCAGGAAGGTAGACCAAGAGTCAACTATCTTTTAGAATGGCAATTCATTATAGACCCGAAAAAACCATATCAACCAACATTGTCACATAGACAGTGACAAAATAGAAGCAAGAGAAATAACACCAATACATAGACATGCAAAGAAAGATGAAATTGTGGCAGAGAAATCATGAATCAGATTTAATGCTCTTTCCGTAAGAACCAAAAGCAGCAAACACAAAGTAGTAGAAAATACGTTTCATTAAGATATTAATAATTAATTTACAGAGCAGAGTTGGCATTCATGATGTTGATCTTGGCACGATGCAAGAGATATCCAGAGCAGAGGCTGTCGGATTCACATACTAAAAGTGAAATGCTGGCTTTGATTTCTGAATTAGCCAATTATGCAACGTGGTGCTTTCTAGTAAGTATTGTATAAAGTTTAAACATTGGGAATATAAAAATAACCAAATCAATGAAAACTACTAGTACTATTTTTGGCGTGCAAGTAAGGAAATAAAAAAATAACATGAGAAATAAGAAACCCCTCACCTGCAGTTCTCTCTCTTTAAGCCCAAGTATCTTCTTATAGAGTCTTCTAAGTACCCTGTGTTCCAAAATTAGTGATCTCCATTGGCTCATCTTCATTAGAGAAAGATATATATGAAGCTCCTCCAAAATAAAACTCACCCACTTATCAACAGATTTTATCACTTGAAGTTAGAAGTGTGTGTGTGTTTAAATACAACAGCTATGGAATCAAGCCATATATAGAGGGGGGAAACTAAATGCTTGTCCCATCCACCAGCAACAAATTCGTGCTAGCTAAGGGATCGATATGCAGTGTTTATATATCCACATTTACTTCACATATATGTATTGGGTAGGATAGTCAGTGCAAGCATTAGTTTCTCTAAACGCATGAATATATGTGATCATTTATTAGTTTCTCATAGTGGTCTTTGATAAGAAGGCTATATTTCTGTGCTTTTGGTGTGGTCCTCAGCAATTAAAGTCATAATATAAAATATTTTCTCAAATAAGAAAGAGTGAAGGGAGCCACTGAATCATTTTGGTGATGAACAACCAAAAAAAGGTGAAGGAAGGGAACTAAACCATCTACTATTGTAAAACAATGCACTAGTACAACTGTCTGATGATGAAAAATATTGAACAGTATATATCTATTATTTTTATTTTCAAGCATTATTTAAAGTTTATAATTTAAACCTATTTTTGTTGTTCATCTTACTTCCCCCAAGACAAAAATATAATTAAAAAAAGAATAAATCTAAATCGCTGTTACTGGGAATCAGTTTTAATTATTGTTAAAAAAATAAATGATTCCGATCCTCTGCTTCAAATGAAACCATATATATGATTTTGTTGCGTTCTGGATGTTGTCCAATGGCACGTAGAGGATGTTAGGTAATTAGTAAGTCAGTTTAAGCTTTGTAAAGCAAATGAATTGATATAGCCAGAGATGCTTTGGATGCATGGGTAGTTCAGTGTTGAAGAGGAAGATTTTGAATTTGAGTGAAATAGGGAATGAAGATACTTTTATAATGGAACTTTAGTTTTGATGTGCTCCTTTTCTTCTATTCGGACTTGGTTATTACACAGGGCAAAGAGGAAAACTTTGATTATTACTATTAATAGAGCACCACAACCAGAGCACCGAAACTAGAAGACCATAACCAGAGCACAAACGCAAATTGACCACAACCACCACAACCACCATATCCGTACCAGAGAACACAAGGCCAAGTAATGAAGGAACATACACCACAAACACACAAGGAAAATGACACCACAAACACAAGGCCAACGCAAGAGGAAAATCACAACACAAGGCCACCAGAGAACACAGACGCAGAGGAAAATGCACACCAACACAAAAGCTACCACCACAAACCAGATAGATCAAACGTACATACCTGTAGGAAGTCACCGAACCTCACAACCACCGAAGTCACCGGTACGATCTAGGTCGACGAATCTCACGAAGTCGCCGGCAAGATTTCTCCCTCAACAGAAAAATGCTCAACGGACAGAGGACTGGCCGCCGAAAATAGCACCACCGGTCCGTTCAGCGCTTCCGTTCACCGTGAGAAAAGGGCAAGATCGAAGAAGCCAAACTTTTTGGATCCGCAAGACAATGGGAACAAGAAGGGGAAGGGGGATCAGTTCAGGGTGACGGAATGCTGACCGGGAAGGGAAACGGAGAAGGGAAGCAAGGAGACAGCAGAGATGAGAAGGAACGAGAAGTAAAGACTGATATGCAGGAGACGAGAACGAAAGGGGAGAGCACCAAAGACTGATATGCAGGAGACGAGAACGAAAGGGGAGAGCACCAAAGTCTGAAGGAAGTAGAAGAACACGCGAAAGAAGAGAAAGAGAAAAGGGAATCTGCAGAAAAAGACAAGGGCGCAGAGGAAATAATTACTCCCAACGGTCAGTATTTTCTAATCAAAGCAATTGAAAATAGCTTCTTGTGATAATAGCTTTTTTTCCCTCAAACCATGGTTCTAGCTAAAAACGGGATTCTCATAGTTTTGTGGTGTTCGGCTGCTCACATGACAAAACCAAGGTTTAGGTGAAAAAGTGCTTTTTTTAGGTCACCCAAACACACACTTAAAAAGGTTTCCAAAATTATCCTTTTTCTAAAATTTTGATGGCGGCTCCATATTTTCCAAATTTCAGGCGCTACAGCCTTCATTTGATCAAGTGGCCGATGTTTTTACCAAAGCTCAGTCTAATGGACTTTTTTGTTACTGTGGGAATAGACTCAGTGTTAGGTCTCTTGATAGCTCTGCAATTGACGATGTTGAACAAGCATCAGATGTTGAATGATGTGATTTCTTCAAGGCTATTTTCTACTCTTTTTTTTACCGAGAGTATGTCTAGCTCTTGTGTCCGCCGGGGGAGTATTGGATATATATCATATTGATATCAGTTAGAACTAATTAAGGGCCAGTTTGGTACACTGGAATTGATTTTGATGAAAATGGAAATGGAAATGAGGTTTAAAAGTATGTTTGGTAAGTCATGGAAATAAGACATGATTTTTAGATGAAAAGACCAAAATATCCTTCAATTTTTTTAAAAAAAAAATATCCTAGAGCCAGACTGTCTCCTCCCGAAAAACTTTCACCATTCCACTTTTTCAGCAAAATTTCAGATCTAGCAAACCACTACCTCGGAGCAAAAATCATCCTAGATCCAGAACTGTCTCCTAAACCACTACCGATTTGAGAACAGACCCAGACACTAGCGAACAAAACCAGAAATGGATCTAGCAAAGGTGAAAATGAGGGTGGGAGGCCGGATTACAAAGCATCACCACAGTCGTCCTCGGTGGAGAAGTTGAAGGAGCGATTTGGATTTGGCAGAGGATGTGTGGTTCTTGTTACTGTCGCCGTAAGATTTGTGAAGAGGATGAGTCTCCGTAGTCGATTGTTGGAGGTCGTTGTCGCCGTTCGCTGAAGGCCGCTATTGTTGATCGCTGAGGCCGCCATCATCGACAGCTGGAGGTCGCCATCGTGTCGAGCGCTGCAGGTCGCCGCCACTATCGTGGGTAGTTAGAGGTCAAAGGTGAAGGGGAGGTCTGAAGGAGATGGAGAGTGAGGGTAAAACAAGAATTCCATGGAATGTTTTGGAATTCCATGGGGTAAGAGATGGAAGCCAATTCCATGAATTTTGATGAAATTGGCCTCCACATGGAATTCAATTCCATGTCTAATTTTTTGTACCAAACAAGTTTCATGAGGGAAATGAATTCCATTTCCATATCCATCTGGCCCAATTCTAGCGTACCAAACGGGCCCTAAGTGGTTACAAGTCAGGCTTTTAGAACACGTGCCGGCAGGTTTTTAGCATATTTTGTTATGATCTTGTAACAGTTAACAAGGCAAATGGCAAAGAAATATAAAGAGACATGTAAACTTGGGTTCCAGATTACAGCCAAAGAATGAAACTGAATCGAGGTACAACTTTTGGAATACAGCTTCAAAAATAGGAAAGCCAAACTCAAATCTCTCAACTGTTTTGTGCGGTTGTGTTATTTGTAAAGTTTCAACGAGATAGAGCCAAAAAGGTCCTCATGCTTTGGTACATGATACAGGGAAAATTGGCATCTCTATTTTGTATTTGTTGTTAATTAATTTAAAACCATCCAACAGAGGATAATCCCATCGGGGAAACAAATCATCCCAAATGATATTCAACTCGGACTAACAAAAAATTCTAAAAATCCAATATGGAAAGTATATTTCACTTGATTTAGGGGCGGCTTCAGCTTCAATACTTTTTTGGTTACCCATAATCTATGTGGTGGTCTTGGTATTGGAGGAGTTCTCTAATTCTGATCTTGGAGGCGAAGACAGGACAGGTTTTGGAGGCATTTCTGTTGAATTCAAACTTCCTTCTAACATTTCAATCACTCTACTTATAGTAGGTCTTTGAGTTGGAATGGATTGAATGCACCACAAAACCACGATGGTCATTCTTTTTGCAATATCATTTTCCTCAATGTTGTTGGCTCCATCACTTCCCAAAGTGCTGTCTTGCTCAAGTTTATTATAGATCCAATCTGGAAAATAATTCTCGGTTGAGGAATTAATTTTAGCATTCATGTTCTTTCGCCCTCCAACCATGTCTAATAGCATCATTCTAAAGCTGTAAACATCTGACTTATGTGAAACCCCACCTATATTTCTATTCCAAATTTCTGGAGCAAGATATCCAATAGTTCCTCTAGCTTTTGAAATTGAAACGATACATTTTTCCTTGGACAAAGCTTAGCAAGCCCAAAATCTAAGATCTTAGGACAAAAGTTTTCATCCAAAAGGATGTTATGTGGCTTTATGTCAAAATGTAGAATTCGAGTGTTGCATCCTCTATGTAAATATTCTAACCCTCGAGTTGCACCAATTGCAATTCGGTACAAATTTTTCCAGGTCAATGACAGATCATCATCTTTGTCTTTCTTGTTGTGAATGAACTTGTCAAGAGATCTATTGGGCATAAACTCATATATGAGAGCCTTTTTATTGCCTTCCCAGCAAAACCCAAGGAGGGTAACAACATTGACATGGGAAGTTCTACTGATGCTAGCAACCTCATTGATAAATTCTTCTCCGTTCCCTTTGGATAGCTTCAGTAACTCTACAGCAACAAGGTGTCCATCTAGTAATTTTCCCTTGTATATTGCACCATAACCACCTTGTCCCAATTTTATTTCGAAAGAATTGGTCATTTTCTTCACCTCTGAGAATTTATATCTTGTGAGAGCCAAAGGTCCATTGTTTTTAGTGAATACCTCAATATTTTGGTTAATCCTTGATGACTTCCAAAACTCTGTTTTCTGCCTTAACGCTTTGATTTTACAACAAAAAAATGATAAAAGATATTAGCAATGCTCCGACTGCTCCAGTCGCGTTAAACCTGTCACATATAGCATGCAAATCATTGGATAGACAATGTCAAAGATTCTTCATTTTCTTGGAACAAAGTCTAGTAAAATATGAAAAAGAAGGAAGTTTGATCCATTACCTATGATAAGGTTTGTTTTCCCATGCGGTGAATTCTCTGCAAGTATGATGAGCAAAGAGAAATCAAGTTAGGGCATACGTATGCAGTTGGCCAAAGTGCTAAAATCAATCATGTTAATTCTATGACCGACGTACAATCTGGCTTCTTTTCTTGATAACACACGTTTCATGAAATGTCAGTCAAAAGTCATGGATATTCTCAGTTGGAAAGGAAGGAGGAGAAGGTGAGGAACAACATATAAGGCTCTCATTGACCATTGTGGACTCAATTAACAATCCATTGATGATCAATATAATATATTCTCCCATTTACCAAGAGGAGATAGTTCTTTTTTTTTTTTTTTGGCCAACCAAGAGTAGTTCAACCCAGAGTCAGAAAAGGTGTTCTTTAAAATGTGATCAAGATATATTATATAAAATGTGTAGTGTATAAATATGAAACTGTAGGTTTATAATTGGCAAAAAAAAAAAAACTGTAGGCTTATTATTTTATAAATGATAGTAATCCTTTCGAACAGAAATAAAAAATGATAGTAATACTTTATTATAATTATGATTGTAATTCTATTCTGCATATATTCAAGAAGCTCGCCCTATTATATATGTTTCCCAGATGAATTAGACTCCTTATAATAATTTATATCTCTATATATATATAATAAATAATTGAATTTTTTTCCAATTTTCTAAGTGCAATTTTGTTTCTCTATATTGAAAAAGTAATTTTGCAACTTTTAAGAAATTAAGAATCCAATCGCACGGGCTCATTATTTCTGAACTAAGTAAGAAATTAATCAATTACTTTTTTCAAGACAATTTATAAGAAACAAATAACTGTTTAGAATAAATTAGTATAATTTATATTTTATAGATAAGTTCGAAAGTGGTGATTAATCGTAAAAGGCTTCATTCCCTTGATCATCATTGATGATGGTGATGTATTGTAGTCGTTATTATTATAAATACAAAAAATTATCTTGTATCACATTTGGATGGTTATTAAAAAAAATTACTCCTTCCTATTTATCTAACTTAATTATATTATATATGACATGATGTCTCTAAAATAGTTTTATGTAACATTAGAATATATATTAATTTATAAATCAAATAAATTATTCCCTTGGTTCTTAATGTAAGTATTATTTAACTAATTTGATTAGATTAAAAATATTAGTTAATATGACATTTTTTTAAAACATTTTAATCATCTTCTTTAATTTCCTGTATATCTCTCTTAGTTAATTATTATTAATGGAGTATCAATATGGGCAAATTAAAAAAAAGATTGAAAAATATGAGAAATTAGTTTTATATTTAGGACCAAGATCAACTTCCCAATTAGATACTCCCTATGGTCCTATTTATAAACAACTTTCCCCTTGATTAAGCAAAACGAACTGATAGTTAAAAGCAATAAATGTGTCAAAAATGTCATGTTTTTCCCATATATGCCTCTGTTTATGAAAAAAGTATAGGAGAGATAATAGATAAAAAGTATGAGAGGTAATGAGTATAAGATATGAGAAAGAATGAGTATTTAATAAGGATAAAATAGGAAAAATAAGCTTACATTTTTAGACAAAAAGTGAAAGCTTATAAAAAGAACCAACCCTTGAGAGAGAAAGTTGTTTATAAATATAACCGGAGATAGTACTACTTTAAAGATCACATGCAGTAATTTGGAGAAAAATGATAAATATAAAACATAAAATAAGAAAAAGTTCTCATCATGAGAGAGGAATAGACTAATCGGGAAGGAGAAGATCACATTTGAGAGCATAATCTCTATTTGGGCAATAGCATTTGAAACTATAAGCACTTTTGGAGGAGTGGAAGCCACATTTAATTTGCCTCCAGTCTCCTCACATAACAATTAGACACTATCCAATTCAATACAAACCCTCTTCTCACGATTACTCCATTAATACCAGCATTATTTTCCGCCTTCGTTTTCACCAACCCGCCATTACATTTCTCAGACGCAGACCTCAAATCTCCACCCTCCTCCTCCTCTGTTATTGCCAAAACAGACATCGTTTCGTTCTCTGCAGAACACCCAACTCTGTACTTCCATAAATCTGCTGGCAGCGACCCCAAGTAGCATCCGAATACCAAGAAAAGGTCCATCTGGTTCGGAGCGAAACTAAATCTGGTTCCATCAAGTGTGATGTTGTGATGAGTACGGGGAATCGCACATGATGTGCCGTTTGAGGACGAGGTTGCAGCTTCCGACACTCGAATTGACCGGGTCCTGTAGGAAATTTCGTGGAAGTGTACTGAATATTTGAGATATTGAGGATTGGGAGGCCATTATTGGAACAAGAAAAACCAAAACCTGGGTATCCACAGAAGGATCTTTGTCGACCTTCGATGTAGAACGGGTAGGTTATGGTTTGGTTTCCGCAGATTGTGGCCTCACAAACTTCAAAATTTGGGTAGAGAGATGAGCACAAGGTGACTGTGGTGAAAAATATAGGATAAGAATAAGATTGAATGGAGGTTGCTGTGGATCATGATGGCGAGCAGAGACATCGAAGACAGAAGAAGAAAACACTTCGGCCTCACTGCGATATTTATTCATCCACTTCTGAGACTCGAAACAAGCGGCTGCTAAGTAACTATTTATTTTAATAAACAATACAACTTTTATTAATTAAAAAAGTGGAAATGGAAATAATGATCAATGCAGATATTACTCCTCCCCCGCACTTACCTGACTACTAATGGAATAATAGCTGCTTAGTGAACTCTCCCGGACCGTTCTTTGACTGACATGAATGTGGCAGTTGGCTATTAAATGCGCATTTCATACTGCTATAAAATGGCTCTAGCTGCTTTTCTTTTTGTAAAATCACACCAAACTTTTGGTTGAAGGAAATAATAGAAAAATTTCATAACTTGTTAATTGTGTCTTTCACTTATCATTAATAAATTATAAGACTTTTCTAATATTATTTTTATTGATCGGGATTTGAATGAGATTTTCCCTTTCTTTTTCTCTACTTCCACAAAAGATGTCACTACCCCGAATACTCGTTCAGGAGTCAATCATTGACAAATACTGCTAATATGAAAAGTACTACTAACTTTTATAAGAAATATTTTTACTGCAAGAAATTGGGGTTCTGTAAACTACAGATGTGATGCCGGTTCTCAATCTCATCAACATCCAAAGAATTATTAGTTAGAAGAGCATTTGCCCTTGTACCTTGTTAAAGACTAAACTCTAGTAATATTCTTTTTTGTTTGTTACAGTATAAATTTACTCAAAATATTTTTGAATGTGCACTTGACACCATAAAATTTAAGTTACAAAAATGCACATAAAAATTCCAAAATAGTACAAAAGTTCTACAACCATTTTTTTGGATTACAAAATGTAAGTTAAGAAACTTGAAGGTTATCAATCATATCAGTGTTGGCTTAATTTAAAGGTAGCTGGGCCTCATCATCTTACATGATGGAGAGGCATCCCGGATGAAGACTTTGCAAAAGAAGCATGTCTTACTGAGATTATATATGGGTGTCCTTAGTAAGGTAGTCTGCAAATCTAGTTGTCTCATGTAGTGCATACCGGATGTCAATGTCCCAATATGAGAAGAGAAGACATTTGATCTCATTAATTTCTTCCCTTAATGGATGATGGTGACCACCATCTTTTAGGATTAGATGGCAAGTTTCCATTAAATTTGTATAGACAAGGACTTTCTGGAAGCACTTTTGCTTGCAAACTTGGAGACCTGTTAGTAAGCCCATTACTTCTGCTATTGTAGGTGGGGTGGAAACCCTAACTTACATTGAAAACCAAGAATCCAATTCCCATTGGAGTCTCTGGCTACTCCACCACATGTTGCTTAGCTTCTTTCTTATTGTTGAATGATCCATCGGTATCCAATTGAGCATATACCTACGTTAAAAACCTCTTTCTTGTACTTTTAAAATGGTAGTTTTGTTTTCTGGTTGGTTTTGCATCTTTTGGTTTTTTTTCCCATGTGACGTGGGTCTTTTGATTCGTTGCCTAATTTCTGGTTTTAGACCGTTGTTACTAGTAGTATTGCCCGGGCTCAGTATAGTTTAGGTACCATTTTACTTATTTTAAATAAAGTGCTTTTTAGTAAAGGGGGAAAAAAAGATGCGTTACATCTATATATGGTATACATTTTTACTCTGAAGAATTTGGAGAGAAACTCAAACCCTCCAGAATGAACTTCACATGCGGATTAAAGCAAGATTTGGGTGGTGAAGAAGGAAGCCATATATAAGCTTTCAACAAATGATATAATTCCTAATGTACAATTCAACACAAGCTTATGTTAATTTTGTTTTCTTTATTTTAAAAGAAGGAAATTACATATCACCTGCTGCAGAGGCTTTAGGTTGATTAATCACCCACCTTGATAAATTGGTATGATTTGCTCTGTAGTCTTTTGATAAGCTATTTTTATTAATTGTAACACTGGTCTCCTTCAATATAAATTATTCAATCGGGCAATTGGTGAGCCCCCACAAACCCGTTAATTAGATCTGGTTTCTTCATATAAAAACTAAAAATGTAAGGACAACGATTTTAAGAGGAACGTTACGGAACAATATGAACAATGCTTATATTGCCACTTAAGTTGTTAGATGTTCTTTAAGAAAAACAACAAAAGAACAGCTGTAATTCATACACGTACTTGAAATTCCATAACAAAATTTGTATCGTATTAGTTGTTAAAACTATGCGATTAAAGATAAGAGGTACGATAGTGAAAGATGTTTGTACATTGCATTATTCACATGCAAAAGTTTTACAAGCTGATTAAACATCAAAGACTATTCTGAAATGAAGTCAATATAAAGGAAAATTTAGAGGCTGACGTCGAAGGAGAAGACATAAAAGGCTTTGGTGGCATTTCCAAAGAATCCATACTTGCTTCCAACATTTCAATCACTCTGCTCATGGTTGGTCTCTGAGCAGGAATTGTCTGTATACACCACAGTCCCACCATTGTCATCTTCTTCGCTATCTCATTCTCCTCATCACTCGTCACCCCATTCGCTCCCACGTCACTTCCCACTTCAAGCTTCTTGTACATCATCAATGGAGGGAAATACAGCTCGCTTCCCGACCCGCTGCTTCCTTCGGGTTCTATGTTAGAGTTCTTCTGTCCCCCAACCATTTCCAACAGCATCATCCCGTAACTATAAACATCAGACTTATGTGAAACTCCTCCGATACTTTTGTTCCACACTTTTGGGGCCACGTACCCGATAGTCCCCCTCGCATTTGATATTGAAATTATGCTCTCCTCTTTTGTGTTGAGTTTAGCCAAACCGAAATTTGATATCTTTGGGTGATAATTCTCATCTAGAAGGATGTTATGTGGCTTTATATCGAAATGCAAGATTCGAGTGTTGCATCCCTTGTGGAGGTAGTCTAGTCCTCGAGCTGTTCCTTTGGCAATCTGATATAAAGTATTCCAGCTCAGCGATGCAACACTTTCATCACCTGGCTTCTTCTTGGAAATGAACTTTTCAAGAGAACCATTGGACATGAATTCATAGACCAGAGCTCTTCTACGTCCTTCTATGCAAAAACCAAGAAGAGTGACAACATTAATATGGGAGGTTTTGCTGATGCTGGCAACTTCATTGATGAATTCTTCCCTGTCCTCATTTGCTTCGTGCAAGAGTTTTACGGCAACATCAGAACCATCGAGTAGCTTGCCTTTGTAAACAACACCATAGCCTCCTTCTCCAAGTTTAACTTTGAATAAGTCTGTCATTTTCTTCAAAGACGAGAAGCTGTATCTTTCCAGAGCCAGAGGCCCCTTGGCTTCGAAGGAAGGCTTCATTTTTTCTATCCTCCTTCTTGTTGCCAATTTTCCTTTTTATGAACCGCCATATTTTTTCTTTACTTTTGCATATAGTCACTGCTAAGAGAGGCAATCCAATTCCAGTAACCACAAAACCTGTGAAAAATGAACCCAAAAATAAAATCTCATGATGCTACTATGAAATTGAGCTTTGACCGTCAAAACAGAACAAGTGGAAAATAAATAGGACAATATTAGTAGTAAGATGTCGTACCTAAAGCTAGCTTCAATACTTTGTTTCTTTTACCTGCCACCAAAACAAAGAACACTTAGATATTATGAAAATTGAATATGAAAGTACACACACACATGTATATTTATAAAAGGGAACATACTTCAGTCCAAACAAAAAAAAAGGGAACATACTGTCGCTAGTGCTGCTAGCAGAACAGGCTGAATTTTAGGTTGTTCCATCAGAACAATGACAAGAAAACGTCGAGTTATTACTCTGATTGGTTCCACATATTCCCCCAGAAGACTTGCATGTTTCACACTCAGGAGCATCATACTTCATATCAAACCCTTCATCCAGAGAATTCTTGAGCGAATCCAAGGGAGTATCCACTGAAACTGGCACTTGAACGCGATACCCGCATCGGTCAAATCCTGAAGCTTGCTGCAACTGGGTTTCGTTCGCATAGAACGCTTGTTTACTAGAATTATTCTGGCACTTGAAGCTGTTTAGCCCGGAAATCTGGAAGGGACAATCGTAGAACACAGTGATGTTCTGAACTGTATTGGGTAGGAAACTGAAGGGACTGCCACTCAGAGAAGTGTCGGAGATATTAGGAGGACAAAGATTATATGATGATTCTGGTAGCGCAAGACGCAGGGTAAAACCAGTTTGGTTAATCTGCAGTACGTTGAAAGTTTGTGAGCCAACTTGAATTGTAGTGTTTAGATGATTCTGGCACATGAGGTGGAAGCCATTTTTGCCACAAAAACTCTGTTTGTTTTGTCCCCAGAAAGGGTAGGAAATGTTTGCTAGAGATCCACAACTATATGGTTGGCTACACACAGAGTATGTATTATTTTGTTGAGCGTAAGATTGTAGCAAAGCTATTGAGAAGAAGAAGGTGATGGTGACTATGGATTTAAGCAAAGAAGGAATAGGATGATTATCCATTGTTGGAAACTTGAGAGGATGATACTAATGACGAAGATGATGAGTTCAAAGTTTTAAATGGAAATCATTGTGATATAGAGAGAGCTGATGAGCTCCCTGTCTGTTTCAGAAAGTGTGTGAGTCAAAATGAAAAGTGAGTTTGGGATCTGTCATTTGGAAATGTGTTCATGTGAAAACAAAAGTACAGACGAAAGTCATGAATGTTGACTTCGGGAACAGTAACCAAATATTCTTTTTATTGGACGGAAGGGATGAGTTTATGGATAAAAGAAAGACGCAGATATGAGCTGCAATATCTGTTTATCAAATCACATTAAAGATGCTTTTTTGTTTGTTGTCTCTCACTGGGAAATAAACAAATTTGGTGCAACACGGAGTCTCCAGGAAGTAAGGCAAAACAAAAGCTAAAGGTCCATGGAAACGCTTGAGGCTAAACAAGAAACATATGAAAGAGAGCAAAAAAGAGGGAACTGATGTACGAGCACGAGGATGAGAGGAAGAAGAACCGTGTGAGGCAAACCCAGGTTTCATGTCTTCTTGACAGAGAAAGGATAGATTAATAGCTGGTCACAATATGAATTCTTAAAAAGTCATCCGACTAATAACTCTCCTATTAAACCTTGGGATATACTAAATATTCTTGATCCAATCTAAATGTTGGAGTTGATGACAAGTGATAACTCGTATTCTTAATGAAGTTTCTTGGAAGCAAAGCGTGCTTGAAACAAAGTTGCCCTGTCTTTTTGTTCTAGTTAAGTTGGTGTTTACGTGGTGGATTAGATTAATTACAGATTTGATTTATTCACTTGAAAGAAACTAAACAACCACCATTCCAAAGAAAATTGAATCTAGTTGGCGTCTGTTACCAACCCACTCATAAGTCATATCTTTATCTAAAGTCAACCTCGAGGGCTGCATGTGCCATATGTTTTTCCTTTCTTAATGAGAAATGATCATTGTGATGACCACTTACTCAATGTAAATATAAATATATAATTTAATATAGAACGTATATATAAATGCAATATTAATTACTTAAAGGTAGTATGACTCATTCCTCAATTTTAAGACAAGAGATTGGATTATTGAATTAATATCTGGTTCAATCGTGTGGCAGACAATAATCCAAATACTAATTTTTTTCGTTCAACTAATCCCAATACTAGATACTCCTCCCGTTTTTAATATAAGTTATATTTAGGGAGTTAATCTTAGTCTTAAATATAAGATATAATTTTCACATTTGTCAATAATTTCCTTATTTACCCCTATTGATGTTCCCTGAATAATAATTAGTTTTCACATTTGTCAATCCTTTCCTTATTTACCCTTATTGATATTCCCTCAATAATAATCAATAAGGGTAGAGATCATAATAAACTCAATTTTTTTAAACGGCTGTTTTTCCTTATCCATATTTTTAATAGTTTAAAATGATAGTGAGGTTGTGGGCAAACAAAAAACTATGGTTAATGAATCCGGACCGGGCGGTCTGGCCCGGAAACCGGCGAACCGGCCGGTAGACCGGTCCGGGTTCTTATTTAAATTTTTTTTTAAAAAAAATTCTTTATATTTTCATATTTATAAGCCTAAAATCTTCAATTTCTCACTGGTTTGGCCCCGATCTGACCATTAACCCAGTATCCAGACCGGTTTAGTTCCCGGTCCAGGTTTTAATACCTTGCAAAAAACCGATTGCGAGATCATACCAATTTTTTATTATTATATTATGATGTTTCATTTTTTATACTATTTACATAAAATTTTATTTTGATCACTTATATTACCAACAAATTTTGATAAGATATGGAATGATTTTAATTTTTTTAGTGGCAAAGAGAGTTTAATTGATATGATGTTAATAATATTTTTTTATCAAATGAGATTAAAAAACACTTGACGATATAAATGGATGAATGATGATAATATATTGATGATGTGGAGATGGTGGTTGGTGAAGAAAAAGTTAAAAAATAGAAGTAAATTTCTTTTTTGAAATAAAACTGTTTATCCCATACAAACATTACTATATATAGCCAACCCGAATCTTAGCCTTAGATCCGTCCATCTCATAAATCAATCCCTCTTCTTTGTGTCATGCTTGTCGAACTCATTCATGAGGCCTCCCATCAAAGCGTTGTTGAAGAAATTTTGCTTAGACTAGACAGCCAAACCCAATTTCATTGCTCTTTTGTTTGTAAAGACGGGAATAACGTTATTACTAGTCCAGATTTCATAGCTCAGAACAAACTTTTGGTCTTAGGAATCAAATCCTCCTTATTAAAGTCTCTCACTGCGAGGAGAGCGAAGAAAGTTGTGGAAGGCAATACATTCATTTTCCAAATTACCAAGTAACCTATTCACTACACTTGGATAATGATCAATTTGATTTGTTAAACAAAATTAAAAGTCCTCCTGTCATCAATGATAAAGGCACAGGAGTGATACGGGTAAGCAATGGGTTAGTAAGTCTTGCCACTAAACTACCTTTCAATTTCATTCTTTGGAACCCAACTATTCAAAAATATGTATGACTTCCCCAAGATGAATTGGGATGAAAGATTATCTAGGGAAGACTTTGGTTTTGGTTTTGATAGTTGTAGCAATGACTTTAAGGTTGTTAACATTGTTCATCATTTGGCTAATGACAACAGTGATAAAGAGTTTGACTCAGCATGGGTTTTCTCATACGTTACATGGTCATGAAAACGTCTCACATATAGTATCCTTCATTCATGTTTGATTGATTGTAACTCTCCTCAGGTACTCTTCAATGGTAAGCTTCATTGTATTGCTTGGAATAGAGAAGAAAGAGATACCTTTATACTACTTACCTTTGATCTGACACATGAAGTTTTTGGAAAAATACTATTTCCTAGTGCCACACATCCTTCTCCTATGAAGTCTATTGTGACAACAGGTGACTCGCTTCTCCTAATACGGGAGTTCCATCACTGTGAATATCTCGATGAAGATGAATATATAGCATCTTACTTTTTTTCCATTTGGACTATGAAACAGGGAATGATGAGTCATGGATATACACTTCCTTAACAACGACAAAGATGGATCATCATCACATATTAGGCGCAAGAAAGAATGGTGACCTCATACTAGGAAGGTGGGCATATTCATAGGTTTAATACAACATCTCCAACCGATGTTCTAGCGGGAGCTATGAAAAATAGAGTATTCTTTTGTTATCACACAGAAAGCTTGTATTTACTTAAAAAAGTGGGAGATGTCAATTCTTACTGATCTTACAATTGTTTTGATAGGATGTCTTTTAGATTTGGGATGGTTAAATATTTTCCTTCTTATTTAAAATTATAATTCGGATGTCCTTATTTTGAATTAGTTCCAATTGTTATTCTCACTTTACTTTAATTTACTTTTTAACTTCTTAGGATTACTTTTATTATTCATCTACCATTCTAATATATAACAAGTTTGATGAATACTGCAATCCACGTTTTTGCATCTCCCTCCAATATACGTGGGAGTTCAGATGATGCTAAAATGATTCATCTAATGTGATATTATCCACAATGATAATGCAGACGTTAAGATTATCAACGTATACCATTTTGTTATGGATTGAGCTTGTCTTGGGATTCAGTTTCTACCACGATTAAACTCGTTATATTCGATCTCCTTATCTTAAATTTAGGAATTAGTTTAATATTTTATTTTCGTTGTAAATATAAGATATCAATTTTTTGTCTTTCATTTTTATTATTTATTTTTCAATCCACCTGTATTGTTAGATTTTTATATGAGGTATAAGCTATATATGTTAATAATAATTTAATATAAATCGTTAAAAAGGATGGGTACACTACTACAAAAGAGGAATTTAACAGCGCCCCTTTTTCTACGCTTTTTTGAATAAGCGCCATAGCTAACAGTTTATTTTTTTAAAAAAAAAGTTCAAAAAGTTGATCATGACTACCCTACCTTCGGAAATGAAGCAAGAAACCTATGCCTTGTACTTTGAACTGATGGAATCAATCCCCACGAGGTTCAGAGTAGTACACACAATACGTGGCTGATGATATTGATGATTTATAACCTTCCTCCGCACTTGATCATGAAATGTAAGTTTATGATGTTGTCCAAGTTAATTTCTGGGCCAAGGCAACCTGGGAATAATATAGATGTATACTTGGCTCCTTTAATTGATGACTTGAAGCTGCTTTGGGAGGAAGGCATCAGTGTGTATGATGGGTACATGGAAGAAAGCTTCACTTTGAAAGCCATGTTGTTTGGCACAATAAATGATTTCCCTAGTTTTGGTAATTTGTCCAGATATAGCGTCAAAGGATATTGTGCGTGCCCTATAAGTGAAGATGATACTCATTCAGTGCGACTAGATCATTGTAAGAAAAATGTGTACATGGGATATCAAAGATTCTTACCATCAAAACATTGTTGGAGGAAGTGGAAAAAGGCTTTCAATGGTGAGTCAGAAGAAGGTAACCCATTGAAGATGTTGACCGGTGCTCAGGTTTTTGAGAAGGTCAAACACTTAGATAACAATTTTGGCAAGCATTGTGCAAAAAAAATTGGGACAAGCGGCTAGAAGAAGAAGTCTATTTTCTTTGAGCTTCCATATTGGAAAGTCCTTATATGTGAGACATTTTCCTAATGTAATGCACATAGAAAAGAAATATCTGTGATAGTCTAATTGACACGTTGCTCAATATGCAAGGGAAGAGCAAGGACAGTGTAAATGCTAGGTTGGATTTGATTAACCTAGGAATCAGAGAAGATTTGGCACCGGTTGAGCAAGGGCATCACACTTATCTACCTCCAGTGACTTACACTCTATTGAGGAAAGAGAAGAAGTTATTTTGTGAGTTTCTCAAAGGAGTCAAAGTTTCAGAGGGCTATTCTTCAAATATAAAGAATCTTGTATCAGTGAAAGAGTTGAAGCTAAAGAACCTTAAATCTCATGATTATCATGTGCTAAGCAGAACTTCGTACCGGTTGGTATATGGTCAATCTTACCCAAAAAAGTAAGGAATTCCATAACTAAACTTTGCTTGTTCTTCAAGTTGATTTGCAGTAAAGTGGTTGATTTATCAAAGTTACAAGATTTGCAAAGGCTTATTGTTTGTATTCTGTGTGAACTTGAAATGTATTTTCCACTTTCATTTTTTGACATTATGGTCCATCTAACCATACACTTGGTGAAAGAAGTTCAATTGTACGGTCCAATGTACCTAAGAAGGATGTACTTGAATGAGCAATTTATGAAAATTTTAAAAGGGTAAGTTATTTGTGACAATTTTACCATAGCATTATTGTCAAAGTAAAATTTTCAAAATATTTTAGGTTACATCTTGTTATCCATCCTGCATTCACTAAAGGGCCTCGTATTTACTATGTGGATCCTCTAGTGGCTGGTTATCCAGAGAACCAGCCTAATATGATGTTTATAATCAATAAGTAAGTATATGGGTGGGTGTGTGTGTGTGTGTGTGTGTGTGTGTGTGTGTAAATATTTACGTGTGTGATTATTGAATAACCAAAATTAATCAGTCACTACTTGTTTTTGTAAGTGCATTGACCGCTTACCAAAGCAACGTTGGATTGAGCTATTCTACACATAGAGACCCAGTCAAAGCCTTTATTTGGAGAAAGATTGCAGTGCTTATATATGAATTTATTCAAATTTTTCATTCAAAAGTTTTTCTTCAAAAATTGGCTTTACTTTTTGTTTGCATTGTTGCAGTGCCCATTCCAACCAAACGACAATGATTGTAGTTATTACAATATGAAATTTATGAAAGATGTTGGTAGTCATCATGATCTAAATTATATCCTTGCGAAAGTAAGTTCAATTCTTTGACTTAAAGTTCATACTGTATATTAAACTTAATTGACAAGTGTCTAAGTTAATTGATTTTTAATAATTTTAATTCGTTCTGTGCATAAATTTTATGTAGTATTATGAAGATCAACATTCTGACAAATTGACTGACGAACAAGTGGATGAAGTCATTGAAGAATGGTGTGAATATATGGTCAGGCAATTAGCTACTTACATGAGTTAGGTTGTTTCTTATCTATTCTTGTATGTGTATTATTTATTCTATAAATCAGTTGTACATTACAATTTGTTATTACGTTGTAATTCCATACATGCAAAATTAATACTCATCTTATGAATTAGTTATGTGTTGTTTCATTTTGTTTTGCTTTGTTTATTTCATTCTATTTAGCCTTTTTTTCCCTTTGGATTTGAATTGCTATGGATTTGATGAATTTGAGTTCAGGAAAATTGAATAATTACGTAAAATAATATTTTAAAAAAATTCCAAACCTACTACCGCGCTTCTATAAGAAATGTCGTGGGAGTATATAACTCCTATGGCATTTTATGCATGAGCGCCGGAGGAGGTAAGGGGGCCTCCTACGGCACTCCAACGTGGAGAGCCGTAGGAGGACTCCTCCGGCACTCCAATTTGAAGCGCCGTAGGAAGCTCCTACGGCGCTCCGCTTTAAAGCGCCAGAGGAAGCAATTCAATTTAAATAAAATAAATTTTCAAGCTATGGCACTTTCAAAAATTTAATAAGCGTTGTAGCTTGCTTTTACGCCGTTGAAACCTATAGCGTTTGGTAAGCGCCGAAGTATTTATAAATAAAAGCACCGTTTATTAACTTTTTTGTAGTAGTGGTATTTAAAGAAAATTAGCATATTATTTTTATGAATACCTACTTACCTAATTTTCTTTATTTATGTGGATTAGTTAACTAACTCCAATATTTAAAATAAAATGAAGTAATTCAATAAGTGCATTGTTTTAGCAAAGTTTCATTCTCAAATGAATCCCACTAACTTAGCTTGGAAATAAGTGAGAAATTTGGACGCTTCGTAACAAGAGTTAACTATCGATCAGCTTGTAATTCCAAGTAATCGCCTATGTAGCTCGCTAGTTAAGCTTATGATTAATTAACCGATGCAAGTAAATCATATGTTACTCGTGCTAGTTAAGCTTATGATGAATTTACCGTTAGTTAGGAAGTACATGCACGGGAAATTAAAAGACATTCATCTTTTTTGAGAAGGAGAGGCATTTAAAGAAAATCAGCACATTTTTTTATGGACAACTAACTTACCTAATTTTCTTAATTTGTGTGGATTAATTAGCTAAATCCTATATTTAAAATAAAGGGAAAATCCCATATAAATACCATTTGAAATAGCAAACCCACAAAAGTCTTTTATAACATCTAAAAGACGGAAAAGTGATATGGGATGTTTTATGGATACTAAAGTTTAAAGATAAAGACCAAAATACCCTCCACACTCATTTACTCACACACACACGGATTCCTCATACTGGAGGAAGGCTTCAGAGGGGTTAAAAAAATCTGAAGAGTGACAAGCGAAAACCAAAGCCGTCGTCGTCGTCTACAAAGCCGCTTGGGTAGGTGGAAGCCATCCCCAAATCGTTTCTTATTGTGTTTGATCTTCTTCAGAGTGGTTGGCGTTCTCATTTCGTGCCGCCGACGTCGATGCGGTGAGTGATAAATTAATTTGGGATCCCGATCTGTCTTTCTCTGGTCCATAAATCTCTGTCGATAATTCATTGTTTCAATATAGTTTTAGGATGTAACACTCAATTAACAGTCTAACTAATAGGGAAAAAAGGCTTCAGAACGTTTGATTTTGCAGTGGTGAATGCTGATAGCTAAGGAGAGAATGGGTTTAAAACTTCAAACAGTCATTCTTTAACATTTCAGTTCCTTTGGATCCATCAATGAGGAGACATTAATTTTATTTTTGGGGTTTTTGTTAGATATGAATAGTTTTGATGATGTCAAATATAGATGTTAAATATGAGCAAAAAGTTTGTATAATATACTTACCTTCCACATTGACTGACTACTATATTTAATGTTGCATATTTTGTAGATGAGTCATAAACCCTATTGTGGGATGATATTATAATGCCTCATAAATGGAGAATAATCATCAAGAAGAAAATCAAGAGGCAAGGAATTGAAGAAAGAAGAAAGAAAGATGAAGATTGAAGATATTCATCAAGAAGATTGAAGTTGGGTTATGAAGAATGATCATCAAGAGGAAAAACAAGAAGAAAGAAAGAAGAACTTGCAAGATCACATGAGAATATTAAGATTCAAGCTCCTAGAAGTGATACCGGAGGTTTCTATGATCATACGGATGTTGGAATGAGTCAATACGAAGCTAAAATGATGTATACGGAAGCTATGGTACCTTTGGGGATGATTACCCGAGTAATCACTCGAGTAATATGTCATTTTCTGATTTTGGACGTGTTTACTCGAGGCCTTACTCGAGTAATCTGCCGGGTTACTTGAAGATTACCCGAGGCGGAACTTGAAGTAAATGATACTCTGTTTTCGCGCGTCAGAACATAGGTTCGGTATTTTGATGATATCTCTCCAACCACATGTCGGATCGAACTGAAACCGGTGACATATGAAACTAGACTTCCAACACGAACTTTTGACACCAAGATCACATTCAAAGGAGTTCAGATGAGGGAGATATGATCTGTTGAAGTTGACGCATAAATCACCGTCATATTCCAGGACAGTTTTGGTATTTTGGACATAACTCTCAAAATACATATCGGATTGCGATGAAACAGGTGCCATATGAAAGAAGACTCAGAGAGCTTTCTATGGATATATAATTTGTCACATTTGAAGCTATATCCTAAGAGCTATGACTTCTGGAAGTTGCTGCTCGTGATTTCAGGATTGTCTAAGAACAGTGGATACTCTTTGGATCATAACTTTCTGTACACAACGAGTTTGGAGTTGATTCTTGTTGCATTGGAATGTAGATAATGAGGGCTTTCCGATGATATATAATTTGCCATGTTTCGAGTCAAAATCAAGAATTTACTTGAAGGCACTACTCGAGTAACTGGTTGAAAACAAAAGACTTTACTCGAGTAGGTACTCGAGTAATCAGATAGAAAATTTCCAGTTGCTCTCGGCCTGCAACATTACTCGAGTAGCTACTCGAGTAACCATGTGGAAAACTTCCAGTTGCCATCCGGTTGACAAAGATACTCGAGGAGCTACTCGAGTAACTCTGTTTCTGAAAAATGTTGCTCTCGGCGTTTTGTACCACTGCAACAATTTACTCGAGTATGTACTCGAGTAAAGCACTGTGCTAGCAAGTTTTTTAGACGAAAACTTCAAGTCGGTACTGGAGTAAATCACTGTTCATGAAGAGTTTTTGAACGAAAACTTCAAGTCGGTACTGGAGTAAATCACTGTTCATGAAGAGTTTTTGAACGAAAACTTCAAGTCACTACCCGGGTAAGTCAAGTTCAAAAAGTACATTTACTCGAGGTGGTACCCGAGTAACCTGTGAAGAAACTTGATGTTTACTCGAGTACGTACTCGAGTAATGCTTCCCAGAAAAACAGAGCAACGTCCCGAAAATTCTGGAAATCAATGGAATGATCATATAACTCATTCTTATTACTTCTAATCACTCTAACACTTCATTGTATTAGTGTTTAATGCATTTTTCCAGTAAAACAATGAAGAGATGATGAGAAGAGTCAAAAGCTGAATTTACGGAAGAGAAGCGTCAACGTTCACAACGGCTAGTTTTCAAAAAGCCAAACTCCAACGGATATATTGAAATGCTCAAACGGTCATCAACCTTCATCAACTATAAATAGAAGAGCATTTAGAGTTCAGAACATTCAATGAGAACACCAACGAGAAACATGCGAAAATCATGAATCATCCCAACTACTCTCTGTTCTTATCCATTTTCTATATCATGTATATTTGAGAGAGAGATTGTTTTCATTGTGCTTCAGTATTCATCTATTCACTTCAGAGAGAGAAGATTGACTGTAATCTTTCATCATCAAAGTTGTATCCTTACGGTGTGTAAGGGGGAGCAACTTGGTTGTAATCTTACGGTGCGTAAGGGGGAGTAATCTCAGTACGAGAATTGTAAAGGCTTCACAAGTGCCCGGATCAAACTTGTGAGAGTGTAGTGGTTCTCAAGTACCCAGTTAAACTTGAGGAAGATAGTGGATTGAAAATCTCAGGAGGAGCCTGGGGACTGGACGTAGGTCATCGTGGATTGGGCCGAACCAGGATAAATCACAGTTTGCATATTCTCTTCCCTAAGCTCTTATACTTCCAGCATATATCATTTAAATATCTAACTGTGATTTATGATTCATTACTTTCATATTTATTGCTTCCTCTAAAATGCGAAAAGAATCTCAAAGTTCTTAAGTTTTTATCTTACACCCAATTCACCCCCCCTCTTGGGTGTCAGCCGGTTCTAACAGTTTTCTCATTAGGAATTCTTTCTTTATGCTAGACATATATAGCCCACACACTTTTTGTATGAGGATGTCACTTGTAAACTCTAAATTTTGATAGCCCAACGCCTTTCTTTAACTTTCTAGGCTGAACCATATACATGTATTTATAAAAGTTTGTATCATTACAATTAATACTTCGAACTTGAGAAATGGTCATTTAAGTATTGTTCTTAAATCTAGAAAATTTTCAGATTAAAAAGGCTTGATGTCTAAAGGAGTTTTGTTTGATTTGGATATGAAAATCTGGCTAGAGATGTTTGAATGTTAAAACATATTGGTTATATGAATGTTATTTAGTGTATAGTGATAAAACTGAATTAAATATTTATGTGAGAATTCAAAAGGAATGTACATTTTAATGCTTCTAAATATTAGCTAAGCATTTGAGATTGTTGAAGCATATTTAAACATTCCAATGAGATAGTCCCTTTATTCCCACACTATGGTAATATGCACTTTTCTTCTACAAGAAGCAAGTAAATCAAGAAATATTGTGTGTTAAAGTGTTGGCCAAATTGGGGTGGCCTCTGACAAGTTCAATAATGGGATGATAAGGTTTTTAATGGTTTTGACGAGAACGGTAATGGGATTAGGCTAACCAACTTTATGAGTGGAAGTGTTTCCCCAAAAGGCGAGGACGTTGACAAGTCCAAAAATGGAAATGACAAATCTTTTAATGGTTTTGATGAGAATGGTAATGGGAATGACAAATTAGTCTAACCAACTTTATCACTGAAAGTGTTTCCCCAAAAGGGGAGGACACTAATGAGTTCAATAATGGGCATGACAAGTCTTTTAATGGTTTTGATGAAAATGATAATGAGATTGACAAATTAGTCTAACCAACTTTGTCAATGAAAGTGTTTCCCCCAAAAAGGGAGGACGCTGACAAATTCAATAATGGAAATAACAAGTCTTTTAATGGTCACTACTACAAAAAGGATAAAAGGTGGCGCACATTTTGTGGCACTTCTTTAAACAAGTGCCACAGCTTCCCATTTTTTATTTTTTACTTGTATAATTTTTTTTTGGGTACTAACTGTGGCGCCTAATAGGTTAGGTGCCACAATTGGGGAGGCCTAGTGTGGCGCCTGCCTACACAGGCGCCACACTTGACGCCACGCAAGCAGCTGTGGCGCCTAGGCATTAGGCGCCACACATGATACATAATATATCAGCTGTGGCGCCTAATGTCTAGGCGCCACAGCTGATACTGATTTCTTAAAAAAAAATTCAAATTTCAAATGGATAGTGTATATCTCTTAATTATTTCATTTCCCGCGTAGTAGTCCCGTGTCTATCCCCCATTCCTTCTCTTTTTAACTACTACTCCACTTTAATTATTCAACTATTCTCTCTCATCCATTAAATTACTTTCCCTTTCTCATCTTCTTAGTGGATCCGTCAGCCCCCTCCCTCCATTTCCTATCATCTTCACACTAAAAAGCAAACCCACACGCTCACTCGTCACTCAAGCTAGCGTCACCAACGTGGTCTCCCACTCCCTGCGCTGGTCAATTAATAGATTTGTAAGAAGAAGACTGTTTCATTCTAGCTTACTTTGTTTAAATTTTTTTTTAGTCAAGATAAACCGTAATATAACGTTTGCCTTTTTGTTCCTAATTTAATATGAAAGAGTGAGAACCTAGCTTGTTTCGTTTGCCTTTTTGCTTTGTTTAAATTTTTTTGCCGACAAGCTTACGTTTTTTAGTAATCTTTTAATTTACTTAATTAGTTGTTGATGTACTGTGTTCACATATCAAGTTTTTGTATTGTGATATTTTTTATGTTAGTTTTGGAGAGTATTAATGTAAGAACATTATTGTTGGGGAACTTGAATTTTAAATGTGAAAATTATATATATATATATATATATATATAATAGGTTGAAATATAAAATAGAAAGATTGACAATTTGTGGTGATGATAAACACGAAAGTCACTCATTTTATATAAAGCCTCACAATCAGGAAGCATAAAAAAGGGTCACAGGAAAAAAAAGAAAAAAAAGGACCCTATTGTGGCGCTTGTTTGAGGAAGTGCCACAGGAGGGGGGTCTCTTGTGGCGCTTGCTGACACAAGCGCCACAGTAGGACCCCCCTCCTGTGGCACTTCCTCGAACAAGCGCCACAAGAGGGTATTTTTTTAAAAAAAAAAATTTAAATGTTGTGGCGCTTCCAGGTGCCACAGCTTTTTTTAGTGGCGTCCAGATATATGGCACTTCTCTAGCACTACAGTTAATGCAATTATAAGCACCACAGCTTTACTTTTTTGTAGTAGTGGGTTTTGACGAGAATGGTAATGGGATTGACAAGTTAGCTTAACCAACTTTATCATTGGGTGGAAGTGTTGGCCCAAAAAGGAAGGACGCTGACAAGTTCAATAATAGAAATGACAAGTCTTTTAATGGTTTTGATGAGAATGGTAATGGGATTGACAAGTTAGCTTAACCAACTTTGTCATTAGGTGGAAGTGTTGGCCCAAAAAGGGAGGACATTGACAAGTTCAATAATAGAAATGACAAAGTTAATAATGGTTTGACGAGAATGGTAATGAAATTAACAAGTTAGCCTAACCAACTTTGTCATTGGGTGGAAGTGTTGGCCCAAAAAGGGAGGACGGTGACAAGTTCAATAATGGAAATGACAAAGTTGGTAATAACTTTGACAAGAATGGTAAAAGGCTAACTTGTCAATCCCATTACCATTCTCGTCAAAACCATTACTAACTTTGTCATTTCTATTATTAAACTTGTCAGCGTCCTGCCTTTTTGGGCCAACACTTCCACCCAATGACAAAGTTGATTAGGCTAACTTGTCAATCCTATTACCATTCTCGTCAAAACCACTACTAACTTTATCATTTCCATTATTGAACTTATCAGCGTTCTCCTCTTTTGGGCCAATACTTTCACTCACAAAGTTGGTTAGGGTTAGTTGTCAATCCTATTACCATTCTCGTCAAAACCATTACTAACATTGTCATTCCCATTATTAAACTTGTCAGCATCCTCCCATTTTGGGGAACACTTCCACACTTAATGTTTGGAGATAATAAGTTGTCATTCCCATTACCCTTGTTGTCAAACCCATTAAAAACTTTGTTAATCACATTACTGAATTTGTCAGCGTCCCCCCTTCTGGGCAAACACTTCCACACTTAATGTTTGGAAATATTAAAATGTCATTCCCATTACCCTTGTCGTCAAACCCATTAAAAACTTTATTAATCACATTACTTAATTTATCAGCGTCCCCCCTTCTAGGCAAACACTTCCACACAATATTTAGAAATATTAAGTTGTCATTCCCATTACCATTATCACTAAAACCATTAAAAACCTTGTCATTCTCATTCCCATGACAGCAACTTATAGACAAAGTCTCAAATGGCAAACTGACATTACTCATTCCACGTATATCCAATCTATACAAGTCATGAACCTAAAATAAGGTGTTTCTTCATGTATGCTTTAATTACAATAAACTATCACCATTAACAACAGTTGTAATGGGAATGACAAATGTAGCAATGGAATTCACAAAACACCAAAACCTTCATGATAGCAACTACAATATACATTAGAAAATGTCAAGTTAACATTACAATTTCACATGTTGAAATTCAAGCACGCTATTCCAGAGGAAGCCACATTGTACTGTTCTCTATTTCTCTCTCTCAGCGTTAAGTTTCAGTTCATCTTCTTCTCCGCGTCTGGGCAAGATGGGAAGACAAATCCAAGACGGCAAAGCACCTGTACCGCCGATAGAGGGAAGATGGCTCACAGAAGGAGACCAGAGCAGAGAACGACAGAGATTTGTGAACCAGAGAGAGACAGATCGGGATCCCAAACATCCAATCACTCATAAGATCAACATCGGCAGCAAGAAAAGAGAACGGCAACCACTCTAATTAAGGAAGAAGATCAAACATTCATCGATTTGGGGACAGCTTCCGCCCATGCTTGCTGATTTGCGGATGACGATGATGGCTAGGGGTTCGGTTTTTGCCTGTGAGGAATCTGTGTGTGTGAGTAAATGAGTGTGGAGGGTATTTTGGTCTTTAGCCTTAAACTTCAATATCCCTGAAACATCCCATATCATTTTTTTGTCTTTTAGATGTTATAAAAGACTTTTGTGGGTTTTGCCATTTCAAATGGTATTTAAATGGGATTTTCCCTAAAATAAAAGGATTGTGCAGATGATTGACGGACTTTTTGTCTCTTACGTTAGCCTTGGAGTCCACAATCAAAAATTAACCAGGGATTGCGTATAGGCAAACCTAGGATCGTTCTCTCTTCTCGAAGAGCCTTTTATTGAATCCTAAGTAATATAAATGTCATGCAAATACAATAAAACATGGGGAAATGGATTTTAGTTCTTTTTCAAATCAATAACTAAAAGAAGAATGCAATTCAATTAAAAGCCAAACTATTGTTTTTGGTATTTTTAAGAAAATGAGATGGATGTGTGAAAAATGAATCTTAGTAGCAAAGTAAATGGCTTTCCTAGCTTCTTAAAATAATTTGGGAGTTAATTTATCATCAAGTCAAAGTGAAAACCTCAAACAATCACGTTGAATCCAATTTATATAATTAATGACTAATCCTACGATCGCATTCATAATCATCTCTTAGATAAATTGTTAAAAACCACTTGATGTGTGTTTGAAAATTATTTTAATACACTTGTTTCCTCTTAATTGGAAGTACAATCATGATATTCAAATCAAAATAAATCCATCGTACAAACTAGTAATCACATAGAATGCATAACTTCATTAATTCAAAAAGAAATAAACCCAATAAAATTCAATACAAAGATAATCCATCATAGACAAATAATCACTCATCTAAGTCTCAAAAACACTAATATACCAATACACAATTAATCCAAACAGAGCATAATGTATATATTGAGCTAATGGAAAACTAATAAACTCTCCTTTATAGCATATTGAAGCTCTAGCCACTTTTTTCCACCACCAAAATTCAAGTAATTTAGTCTCTCATGGTGCCAGCAATAGCTGCAAACAGTTCAAAATGTCTAGAATCCATGGAAATTAAGAGACCAAATCACATGAAATAATGAAAGGGGAAGGCTATCGGGTTTGTTGAGGAAGGAGAAGGAAATGGGAGACAGAGGTGTGGTATGGAGTTGGTGATGAGGTTAGGTGCTCTCAAGGACGTAGCTCAATGGTGAAAGTAAAGGGAAGAAGAACGCTGGCATTAATTTCAGAGGGCCACTGGCGGTAGTGAGTGGTGGTTCAACGGAGGCGCAAAACGGAGAAACGGTGGTGGTGGAGTTGATGGTGAACAAGGAAAGAAGACATGGTGGTGGATGGCGTCACTCTGTATCTCGTCCCTCAGCTTCTGTCTCCCTTCCCAACTCTCAGCTCACCATCCTTTATACCCGACTCTCAGCTTCTCCAGGTCTTTTCGGCTCTGTGGTGAAGGAGGGAAGGTTGATGATGTTAGTCAGAACTCCAGGTCTCACAGCTCTTGCCTCTGGTTCAGTTTCCCCGATCCTCTCCATCTCTCTTTGCCGCGGCACTGAAACTCCACGGTGTTGGGAGAAGGTCGCCGCTGGCGACAAGAGAAGAGGCACAAACGAAGAAGATGAAGGTCGCCGCCGGCGACAAGAGAAGAAGCACGAACGAAGAAGATGAAAGTAGATGTGATGAAGGTCGGTCTGCGGCACTCACTCTGTTTTCAATCTCGGATCTCTTTCTCTAACTCTGTCTTTGGGCGGCGTGTCCCCCCAGCTCGTGTCTGAAAGATGGTAATGAAAAGTAACCCTGGTCAAAACGCAAGTTTTAACCAGGGACCTATGTGAAACTTTTAGAAGTTTTGCATAGGGACTGAAGTCAAGTTTGAAATATTTTTGGGGTAGGAATACAATTTCTAAAACTTTTTGGGTTTACCTGTAACTTTCTCTGGAACCCTTTCTTTACAAATTTGTGATTCTCAGAAATATTGGGACCCTTTCTGTAATTTTCTCCAAACCTCCAAATATTGATTATATACCCCCAAAATCACCAAATTCTTCCCAAAACACCTACAATGCAAAATTAAACACAAGTAGCATCAAAAGTCCAAGAAACAATTACACAAAATAACTAATAAATTATGACCACTTTACCCCTAATTGCAATTAATTCAAAACAATTGTCCCTTACTAAAATTAGTACTTAATTATACAATATTGTCTTAAAAAATTCATTAAAAATCCCAATTTAATTAAAAAATTCATATAAAAATATGATGCAATAAGTGGATTAACTGACTAACTCCTATATTTAAAATAGAAGGAAGTGATTCAGTTAGTGAATTGTTGTACTAGATTTTCATTCTCAAATGAATCCCACTAACTTAGCTTGGACATACATAAGTGAGAAATTCGGTGCATTAATTGTTTTAATTGGGAGCTTCATTGAAATGACTCCGTGTGTGTGAGTATTCTCATCCTCAAAATAAAGTTTCTGAAGAGTGTGGAAAATATGAGCAACGGAATAATCCACAGGGAAATTAAAAACTAATCTAATAAATCCTTCAATACTTCGAAAATGGCTAGAGTTACTACACTCAATTCAGTTGGCTGCTAACGATGAAGAAGCGAATGTTTCATGCTCCAGCTGTGCCTTTCCTTAGAATAAGTTCTTTACTGTAAACGATTCAGATGTAGAAGTGTTTGGCAGAAATTATCGTTCATACACCATGAGACTGAGAAAGAACCCCATGAACCTCTGCTAGAATTGACTGACAATGACCTCAACAGTTTTTGGGCACCTTTGTTAGCCTAGACTCAGAAATATAGTTTGTGGCTGGTTCTTGGTACACAGCCATCTTTTGTCAGGGGCATGATATTTTGTTATGTAAGTTGTAATTGATTTTTCTTTTGATTGAAACATGGTGATACGATACTTTCTTGATCTCGTATTATGTTCGCTTCGTTCATACACTATAAGGGTTTGGCAGGGATCATCATTCATACTCCATGAAACTAAGAAATAACAGCCATGAATCTCTGCTAGGAATGATAGACGGGCACCTTTGTTAGCCTACGGGCTACGGTCAAAAAAATAGTTTGTGACTGGTTCTTGGTACACCTCATCTTTGCTTAGTGGCATGATATTTTATTCTGCAAGTTGTGATTGATTTTTCTTTTGATTGAAAGACGATGATATACATTCTTGATCTCATATTATAAATACATAGAGCTCGTGAAGAAGAAAATTTAATTTATTTCACATGCATATGCATATGTACATAGATACATACATATGTACTCATATGGTCCTATATATAAAGTACTTCCAGCATGTTTCACACATATCAAGAAAAATCTTAAACTTCATTAACTTTTATATAATTTAACAACTTTACAACTTTTCTCCTACTTCATATACATTACATCTATCAAAATAAAGTCAATATAATAATAAATTAAGGATAAAATTATACATTTATATGAAAATTTTTTCTCTCTGTCCTATAAATAGGACACAAAATTTTCTTGTCTCTCTACCCTATATATAAAACCAGAGGAGTGTGCGTGTGTGTGTGTGTATTCAAGTTCAAAAACTATATAGGACTTTGCAACTTTTATATTAATTTTGATATTGATGACTCACCCACATCATATTCCGAGTTGCACGCTCATGATGAAGGAAAAAAGGTACAAAATGAACAAGATAAAGAAAAGATGTAGAACTTTACTAGAATTTGGCACGATTCATTTATTTGAACATAATCTCTGCCTATTGGTTAGGCGATCAACTTTAACAAGAACAGTATTATAATGCAATGATATTATCCATACCATATCTTCCAAAAACAAAATAGCTAGTTAGGGTTAGTTTTGGAGGGCTCAATTAATACACACACACAAAAGTTCAGATTTTTGTACGGTACTGAATAAATATTGGGAAAATTTCAGTTAGCTCCCTTGGTAACAAATTAATTTCAATCAACCCTCAAAACTTTTTGAAACTTCACTGTACCTCATGATCAAAATGAAATTAATTTTTATGGGTGAAAAAACAATGATACCCTTACTTTGTTTGTCTTTGCAACACTACTACAAAAAAGGGCAATTGTGACGCTTATTTAAACTAACTGTGGCACTTAGGAAGTGCCTCATATCCCATCGCAACTAAAAGAAGCGTCATAACATATATATATATATATATATATATTAAAAAAACGCTTCTTATGACCCTTCTTTGAGGAAAGACCATATGAAGTCTACACTTCCTGAAGTGCCATAGGAAGTCTATATTTTTAAAAAAAAAATTACTTCCTATGATACTTCTCTAAGGAAAAAAGTGGCAAAGGAACTATTATTTTTTAAAAAATAATTTTTTTTCATATAGAACCCTATAATTATAGTTGATAACACACTTTAAACACATTTCTATATCCACAACAAAATGAAGAAAAGAAAACCACAATCAAATAACTCCAAAATGATATAAATTAACAAATAACTAATTACTAAGTAAAATACAAGTGTTAAAAATAAATAATTATTTTATTTATACAACTCATCAATGTTAAAAATTACTGCAACAACTAAATATTATAACCAAGGTACTGAACACTGGATCAGACATTGAACCGATCGAGGCACTGGGTTAAGAGTTAGTGGTTCAGACCGGAGTCAACCCGAGGGTCACACTAGGGTCAATTAAAAAAAATATAATTTAAATGTTCATGCATACCATTCAAAAAACTATATAAGAGTTTTTTTCAACCAATAATCCAATATAACCTCCTGAACCTAATACTTACAAAAATATCATTAAGTACATAAGGATTTTTCTCCAACCAATACCAAAAGTATTCCACAATCCTGAACGCTTCTGACAAATCAAACAATTTTAGGAAAATAATTTTTTTAAAAAAAAAAAAGCTATCACGACTTCGTTTGGAGTATAAAAAAGTTAAAAAAAACAAAAAAAAAAAGGGCAACCCGTGACTAGACCAGGCCGGTTCACCCCAATTCCACCAGGTCAACTAGTTCACCGGTTTTTTCCTTCAACCGGACTAGACTGGCAACCGGTTCATCGGTTTCCGATCTGAACAGGCCGGTCCGGTCTGGTTTTCAATAGATTGATTATAACTACTATATATCTTCACATACAATCTATATATAATAACATTTAATTTTATCTCATTTATTTTTCAGCACAAAAAAATGAGAATAATTTTTTCAAATTCATAATAAATTAAATGTAAAAAACATTGACAAATTAAACTATTAAATACTAATAAAATTAGTTTTATAGGCTCAAAAATTAAAAAAAAAACTTACAGTGTATAGGAAGCTTGAATAGAGTGAGCTGAAACCTCAAGCATAACACCTAGAAAAAAAATTAATAAAGGAAAAAGACAAAGACAAAGTTGCATGCATGTTTAAAAAAAAGAAAAAGAAAAAGGCTGGTTAAGAAGACAATATGTTGTACGTAGCTTTAAAATATATTAAAAAAAGGAAAAGTGACTGGGTAAGTACTTACTTGACGAAATGAAACTATAAAGAGGAGGAAATGGGACCAAAAGGGAGGAGAATTGAGGTCGGTTTGTTGTAAGAAATGGGACTAAAGAAATGAGGAGGAAGTGCCGAAATGAAAAAAGGAGGAGGAGACACTACTACAGAATTAGGATATAACCACTCCAAAGGACGTCCCAAATATAATTGGGTGGTTAAAAAGGCAGGCGGTGGCAATTTCGTAATTATATATATGTAAGGGAAACCTTTAGATGTCCCAAATTTGAATTTGGGACGCCTAAAGTTCTTCCTGCACACAATATAAATTTTGGCAATTTTTTTTTAGCGCCAGGAGCTAGATTTAGATGTCCTAAATGGGGTTTGGGACACCTAAAGTCAGACTTTAGGCATCCCAAATTTTAATGTCTGACTTTCATTTGGGACACCTTGGGCATGTCTGACATGCGTCTTCTCCATTCTCCACCCACCATCCCTCCTTTTTGACCAAACAACTCCCTCTTTCATTCATTTCACCGTCAACGCACACCGTACCCCTCCCTTCTTCAACTTTACTCTTCCTCCTCCCTTCTTCTTTCAGCAAAGGCCGTTGACCCACCTTCTCCACACCTTCTTGGTTTTTTCCTCCACATCCTTTGCATTGAAGACGACGCACGCACCACCCCCTCCTCCACAGTGTCTTGGTTTTTGCTTTCCATTGTCGTCCACACCTCCTCCACACACCGTGGTCTTCTTTGCTTTCTCCACCCTCCGGCGTAGCTCCTCCACCGTGCATAGTCGTAGGCGCCCCCCTTCATCAGGTTAGTTTATTTTCATTCTTTTTTTTAACAGAATAATTTATTTTCTTTTTGAAATATAAATTTAGTTGAAGAAATTATTAAATTAAAACTTGCAATGTGAAAGATGACGTTAAATTTCTTATTGAAATATAAATTATAGCTCACATAGAAATGAGTTTGTTAATTGTGCTTATATATTGGCTAAATAGGACGTTTAATATTTTTAGTGAAAATAATTGAAAACCTAGCCAATAGGAAATATCACGTTAATATATTGTTTGTTTGATATATTTAGAGCTTGGAAATGTTTGTTTTATATGTTTGGAGGTTGGGAATTGAGAGGAAAAATATGTATATATATTATTATAAATAAATGGAGCTTTTGAATGATTTTGATGAAATTAACAACAATTAAACAGAGTAATTTTTGTTTCTTTAATATGATTGATTTTATTTTTTTTAGATTAGATTAGTAAGATTATTAATGTAGTTTCCTTAATATAATATAGTAAGTAGTATGATTATTATTTGTGTAGTTGAGAGATAGGGTTGCTTGAAATTTTGGGATGTCTTACTTTTAACGAGAAATGCTGTCAAAATTTTTGTTGAAAAAAGTGAAAAAAGGCAATCCCATCATATATCATTGACAATTGTACTAAACGTGTAAGTGTTATTGGGAATGGCTTAGGTGGTAACAAAATGTATCACAATTGGATGAATGCTTTGAGAACTAGTGAAGAATATGAGAAAGGGGTGGAAAAATTTATTGAATTCGCTAGAAAGAATGCTCCAGCAAAAAATGAGAAGTATTTTTGTCCTTGTGTCAATTGTTTGAATGAGAGTCGACGAGATGTTGATGTCATAAAGGATCACCTCCTTTATGATGGAATAAATCTACAATACACAAGGTGGATATAGCATGGTGAGGAAGTAACGGATTGTCCGTCGCACAAAAAGGAAGATGTGGATGTTATAGATGAAGATAGAATGGAGAAAATGAGTCACGATGTTGAGGTAGAATCCTTTGCCTAGTCGCAGGACTATGACAGCCTACGGAGTGATGCAGAGACACCACTGTACCCTGGGAGTAAGTACACGCGGCTAACTGGAACATAGCATTTGGTTAACTTAAACGAAACTTGTGGGTGGACCGATAATAGTTTCACATTGCTGCTTGAACTATTGTGTGATATGTTTCCAGAGGATAATGTACTTCCAAATCGTATGTATAAGGCCAAGAAAATCCTGTCTACGATGGGTATGGAGTATAAAAAGATAAATGCTTGCCCTAATGACTGCGTACTGTACAGAAATGAGTATGGAGGTCTTAATGAGTGTCCTAAGTGTAAAACTGCACGATACAAAGTGAAAAAAGATGATGGTTATGGCGATATGACAACTAAAAGGAAACCTTTAAAGGTTATGTGGTTTTTTTTTAATAATACCACGTTTTAAACATTTGTTTGCGACTGCAACAAAAGCGAAGAAGTTGAGATGGCACTCTGATGAGAGAATATCTGATGGGAAATATCTTCGGCACCCAGCTGACTCTCCACAATGGCAAAAAATAGATGAAATGTTCCCTCAATTTGGCAGTGAGTCGAGAAAAATTCGGCTTGGGCTTTGCACAAACAACATCAATCCATATGGAACTCTTATTAGCACACATAGTGCGTGGCCGGTTCTCCTTGTAACATACAACTTGCCTCCTTGGCTATGTATGAAACGCAAGTATATGATGCTATCTATGATGATTTCTGGACCAAAATAGCCAGGGAATGAGAGCTCGAGGCCAACCTTCACGACAAGCTCCGACAAGAGCTGTTGCCAGAGCTTCAACTTGAAATGGCAAAAATGTTCGAAGCGTAAAGGGCAAGGGACGAGCATAGAACTCAGGAATCCTCAGCCTTCAATAGTACCAAGGAAGTTACAACCCTCTGGATAAACCACTTGGCGACCCTTCTTCCACTCCAATGTCGAGAGACCCTTCGACCCTCTATTTGGATGATCTACTGTTGCGTGTTGTTGTCGATGCTCTCATTCACACATGTGCTACCACCCACCATCATCAGCAAATTTCGTAGGATTTTCGTAGGGTGAATGTGATGAGTGTTAGAAAGGGGAAAGAAGGTACAGCCATCCCTGTTCCTGATCCAGAGGTTAGCACGTTAGGTCAGGCGATAGGATCTTTAATCCTTTGGCCTCATAATCTTATTGGTTCAGACGCAACACCTCCAATGGTAGGAATTATCTTACTATTACTGAAAATCTGTTGGTATCCTAATAACAATTTGTTTTTTGATGTTCTAAAAGGATTACGAAGATGCGAGGAAATGGCTCTACTTAGCACGGCTGCAACAGATCTACAAGGGCATTAAACAGGTTGACTTGAAGATGCCTCAAGGGATTGTGGGCCTTACATTAGAGTATCCCTACACGATTGACAATACAAATCTCAAGCAGTTTATTAGGTTGGAGGAGATAGATACAGGCTGGGTGAAATTTGCAATCTGGTAAGTTTCTTTTCAATTTTCCTATAGAATTCATTTAGTGGTTTTTTCATTTCATACATTCAATAATTTATTCCTTATTTTAATTCTATTATAGCATCTTCCACGGTCTCTGTACAAACATGGAAAGACGTTATTGGTATGGATTCTTATGCCCTGCGAATACGATAGGGGATACCAATACTGTGGCGCATAGGACTCACTATGTTGGCTACGCAATGGGAGAGACCAAACTTCGTTGTTATCTAGCACCCATTGTTCAACGGTTCGTATTTTCATTTTATCAATTTAAGATGTTTAATAAATAATTGCCTTGTCATCTAACTTCATTTTAATCTGTACATGTTGTTATAGTTACCATTGGAGTTTGTGTGTTATTTGTCCTCACCGCAATGTAGTCTATTGATTTGATCCCTTGAGTAAAAAGTCGGATAAAGATATAAAATCCGTCTTCGACACGTAAGTTATTCTGTTTGTATTTCATTGACTCTTTAAAAAAATGAATAGTTCTAATTTCTGTTGATTTTGATTTTTATGATAGTGCTTGTCAAACATATAGAGTTTTAGGCGAGTCACGCGATGGTACAATTGTTAAAAAGCCAAAGTGGTTTTATCCGATAGTAAATAGTTTCGATTCTAATTATTTCATTGACGGTCGTTTTAGACATACCTTCATTGATTTTAACAACCAATTGCATGCCTTTGATTTAAAGTGCCCTCGACAACCTGTCAACACAGAATGTGGATATTATGTTATACTTTATATGTATAACATCACTCAAAGTGGAATTACTAGCGATTTTGAAAAGGTAATCGCTTCTTCATTCTCAAATGATAATATTTTTGGTGTTCTAATCGAAATGCTAATTAATTCATTTGCTTGATTCATTTCATCAAAGCTTATTCTCTAATTTTCAGATTTTTGATAATGAAGATGCCTACTTACGTGAAAACCTTAATTTGATCAGAGACTTTTTGGCTGGACATCTTCTTCAACATATAGAGCAGTAAAAGTTTTATTTATATCAGTTTGTAGTTGTGTGATGACAGCGTTTTGACACTTTCTGGTTGTTATTATTGATATATATAGTAGTAGGTTGTATGAGTTATTATTGTATGTATATATAGTAAAAACTATAGTGCTATATGTCTTTACCATTTTGTAACGGACATTGTGGTTTATGTATCCATTTTCTATTTTGTTTCTGTAGTTTGAATTCGCTGGGTAATGCATAATGTAAATAATCATTTAAAAAAAATCAAACCTTTTAACATCCCAAATTAAGAATTGGGACGTCTAAAGTCCTCCATGGGGGACTTTAGACGTCCCAAATTAATATTTGGGAAGGGGGACTTTAGACGTCCCAAATTGTCATTTGGGACGTCTAAAGTCTCACTTTAGACGTCCCATTTTTTTGGGACGTCTTTTCTTAAAACATATTACGGCCCCCACATAGACGTCCCCCCGTTTTTAGACGTTAAAAGTGCCAAAATTGGGACGTTAAAACCCCTTTTTGTAGTAGTGAGGGAATGTGAGAAGTGATGGAACAAAAGGAATGAAGAAGAAATGCCGATCGAAGTGGGAATGGTGATAAGTGGCAAAAATAGGAGAAGGAGGAAATGTGGGGACTAAGAGGATAAGGAGTGACGGCAAGTGTAAGATGAGAAGTGGGGACCAAGAGAATAAAGGTGATGGAAGCAAATCATAGAAGAAAAAAGGGTTTGAAAAAAAATTACTTTGTGTGGCACTTACTAAGCCAAGTGCCACACAAAGTGCAGCTGTAGCACTTCCTTGAGCAAGCGCCACAGTTGCTACTTTAATTTTTTTAAAAAAATCTTATGTGGCGCTTGGTCAAGCAAACGCCATATAACGCCACCAAGCAGCTGTGGCGCTTCCCTAAGAAAGTGCTACATCATACCAATTTTTAAAAAAAAATTAAAAAAATTCAGAAGAAGCTATAAAGAAGTGCCACAAAACGTGCGCTACTATTCCCTATTTTTGTAGTAGTGTAAATTGTCTTATTTATCTTGTAAATCTCATATTTATCTTGTGAATTTTCATATTTATTTTGTAAATAGCCAAAATATTTTTAATTCCCCGGGTTCTTGTGAATCCCTTTATTTTTCTTGTAAACAACTTTATTTGTCTTATATATGCCCATATTTGTCTTGTAAATGGCTAAAATATTTTTACTCCCTATGTTCTTTGAAATCCCTTTATTTATCTTGTAAATATTTTTATTTGTCTTGTAAAGACTCATATTTGTCTTGTAAAAAACAAAAATGTTTTTAATTCCTTAAATTTTTTTGAATACTTTTATTTGTCTTGTAAATTTTTTTATTTGTTTTTGTAAATGTCCTTATTTGTCTTATAAATACTCTTTTGAAAAAAAATAAAAGAAGGGCCTCATTTTCTTTTCACCCAGAAAAATTAATTTCATTTTGACCATAGGGTGAAGTGAAGTTTCAAAAAGTTTTGGGCATTAACTAAAATTAATTTGCTACTAAGGGGGCTAACTGAAATTTTCCCATAAATATTTACAAATATTTACAACAATGAAGCAATAGGATTTGATGGGGTGGATTTCTTCAGAGATAGCTAAGCAACAAACATTGTCCAAATTGAAGGAAGCAATGAATGATCTCTGAACAGTGCATCAGGCTAATAATCTCAATTTTGGCATGTATGTGCTAGCTCCAATATATATAAATATAGTTCCAAAAGCAATCAATTAAATTAAAACCAACTACAAATGCAATATAGTAGTAATCTGGGTCATTATCCTAAGAAGCAATCTATACATTTTTCATTAGAATTGAATTTAAAAGATAAAAAATATAGTAAAATGAATCTAAATTAGAATACAAGACACTACTGTTTAAATATCATTTAAATAGTCCTTCTTAATTAATATATGGGTCATGAAATCCATGTCGGACGTGAGACTTTCTTAGTGTTAGGACTGTTGAATATTGATGTCTTTCCACCCAAAGAGGATGTACCACAAGCTTCTTGGGTCGCCTTGGTGCTATCCATGTTGGATTTTAGATCCATCTTTGATGGGCCTCATATTTTTCGGATTTTTACATAATTCTATTTAATTTATTGTTCGATATCACAATAATTGAGAGTAGGGGTGTTCAAAACCAGGATCGGGACCGAAACCGGGATCCACCACTCCTGGTCCCAATCCCAGTTTTTGGCCGGGATGCAAATTGCATCCCGGTCCCGATCCCGGTCCCGGTTTGGTCCCAGTCTCGGTAATCCCAGGCGGGACCGGGATCAAACCGGGAAATCCCGGTTTTTTTAAAAAAAAATAAATTTAAAAAATATTATTATTTTAATTAAATTTTATATAATCTAGTGTTTAAAGTAATTATTTAACATCTAATAAGACTATAATAATCACACAAATTGATCTAGAATTTAAGAATAACATTTTATTATTATTATTATGATCACATTCATCATTTTTGTTATTATTTTTTATATATTATATAGTAGAATTAGTATCACAATATATACAGTTTAACTCCAACTAAATATGTAATACATATTTTATCAAATGATAACTTAAATTATGGGATAAAAAATACAAAAATAAAACAATAACTTAGTTTTTAAGAAAAAAATTTTAAAAAAATAAAAAAAAAAACCGGGACCAGGACCACAAGGTATGTGACCGGTCCCGGTCCCGGGTCCCTTAAATCCTGGTCCCGGTTTTCCCGGTCCCGGTCCAGGCCGGGACGGGAAATTCCCAGGATCAAAATTCCGGGATCAGGACCGGACAACCGGGACCAGGACACTTTAGACACCCCTAATTGAGAGATTGTTTTGGGAACAAGCAAGGAATATTCTAATAATATTTCAGTTTCCTAAAATGATATGATTTCACCTTCACAAGACGAATCCACCAGACATTGTTGACTGACACTAAAATAAGAGGGTGTATGTCTCACTTATATCCCTCACTCCAACTGTTGAGTGACTTGGCTATCTCTAACTTATTCCTGTTACTTTTCTCTGCCCTTCTATTTCTCTGACTGTAGTCTAAAGGTAGGTATTTCATCCATCTTAAGATCCTCAGAAAAAAAATAATGTATTTTGGTAATTAATATCAAGGTAGTTGTATGTGTTACTAACATGTTAGTTATGATCCTGTAACAGTTACAATGCAAATGGCAAAGAAATATAAAGAGATATGTAAACTTGGGTTCCAGATTATAGCCAAATAATGAAACTGAATCGATATACAACTTTTGGAATAGAACCACAAAAATAGGAAACCCAAACTCAAATCTCTCAACTGTTTTCTGCGGTTGTGTGTTATTTGTAAAGGGTTGTCTTTCTGTTCAACTATACGCCACAGTTAATTTAGTCGGGCTGCTTAAGTGCAGATCGCACTATTTTTCAGAAGCGAGTGTTTATTTGAAAAATAATTAACAGCAAATACAAAATAAGGATGCCAATTTTCCCTGTATCATGTACCAAAGCAAGAGGACCTTTTTGCCCTCTATCTCTTTCAAACTAATTAATGACAGTCATTAAAACATTTATGACTTCAAAACAACAATGTCTGTGCTGACATGTTACATTTATGAGCAATCCATATACAACCATCCAACAGAGGATAATGCCATCGGGGAAAAAAATCATCCCAAATGATATTCAACTCGGAGTATAATTGCAAATTTTAAAAATCCAATATGGAAAGTATATTCACTTGATTTAGGGGCGGCTTCAGCTTCAATATTTTTTCGGTTACCCATAATCTATGTGGTGGTGATGGTATTGGTAGTGGTGGAGTACTCTAATTCTGATCTTGGAGGTGAAGACATGACAGGTTTTGGAGGCATTTCTAGTGAATTCAAACTTCCTTCTAACATTTCAATCACTCTACTTATTGTAGGTCTATGAGTTGGAAATGTTTGAATGCACCACAAACCCACAATAGTCATTCTTTTTGCGATATCATTTTCCTTAATGTTGTTGGCTCCTTCACTTCCCAAAGCGCTGTCATTGGTCAAATTTATTATATATCCAATCTGGAAAATAATCCTCAGTTGAGTAATTAATTTCAGCACTCATGTTCTTTCGCACTCCAACTATGTCTAATAGCATCATTCCATAATTGTAGACATCTGATTTATGTGAAACCCCACCAATATTTCTATTCCAAATTTCCGGAGCAAGATATCCCACTGTCCCTCTAGCTTCGGAAATTGAAATGACGCTTTCTTTTTCCAAACAAAGCTTAGAGAGCCCAAATTCCGAGATTTTGGGACAAAATTTTTCATCCAAAAGGATGTTACATGGCTTTATGTCAAAATGTAGAATTTGAGTGTTGCATCCTTTATGTAAGTATTCCAACCTTCGAGCTGTACCGATTGCAATTTAGTACAAATTTTCCCAAGTTAATGACAGATCAACATTGTCTGCCTTTTTGTTAATGAACTTGTCAAGAGATCCATTTGGCATAAACTCATATATGAGAGCCTTTTTATGGCCTTCCAAACAAAATCCAAGGAGGGTAACAACATTGACGTGAGAAGTTCTACTGATGCTAGTAACCTCATTGATAAATTCTTCTCCGTTTCCTTTGGATAGCTTCAATAACTTTACTGCAACAAGCTGTCCATCTAGAAATTTTCCTTTGTATACTGCACCATAACCACCTTGTCCCAATTTTACTTCAAAAGAATTGGTCATTTTCTTAACTTCTGCGAAATTATATGTTGTGAGAGCCAAAGGTCTATGGTTTTTAATGAAGACCTCAATATTTTGGTTAACCCTTGATGTCTTCCAAAACTCTGTTTTCTGCCTTAATGATTTGAATTTACAACAAAAAATGATAACACATGTAAGCAATGCTCCAACAGCTCCAGCTGTTAAACCTGTAACATTTAGAGCATGCAAATCGTTGAGTAGAAAATATGAAAGATTCTTCAATTTTTTCTAGGATAAAATATAGTTAGGGGATGCTTGAAAACAGAGTCTCGTAAAATATGAAAAAAAAAGAAATTTGATCCGTTACCTATGATAAGGTTTCTTCTCCGATGCCATGAACTTTCTACAATTAAGATGAACAAAGAGAAATTATGTTTGGGCATATAAATTCAGTAGTCTAAAGTGCTATAAACTCAATCATGTAACTCTGCGACTGTGATGATCTGGCTTCTTTTCTTAATAATGCAAGTTTCCAGAATTTTGAACATTCTCAGTTGGTTATAAGATAAAACTGAGCAACTTTTCTTTCTCTTTTTAATTGTTTGTTATCAAAGTTTTCAACAAAATATATCATATATGTATGTGTGTGTAAGTGCATCACAAAAGTTTATTACAAGCATTTGGAAACTAGAAGTTTGGTCTCCTTGGTTAAAGTCCTTTTCTGGAGAGTTGTAAACCAGTTTGATCATTAATGAAATCATGCAAATCCAAGTCCAAGATGAGAGTATTGAGCATTGGTCTCCTTCTGTGCAATAGAGGAATAATTGAATGAAAGAGTCGAGGGCATATTCAACTTCGGCATTTATAAGAGGGGATAGTTAAGTTCAAGTCTTGATAGGGACTAAGGTAGTATGGGTTATCAAAGTCCCACATCAAGTAATATGAACTGTTTGATGGGTATTTAAGTGTTTTGGTTTTTCCACCTCAATAACTAATTTTTGGAGTGTGATTCTCCAAGGTGTTTGTGTGTATACCATTTGGTATCAAAGTAAGTGGCCGATGGATGAGATGGCTACCAGAGGAGGGTTTTGACAGGTAAGGAGGCCAAGTGAAGCAACGTCTTATCTAGGGTGTGGTTTTCCAAGATTGCCAGTGGACCGAAGAGGGCTTCCCATGAAGAATTATGACCGGCGAGGAGGGCGATTAAAGTGTCGCCAAGTGACGCCACCGACACAAATATGATCAAGATAATTATAAAAGGTGTAGTTTACAATATTAATTTATCTTTTTTTAATTTATCCTTATTGATGCTCCTTCAACAATAATCAAGGAGGAAATAGAAGAAAGAAATTAAAGAAGATTATTAGGGTGTTTTAAAAACTATATGTCATACTAGTTAATTTTCTTAATCTAATCAAATTAGGTAAATATGTCCTATATGAAATGATATAATAAGCTTTTGTAAACAAGCGCACGCACATATATATAATAAAAAATTGATTTTTGCCAATTTACTAAGTGCATTTTTGTTTCTATGTTGAAAAAGTAATTTAGCAACTTTTAGTTCACATTGCACTAATTGATCTAAGGGTGTGTTTGGATTAGTAGTAACATATGTGTCTTTTTTTTAATTTAACTTCTACAAATTTAAGGTATGGTAAAACCGTGAAGTCATAATATATAATATGATTTATATTTAAATTGATTTTTATAAAACTTAGTTTGATAAAGTGAAAGTTGTTTGAATGATTAGTGAAAAAGTAAATTTAGATGTAAAATGATTGAAAAGAATATAAATTCTATTAAATAATAGTAGAAATATATTATATTCACCTTATTTTAAAGAAAATATCAAATATAGAAAAATTTAATATATTATTGGGAAAAATTTGTAAACACTAAAAAATATTTAATTAGATATATTTAATAGATAAAAATATATATATATATTATAAATCATAATAAAGTTGAATTTTTCAACTAAACCCTCAATATTGTACTATTGTATATTCATTATTATTACGAACCCAGAGAACAAATCTCTTCAACAAAATGAACAAGACAAACGTGGAGAGGGACCAATGCGAGTGTGATGTGGGTTTGACAGGGAAATCAAATTCAAAGTGCATATTTGAATTTTTCAACTAAACCCTCAATGTACTATTGTATATTCATTATTATTACCAAGGGACCAATGTGAGTTTGACGGGGATATCAAATTCAAAGTGCATATTTGAATTTTTCAACTAAACCCTCAATATTGTACTATTGTATATTCATTATTATTACGAACCTAGAGAACAAATCTCTTCAACAAAATGAATAAAACAAACGTGGAGAGGGACCAATGCGACTGTGATGTGGGTTTGACGGGGATATCAAATTCAAAGTGCATATTTGAATTTTTCAACTAAACCCTCAATATTGTACTATTGTATATTCATTATTATTACAAACCTAGAGAACAAATCTCTTCAACAAAATGAATAAAACAAACATGGAGAGGGACCAATGCGAGTGTGATGTGGGTTTGACGGGGATATCAAATTCAAAGTGCATATTTGAATTTTTCAACTAAACCCTCAATATTGTACTATTGTATATTCATTATTATTACAAGGGACCAATGTGAGTTTGACGGAGATATCAAATTCAAAGTGCATATTTGAATTTTTCAACTAAACCCTCAATATTTTACTATTGTATATTCATTATTATTATCAACCTAAAGAACAAATCTCTTCAACAAAATGAACAAGACAAAAGTGGAGAGGGACCAATGTGGGTTTGATGGGGATATCAAATTCAAAGTGCATGTTTGTGGGACGCATTCCAAACATCAAATAAAAGGTAAAAAGCCATTTTTGACGGTTGCGATGGGATGCACATTTGTGGAATATAATCCCAAACACAACCTCAATCAATTGTTTATCAGACACACATGAAGAATCCAAGCACATGGGCTCATTAGTTTATGTTTTGCTCATTATTTATGAACTATGAATTTAGTCAATTAATTTTATCAAGACTATTTATAAGGAATAAAAACAGTTTAACTTTGTTGGCAAAACAACAACAACCACAACAGCAGTAGTTTAACTTTAATTATAATTTATTTGAATGGATACCAAGAAATTATTATCAACGAAAAGGCACGATCCGGCTCCGGCGAGACCGCAATTCAGACGATGATCTCTATCCGGGCAAAAGCATTTGAAGCTATACACACTTTTGTCGAAGCCACACTTGCCTCCGGTCTCCTCACATAAACTGCAATTAGACACTATCCAATTCAATACAAACCCTCTTCTCACGACTTCTCCACTATCATCAGTATTATTTTCCACCTTCGTTTGCACCACCCGGCCATTACATTTCTCAGACGCAAACCTCAAATCTCCACCCTGCTCCTCCTCTGTTATTGCCGAAACAGACATCGTTTCGTTTTCTGCAGAACACCCAACTCTGTACCTCAAAAAATCTCCTGGTAGCGACCCCAAGTTGCATCCGATCCGAACACCAAGAATTGGTCAATCTGACTCGGAGCGAAACTGAATCTGGTTCCATCAAGTGTGATGTTGTGAGTGCGAGGAATCGCACATGATGATGTGCCGTTTGAGGACGAGGCAGCAGCTTCCGACACTCGAATTGACTGGGTCAAGTGGGAATTTTCATGGATAATGTACTGGATATTGGAGATATTGAGGATTAGGAGGCCATTATCGGAACAAGAAAGACCGAAACCCGGGTATCCAGAGAAGGGTTTTTGTCGGCCTTGGATGTAAAAAGCGTAGGTTATGCTGTGGTTACCGCAGGCCGCAGGATTACAATCTTCGAAATTTGGGTTGACAGATGAGGACAAAGTGATTGTGGTGAACAAATAGGATAAGAATAAGATTGAATAGAGGTTGTTATGGATCACGATGGAGAGCAGAGATATTGAAGACAGAGGAACAAATAAAGATGCAAAAGTTTCCTTAAGCTTAGCTAACAGATCACATTCCGAATGTGCGTTCACTCGCTGACTAACTTATTATTCCCTCTCTCCCTTCCTTCATGTAATCTTCAAATCTAAGACAAAATATAAATTTTATTTTAAGGTGGCCTAAACATTTATTACATCTTTTTCCAACTTTACCTTCTTGTTAACTGTATTTATTACATTTACTCTTTTTTATTTATCCTCTTTATATTTAAGGACATAATTAAAAAAATAATAGGTATTTGTTGTCTTTAACTAATTTTAACCATTTCAATTGACGTAAATCAATTATTTAAAACTTATAATACCATATGCATGCAATATTTGAATAAGAAAAGAATTATGAAAAGCCACTTTATAACCCAATCGGCACTCACAGTACACATGGGCTAATAGAGGTAGTACACATGGGCTAATAGAGGTAGATATAGAGTTGGGAAATCAGATCAAATCGATCGGGCCGAGCCATTTAAGTTAAAAGCTAGACTTATGAATTAGAGCTTTCATTATGAATAAATATGATCTGAATCATTAATCCTGTGACTTGTTTTTGACAAAAAATCCGAAGACTTGAAAGTTTGATAATTTTGAACCCATCAAAGAGTTAAAATCTCCACATGCATTAAAGGACAAAAATTTCGATTTAAATCCTCGAATAATGAAGATTAATTTTTTGGGGTATGATTAGTCCCGCAAGAGAATAACAGTTCAAATTAAAGGAAGAAGTGGCGCAGCAGATGGGGAGGGGAAGAGGTTTTGGAAAAGTTTTATAGATGAAAGAGAGTAATCAATGAGTCCATATTTTTGTAAAAAAAAAAATTAAATCATAGAGATTGATGAGCGACACATAAGATTAATTATTATTGAGTTAAAATCAAATGAGGGTAGTAAGATGGGGGTACTAAAGTAAAATTATTAAATTCCATAATCCTATTTTAAGATATATGATTTGATTTAGAATTTATTAAATTCAACGATCCAATTAAAATTTAAATAATTCAACCGTTATTTTGGAAATTTTTTCATGTTTTAATCATCACTAAATGCAAACTATTATTATAAAACATTAAACCAAGAACGCTCGTGTTCTCAATCTAAGTGTTAAGATGATTGAGATGAGGAGCGGAGGGAAGTGGATGTGTTGGGAAATTGAGACACGCCTGCCCATGGACGCGTCCGGATGTATGTATCAATTTAGATCCAAGCCCATGATGATGCTGTCAAGCATACCCTCAAATATTCGTCTTCACATTCTGTAACTTCTGATATGCTATTTTTATTAATTGGAACTCCTTCATTATAAACGATTCAATAGCAATTGGTGAGCCCCACAAACCCATTACAATTAGATTTGGTTGCTTAATCAAAAAAGTAATGACAACGATTTTAAGAAGAACGTTATGAAAAAATTATGAACAGTGCTTATATTGTCACTCTAAGCTGTTATAAAAAAACAAAAAAAGAACAGCTGTTATCCATACATGTACTTGAAATTCTATAACAAAATTTGTATCGTATTAGTTGTTAAAACTGTGCGATTAAAAACAAGAGATACTACAGTGAAAGATGTTTCTACGTTGCATTATTCCCATGCAAAAGTTTTACAAGCTGATTAAACATCAAACATTATTCTGAAATGAAGTCAATATAAAGGAAGATTCAGAGGGTGATGTCCAAGGAGAAGACATAAAGGGCTTTGGTGGCATTTCCAAAGAATCCATACTTGCTTCCAACATTTCAATCACTCTGCTCATGGTTGGTCTCTGAGCAGGAATTGTCTGTATACACCACAGTCCCACCATTGTCATCTTCTTCGCTATCTCATTCTCCTCATCACTTGTCACCCCGTTCGATCCCACGTCACTTCCCGCTTCAAGCTTCTTGTACATCATCAATGGAGGGAAATACAGCTCGCTTCCTGACCCACTGCTTCCTTCGGGTCCTATGTTAGTGTTCTCCTGTCCCCCGACCATTTCCAACAACATCATCCCGTAGCTATAAACATCAGACTTGTGTGAAACCCCTCCAATGCTTTTGTTCCACACTTCCGGAGCCACATACCCGATTGTCCCCCTCACGTTTGATATCGAAATGATGCTCTCCTCTTTTGTGTGGAGTTTAGCCAGCCCAAAATCTGATATTTTTGGGTGATACTTCTCATCCAGAAGGATGTTATGTGGTTTTATATCAAAATGCAAGATTCGAGTGTTGCATCCCTTGTGGAGGTAGTCTAGTCCTCGAGCTGTTCCTTTGGCAATCTGATATAAAGTATCCCAGCTCAGCGTTGCCACACTTTCATCACCTGGCTTCTTCTTGGAAATGAACTTCTCAAGAGAACCATTGGACATGTACTCATACACCAGAGCTCTTCTACGTCCTTCTATGCAAAAACCAAGAAGAGTGACAACATTAACATGGGAGGTTTTGCTTATGCTGGCAACTTCATTGATGAATTCTTCGCTGTCCTCGTTCGCTTCGTGCAAGAGTTTTACTGCCACTTCACAACCATCAAGAAGCTTGCCTTTGTAAACAACACCATAGCCTCCTTTTCCAAGCTTAACTTTGAATGAGTCTGTCATTTTCTTCAAATCTGAGAAGCTGTATCTTTCCAGAGCCAGAGGCCCCTGACTTTGAAGGAAGGCTTCAATTTTTCTATCCTCCTTCTTGTTGCCAATTTTCCTTTTTATGAACCGCCATATTTTTTCTTTATTTTTGCATATGGTGACTGCTAAGAGAGGCAATCCAATTCCAGTAGCCACAAAACCTGTGAAAAATAAACCAAAAAAAATCTCATGATGCTACTATGAAATTGAGCATTGACCGTTCTAGCACTAAAACAGAACAAAAGGAAAATAAACAGGACAATCCTAGTGGTAAGATGTTATACCTAACGCTATCTTCATTACTTTGTTTCTTTTACCTGCCACCAAAACACAGAACATTTAGATATCTTGAAAATTGAATATGCACACACACTCACACACATGTATATTTATAAAAGAGAACATACTGTTGCTAGTGCTGCTAGCAGAACAGGCTGAATTGTTTGTTGTTCCATCAGGGCAATAACAAGAAAACGTAGAGCTATTATTCTGATTGCTTCCACATTTTCCTCCAGAAGCCTTGCATGTTTCACACTCAGGATCATCATACTTCACATCAAACCCTTCATCCAGAGCATTCTTGAGCGAATCCAAGGGAATATCCACTGAAACTGGCACTTGAACACGATACCCACATCTGTCAAATCCTGAAGCACGCCGCAACTGGGTTCCATTCACATAGAAAGCTTGTTTACTGGAATTGTTCTGGCACTTGAAGCTGTTGGTCCCAGAAATCTGGAGGGGACAATCATAGAACACAGTGATGTTCTGAACTGTATTGGGGAGAAAACTGAAGGGACTGCCACTCAGAGAAGTGTTGGATATATTAGGAGGACAAAGATTATATGATGATTCTGGTAGCGCAAGTCGCAGGGTAAAACCAGTTTGGTTAATCTGCAGGACGTTGAAAGTTTGTGAGCCAAATTGAATTGTAGTGTTTAGATGATTCTGGCACATGAGGTGGAAGCCATTTTTGCCACAAAAACTCTGTCTGTTTTGTCCCCAGAAAGGGTAGGAAATGTTTGTGAGAGATCCACAACTATATGGTTGGCTACACACAGAGTATGTATCATTTTGTTGAGCATAGGATTGTGGCAAAGCTATTGAGAAGAAGAAGGTGATGGTGACTATGGATTTAAGCAAAGAAGGGATAGGATGACTATCCATTGTTGGAAACTTGAGAGGATGATACTAATGGCGAAGATGATGAGTTCAAAGTTTTAAATAGAAATCATTGTGATATAGAGAGAGCTGATGAGCTTCCTGTCTGTTATATTATATGAAAAATTTAATGATTTGACTTATAAATATGACAAAAAATTATTCTCTTTTTCTTATAAATAGAATTAAAGAAGTAATCCCTCTAGTCCTAAATATAAGATAGGGTTAACTTTTTTTTGAAGAGATTAAAAAATCTAAATAAGTTACTTAACCCATATCATATGTTGTGTATCCTTAGATTATATATTAGTTTATAAGTTAGGCAAAATAGTTTGGAGAAAAATGATAAATATAAATATTTTAAAATAATTTAATTAATTTTCTTAATGTCTCCAAAATAGGAAACTCTATCTTATATTTAAAACTGGAAAGAGTAATGATTTTTTAAGAAGATGTTTTATATTTGATAGAATAATTTTAGTATGTAAAATAATAGTGTTTAATTATTTGTAAATAACGTTTCTGTGTTTTGGATAAAAATGTCACTATGCTGTTAAAATTTTGCGGGCCATTTAATATCATTCAATTTTGGAGGCCACACACACCACATTTGCGTTTCACCATTTCCTCAGACGCATGTCGTGTACCCGCAATGGACGCGCAAAGGCCGGGAAATTCATGGGAGAGAAGCTGAGCCCGTTTCAAATAGTGTTTGAGTCAAAATGAAAAGTGAGTGTGGGACCTGTCATTTGGAAATGTGTTCATGTGAAAACAAAAGTACAGACGAAAAGTCATGAACGTTGACTTCAGGAACAGGAACCAGGGGTGTTCAAATTCCCAGACGGGACCGGGATCACCCATTCCCGGTTCCTGTCTTGGGATTGGTCGGGACTAGGATGTCATTCCCGGTCCTGGTTCCGGTCTCGGGAAATTCCCGGGACAACCGGGATCGGGAATTCCCGGTCTTAATAATATAATTATATTAGTTAAATTTTTTATAATTTAGTGTTTAAAGTGATTATTTAACATCTAATAAGATCATAAAAATCACAAAAATTGAGCTAGAATTGAAGAATAATATATTATTAATATTATTATCACATTCATCATTTTTGTTATTATCTTTATACATTATATAGTTAGGATTTGTATCACGATATATATGATTTAACTCTAACTAAATATGTGATATACATTTTATCAAATGATAACTTAATTTATGGGGTAAAAAATACAAAAATAAAATAATAACCTATTTTTTAAGGCAAAAAGAAAAAAAAACTGGGACCGGGAATTCCCAAGATCACAAAGTGTGATCCTGGTCCCGGTCCTGGCCGGGACGAGACGAGAAATTCCCAGGATAAAATGTCTGAGACCGGACCGGGACAACCGGGACTGGGATACTTTGAACACCTCTAACAGGAACCAAATAATCTTTTTATTGGACAGAAGGGATGAGTTTATGGATAAAAGAAACACACGGATATGAGCTGCAAGATCTGTTTATCAAATTGATCTGTTCCGAAAGTATACGGGTCGTGCCAAATAATAAAATGATAAATAGAGTATCGTTCCATGAGTAATCAATTAATTAATTTTTAGGTATTAAAATCTCAATTTCTTTTAAGTCAAATGAATCTAGTTATAAGAAAATTCAAAGGAAATTAATTAACGAAAACTATCAATATCAAACACAACCTAGAGTTAATAATCCCTCACTAACTCTTCAAATCTCAAATCCATTTACTTAGTTAATCTCAAATGTTAATTTTATTAATCTCGAGCATAAATAGTTATAAGTGCATGTCGGTTCACTCACAACCCTCTTTTAAGTATAATTGTTATGTCTAACCAAATTACTTAAGAAGCAAGATAATTCAAACACACTCTTCAACAATTATATGGGGCTATTAGGTATATGTATATCCTAATCGCAAATTAAATAATAATTTAATCCCATATTACTTAATCTCAGAGCCTAATTAAATTCTCTTTGTCAAAGTAAATCCTAATGCTCAAATTCACATCTAATGGTGGCCAATCATCAAACGGACATAACAAAATAAGATTAAGTAACCAAAATTAACATAAATCATAACTAATAAATCATAAAAATAAAATATAATTCACTAATGATTCATAGTTTCTTTATGTCTAAAAAGAAAATTAACCACATATGGCTAAAATAAAATCCATAATAAAATAAAGAAATTCAGATTCAAAGAATAAAGAGAAAGAAGAAAAGAGAGTAAATCTGTCGAAGATTTCCTCTATTCTTCACTCAATCTCCGCTGATCTGTGTTTCTCATTCTGCTCTTATGTGTTTTGTGCATTGCTCCCTCTTATATATAACATTGTGTGGTTGATTCTGTGCGTCTCTTCGTCTAATTCGTTATCTCAATCTCAATATAAAATAATATATTATCTTATCTTTTCAATAAAATTTGCCGTGGGGGCATGGTTTTATCCATTACTTTCTTTCTTCTATTCAAGTGGGGTTGACATCGTGTTTATTTAGATGAGTGATTGGAATGCTTAAAAGTAATTTTTGAATCATAATTTACGGTATACGAGATAAGCATGTGAGACGAGTTATATCTCGATCTACATAAAAAATAACTTATAAACAACCTGATTGCTAAAACAAACATGATATTTTCTCATCCAAGTTATATCTCTTTTCTGATCTATCTTGCAATATCATATATATATATATATATATTTTTTTTTTTTTTCTTTTCATGTTGGCCCACGCGTACGTCTTTAAATCTGGAGATACATTATGTAACGTTATTATTCTTCTTTTCCCTTTGTGTATATATATTCACATGGCTCCACTATATATATCTATATATATATATATATTTTTTTTTTTCCTTCATATTTTTTCCCTCCTCACTATCATCATATTTCCTACAAAATAAAAATAGGATATGTATAAATTTTATATCAAGATTTCTTTTTATCCTTAGCTTAATTAAAAGATAAAAAATATATAGAAGATAATTAAATATATATATATATATAATATTAATAAATTTAATCAATTATGTCCTAAAATTTGTACCCATTTAATTCTAAAATATATATTTATCAAATTCCCCGACACCTGAACATTTGCTTGTCCTCGAGCAAAAAAAAAAAAAAATCATTATTTGAATAAAAAACACATTATTTATGAAATTCCTAAACAGAGAGTAGCATATCACCACACTTAAATCATACTATCAAATTCTATTCAGTTTAATGTGTTATAAGAATGTGTAACTAAGCCAACAGCCTTAAGTAATTGTAATAATTTCTTAATGTCCCATGATCAAAGGATTGGCAAGTAATAAGTGCAATAATAAGATTAGTAAAGGAATATTACGCTACTAAACACCTCCAGAAAAATTCAAACACCCCCATTTAACCAAGCATTTCATTTAATTTACTAAGGATCCTCAGGTAGAAAATTGATTTATTTATTTTTCTTTTCTTTTCTTTTCTTTTTTTCCATCATCTTGGGGGTCCCCTTTTGACGCGACCCTGCACATAGATGATGCAACACCGGTTACTCAGTTACTACAATAGATACCTCAAGAGGCTTTTAGCCCAACTCATAACTCTCTTTGACTTTACCGTTTGACGTGAGTACCAACATTGATGATGAAGTGCCCCCGATTACTAAGTTAGGTCTAGAGAAGTCATTGGAGTTATGTTTCTTATTCTATTTTTTTTTTCTTTTTCTTCACTTTTTTTAAGTGAGTCATGTCCTTAAACAAAATCTTAGTTAGCCTGCAAGGATCATAATTTTTTTAACAAAAATATGAACTCATTGATTACTCTCTCTCCTCTATAAAACTTTTCCAAAACCTCTTCCCCTCCCCATCTGCTATGCCACTTCTTCCTTTAATTTGAACTGTTTTTCTCTTGTGGGACTAATCATACCACAAAAAAATAATCTTCAGGATTCGAGGATTTAAATCGAAATTTTTGTCCTTTAATGCATGTGGAGATTTTAACGCTTTGACGGGGGTTCGAAATTATCAAACTTTCAAGTCTCCGGATTTTTTGTCAAAAAAAAGCGGCAAGATTAATGATTCAGATCATATTTATTCATAGTGAAGACTCTAATTCATAAATCCGACCCTTAACTTAAATGGGCAAATCCGACCTGCTTGACCCAATTTTCCAACTCTATATATCCACCTCTATTAGCCCATGTGTATTGTGAGTGATAGTCAGGTTATAAAATGGCTTTTCTTATTCAAATATTCCATATATATAGTATTATCAGTTTTAAATAATTGATTTACATCAATTGAAATAGTTAAAATTAATTAAAGATAATAAATACCTATTATTTTTTTTAACTTTGCCATTAAATGTAAATATAAATAAAATAAATAAATATAATAAATACAGTCAACAAGAGGTAAAATTGAAAAAAGATATAATAAATGTTTAGACCACCTTAAAAAATAAAATTTATATTTTGTGTTAAATTTGAAGATTATATGAAGGAAGGGAGAGAGGGAATAATAAATTGTGCTCATTTGGGATAATTTATTTTTTACTTATAAGTGTTTATAATTCGTGATTTACGATATATAAGATAAGTATGTGAGAAAAGTTTTATCTTAACTTACACAATAAATACTTATTTCCTAAAAATAAAGTATTCCATATAGGCAACGAGTGAACGCACATTCGGAATGTGATCTGTTAGCAAAGCTTAAAGGTCTGTTTGGTGTGAGGGATTTGGAGGGGAAGGGAGGGGAGGGAAAATTTTTATGAGTTGAATTTTAAAAGATTGAAGAAGTGGGGTAATAAAATTTTGATAAAGAAAATATATAAGATAAAAGAGTAAGAAAAATTAATTAAAAATTTTTAACCCCACTTCTCTAATTTTTTTAAATTCAACTCAAAAAAATTTTCCCTTCTCTCACTTACCCTCCCCTCCCCTCAGACTAAACAAGCCCTAAGGAAACTTCTGCATCTTTAGTTGTTCCTCTTTCTTCAATATCTCTGCTCTCCATAATGATCCATAACAACCTCTATTCAATCTTATTCTTATCCGATTCGTTCACCACAATCACCTTGTCCTCATCTGTCAACCCAAATTTCGACGCTTGTAATCCTGCGGCCAGCGGTAACCACATCATAACCTACCCTTTTTACGTCCAAGGCCGACAAAAACCCTTCTGTGGATACCCGGGTTTCGGTCTTTCTTGTTCCGATAATGGCTTCCCAATCCTCAATATCTCCAATATCCAGTACATTATCCATGAAATTTCCTACTTGACCCAGTCAATTCGAGTGTCGGAAGCTGCTACCTCGTCCTCAAACGGCACATCATCATGTGCGATTCCTCGCACTCACAACATCACACTTGATGGAACCAAATTCAGTTTCGCTCCGAACCCGATTGACCTATTCTTGGTGTTCGGATGCAAATTGGGGTCTCTACCAGGAGATTTTTCGAGGTACAGAGTTGGGTGTTCTGCAGAAAACGAAACGATGTCTGTTTTGGCAATAACAGAGGAGGAGCAGGGTGGAGATTTGAGGTCTGCGTCTGAGAAATGTAATGGCGGGCTGGTGCAAACGAAGGAGGAAAATAATACTGATGTTAATGGACAAGTCGTGAGAAGAGGGTTTGTATTGAATTGGATAGTGTCTAATTGCAGTTTATGTGAGGAGACCGGAGGCAAGTGTGGCTTCGACAAAAGCGTGTATAGTTTCAAATGCTTTTGCCCAGATAGAGATCATGCTCTGGATTGCGGTCTCGCCGGAGCCGGTTAGTCTTATTTTCCCTATCTCGTGCCTTTTCGTCGATAATAATTTCTTGGTATCCATCCAAATAAATTATTATTATTATTTTGCCAGCAAAGTTAAACTGTTATTTATTCCTTATAAATAGTCTTGATAAAATTAATTGACTAAATTCATAGTTCATAAATAATGAGCAAAACATAAAATAATGAGCCCATGTGATTGGATTCTTCATGTGTGTCTGTCATAGAGGTGGTAATATGGGTTGGAATCGTGAGCTGAGTCTGTCCAATTCAACCAAATGAGCAGTTTGGGTTCTATAAAATTGGGATCATATTAATGTGGTTCTTTTGGGCCTGAACCCATATGGTCCTAACCCGTGACGGGTTGGACCACCGGGTTGCTGGGTTGACCCATATTTTAAAAAAAAAAAACCAAGAGGGAAGAGCCATTAGCCAAGGCTCAACCCCCAATAGTCCAAGACTGTTACTCTAGAGTCTAGCCTAGTACTTCCACTCCTCAGTCCTTACTCCTCAGTCTGGTCAACTTTCTTTTGTTTTTGCTTGAAACAATCTCTCACTCCTTGTCTCTCTCATGGCTCACGTTTTCAGTCTCAGAAATCAGTCTCAACTCTCTTTAATTTGTAATGTATTTTTAATTTTGTTATGTTTATGTGTGTAGAAAAAAACAATCTTATTGTGTAAAAAAAAAAAAACAATATCAGCATATTGTTAAAAAAATTGAAAAAAAAATATGGGTTGGCCGCTAACCCAGCAGTTATGGGTTGGGTTAGCTAAATGTCAACCTGCCAACCCAGCGGTTATGGGTTGGGTTAGCTAAATGTCAACCCATATTAATGCGTTCTTTTTGGGCCCAAACCCATATAGTCTCAACCCATAACAGGTTAACCTGAACCCACCAGACCGAATCATATTACAACCTCTAGTGTCTGATAAACAATTGATTGAGGCAGTGTTTGGGATTATATTCCCCAAATGTGCATCCCATCCCAACCGTCAAAAGTGGCTTTTGACCTTTCATTAGATGTTTGGAATGGGTACCACAACCATGCACTTTAAGTGGCTTTTGACCTTTCATTAGATGTTTGGAATGGGTACCACAACCATGCACTTTAAGTGGCTTTTGACCTTTCATTAGATGTTTGGAATGGGTACCACAACCATGCACTTTGGATCTGACATCCCCGTCAAACCCAAAACAAACTCCGAACCAGCTTCCTAAAGGATCAGCATTAAGAGCTGGCTCATTTTGTGTGTGTTCGGATTAGTTTTTTAGAGAATAGTTTTTATAGTTTATGAGGTAAATATTTGAGAGGAGTTTTATCTCGATTTACGGAAAAATACTTCTGAAACCATAGTTTTGGGGGTAGGCAAACACACACTTCATTTGGGGTAATTAGGGATGAGCATGGACTAGATTGGACCGGGTTTGACATCAACCTGAGGTATGGTTTGGAGAGGATTTCGAGTTTCACAAGACAACTCGTGGTCTAGTCTGGTCTAGCACCGACTCGAGGCTAGCTTGGACTAGATCGGGTTTGATGGACTACCTAGACTCCCAGATCTAAATTTAATATCTTTTTATTTTTGTTTTTTCTCCTAAAAAGGAAAAATTTGAACTTATTAAACATAATTAGGACCACAAAAACACCTATAATAATTAAAAAAAAAAAACGTGTCACCAAAAATTAAAACATCTTAAATCTATAAGAATATTCAACAACATTAAAAAAAATATATTGAGAAAAAGATTTAAACATGATAAATATAATTAATATAATGAAAATACCTATAATCATATAAAAATCTTCATAAAAAATAAAACTTAATTATAAATCCTTAAAAAACTCTAACAACATTAACTACAAAATAACAGATAAATTATAAAATATTTTTTAAGAAATTGACCTAGACCAGACCAGTCCAGGTGGTACGGTCCCTTGATCCGAAACCTGGTCCAACTCGACCAACCAGTCAAGTCCAGTCTAATCCGATTTCATTATGTTGTTTATTTAGACTGGACCAAATCAAATTGGACCAACACAGGATGGACCGCACCGGACCAGACTGGACCACTTGGTTTTTACTCACCCCTATGGGTAATCTAGATTTGATTTTTTTTTTTAAAAAAATATTTTAATAAATAGAGAATCTAAAATAAAATAATCTTTTAACTAATTTTTTTTAAAATAATTTTTTATTTAAAAATTACCAGTTAAAAAAAATTTACTAGTCAGGATATATGATATAATACTGTTTCCCACCTAAAATTATTGATTTTTTCAATAATACTGGATCCTCTCCATTGGCCGACCTCTGCGAAACTGCTTCCCATCAAACTCCAATTGGTCCCCTCCACTTTTGTCTTTATTCATTTTGCTGAAGAGATTGATTCTTTAGGTTGGTAATAATAATGAATATACAATAATACAGTATTGAGTGCGCTCTGACCGAGAAAGAGACGCGGCGCCCCCAGCAAAAGTTTAGAAAACGAGATGGCAACATAGATCTCTTCAGCAAAATGAATAATACAATCATATATCAACAAAAAATTTAGGTTATATTTATCTAATTTTATTAGATTAAGAAAATTAATTAATATGATGTATACTTTTTAAAACATTCTAATCATCTTTTTTAATTTTTTTCTTCTATCTCTTTTTTTTATTATTATTGAAAGAGCATCGCTCATAAAGATAAATCAAAGAATATTGTAAACTACACTTTTTATATCCTATATCTTGATCATATTTTCTAATAATACCTTTTCTGGCTCTGGCTTGAACTTAATGATCTCCTCTTATAAAGCCGAAGTTCAATCTGCCCTCAACTCTTTCATTCCATTATTCCTCTATTGCACGGAAGGAAACCAATGCTCGATGCTCTCATCTTCGACTTGGATTTGCATGATTTCATTAATGATCAAACTGGTTTACAACCTTTCAGAAAAGGACTTTAACCAAGGAGACCAAACTTTTAGGGCGTGTTTAGTATGAGGGGAGGGGAGGGGAGGGAAAATGGGCGGAGAAAAAAATTTTTGAGTTGAATTTAAAAAAATTAGAGAAGCGGGGTCATAATATTTTAATAAAGATAAATTATAAAATAAAAGAGTAAGAAAAATTAATCAAAGTCTTTTAACTGCACTTCTTCAATTTTTTTTAAATCCAACTTATAAAAATTTTCCCTCCACTCCTTTCCCCTTCAAATCCCTCATACCAAACAGACCTTAGTTTCCAAATGCTTGTAATCAACTTCTGTGATGTATAGGTCTAGGAATAAAAGATCTATCTGGTCAAAACGAAGCTCTCATCATAAAGTTATGCTGGAGCTTAATTACTAAACCAAATGCTTTATGGGTGTAAGTTCTCGGATCAAAGTACGGTTGTGGTGATGGTAGATTTCCAAGGGTTGAAAGGAAAGGAAATCAATTTGCTGTGCGGAATGCAATTACATCTGTATGGGATGCTTTCAGGAAAGCTGTAGGGTGTAAACTGCGAAGCGGCAATTCAACCAATGCTTGGTGGGATCTATGGACCAACCTTGATCAACCACTTATGTTCTATATCGACAGAAACCATCACTTACTAAATCCAGAGGAAGTGGTTAGCCAGTTCGTCGGTTGTGTTGGTGAATGGGACCTGCATAAATGGGGTATGTTCTTGCTAGTGTGGGTGTTAGAGGTAATTAAAAAAGTAAATCCTCCTTCCGTACAAGGTGATGATATGTATTGGTGGAGGAAATCCCCTGATGGCAATTTCAATGTCAAATCAGCCTATTCTATGATCTATAAAACACTTTCTACACAGCCTTATCCTATCTGGCAAGGTATCTGGAGGTGGTCTATTTCTGATAGGATCAAATTCTTTTTGTGGAAGCTATTCCAAGAGAGAATTCCTACAAACCTAACACGTGCTAAGAGGGTTGGGAACATACATTATTAGTGTCCTTTTAAGTATAATTGTGAGGAAACAACAATTCATGCTTTGAGAGACTATGAGTTTGCGAGTAGTGTGTGGCTTTCTTGTATTAACCCCATTTATTACTCTTCTTTTTTCTCTGGCAATTTGCAGGTTTGGATCAATTGGAATGCACTTCACTCGCCTGATGGCCGTAAAGTTGCCCAATGGCCTTGGCTGAGGGCCTTTGGGTCACTGTGCTAGCTCATTTAAAAGAATAGATGCAAAAAGGCTTTTGAAGGAACTAGTGATCACCCTCGGCAACTAGTACACATAGGTTTCCACTATCTACATGAAGGTATTGAAGAGGGAAGGCTAAAGCACAAAATATTTAGAGTTTCAGATAGAGCTTCAGACAGATGGATGATGCCCCCTAAGGGATTTGTGCGGATTAACGTGGATGCGGCAGTGGATGAGCATAGGCAATCAGCTGTTGGAGGAGTAGTTTGCGATAGTGCAGGAGCATGGATATGTGGCTTTCAGCAAAACACGGGTTTTGCTTTGGGCTTAACAGCTACTGAGATTCAAGCTATTAGGACTGGCCTGCAAATATGCCAATCTCTAAAACTCATAAAGGTTAAGTTATTCACTGACTCAATGGAAGCAATTCAACTACTATTTCAATTTTGTGGTCACTTTCATTCTCTACAGGTCAAGCTAGAGGAAGTTAGCCAGTTAATATACCTTGATTGGGACTTAAAAATTCACCACTCACACAAGGAAGCGCTAAGATGTGCTGATTTTTTAGCCAAATCGGCACTAGATTTGAACAATGATTTGTCCTTATCGTGGAATCCTCCAAATTTTTATTCGACCCAAATGTTAGCTGATCTCAATTAACATTTGGTTTTAGCACTAGCAAATTTGTTTTCTGTAAGATTTTTGTAAGGGTCTAACATGACCCTTAAGAGTATTTCCTCTTGTCCATGTAATACAAAAAAAAAAACTTATGTGATGCACTTACACACACATACATGTATGATATATTTTGTTGAATAATTTGATGACAAATAATTAAAAGGAGAAAGAAAAGTTGCTCATTTTTATCTTATAACCAACTGAGAATGTTCAAAATTCTGGAAACTTGCACTATTAAGAAAAGAAGCCTGATCATGTGCTCGTTTGGAATAACTTATTTTTAGATAATAAGTACTTATAAATTGTGATTTACGGTATACGAGGTAAGTATGCGAGTGCTCGTTTGGGATAGCTTATTTTTGGGCAATAAGTGCTTATAAATCATGATTCACGGTATACGAGGTAAGTATATGAAAAGAGTTTTGTCTCGACTTATGTAATAAGTGCTTATTTCCTAAAATTAAGTCATTCCAAAGTGCTTATTTCCTAAAATTAAGTCATTCCAAACACTTACTGAGAGGAGTTTTATCTCAACTTACGTAATAAGTACTTATTTAGACAAAATAAGCCCAACTAAACACACATCATGATAGTCACAGAGTTACATGATTGCGTTTATAGCACTTTAGACTACTGCATGTATATGCGCTAACTTAGTGCCCGTTTGGATTAGCGGTAGAAAAGTAGCTTTTTTTGCTAACTGACTTTAAAAAAAGTCAGATAAGAAAAAAGTCAAAATGTAGATGTGATTTGTGTTTGGAATTGCGGTAGAAAAAGTGACTTTTTTCTTAACCTTAAACGTGTTTGGATTGATGTTTCAAAAGCCCGTTAAGATGGAAAATGACTAAAAAGGGCATGAATCTTATTGAAAACTCCATATATATATTAGTTGTATATATTGTGATAATTAAAGTGAAAAAATATAAATAAAATTTGGTAAAATAATAAAAGTTCAATTATTATTGAAAAAAAAAACTAAAGCCACTTCAATTAAAATTGGATAAATTTATATCTAAATTATAATGCATACATGAAATGTTTCATCAGTGGATCATCTACCCCTAACAATTTGATCTCTGATCGTGTCACGAACATCATTCATTTGTGTTGACGATAATCTACGGATAGTTGCTGTGGATGCGACATCACTCGAATCATTAGTATCTTGAGCAGGTATATTTCCTCGTTCAGCTTCTCGAAAATCCATATCCGTTTGGGAATTTCTCCGGATAAGATTATGTATAGCCATTGTAGCACAAACTATGTAGACTTGTGTTTCAAAGCTAAATGACTTCATTTCCCCCAAGAGCTGAAACCTATTCTTCCAGACTCCAAACGTCCTTTCTATAGTTGTCCGCAAACTTGAATGATAATAATTGAACATCTCATTAGGATTTGCAAATCCCTCTCGTCGCCTGAAGTCTGGAAGATGATAACGCTCACGTCTATACGGACCAAGATATCCAACAGGTGTTGGATAGCCAGCATCGACCAAATAATATTTCCCTGATAAAATGAAAGAATTTGTATATAGACTATAAAATTATAGCAAAAGTGAGGGGAAAAAAGACACAATGTATCAATCAGGTGTTGGAGATATACCTTGAGGTGGATGCGGAAACTTCATAGATGGAGTAGAGATAGCAGTTTGGAAGACACGAGCATCATGTGCAGTACCCTCCCAACCTGCCAACACAAAAGTGAAGCACATATCCCAATCACATACGGCCATGATATTTTGTGTCAGATATCCCTTTCTCCCTATATACCTCTCCTGCTCTGACTGACTGACCACACACTTGATGTGAGTTCCATCAATTGCTCCTATTGCATTCTTAAAATAGGGGTAATATCGCCGATCATTGCTTATTTTTGGGTGACAATGATGGAACTCAGGATCAACCGGTTTGATAATTTCGGTCGCTAGATTAACACAAGTATTTAAAACCATGTGGAATATCCTACTAACGGTTTCTCCAGAATGCTGAAATCGTTCTTGTATGATTCTATTTCCATGTGCATGACCAACTGTATATAAGAACATAGCAACCATTTCTTCAATTCCAATATACCTAGTTCTTCGTAACCCATGTTCTACCAATTTCGAGCACAAGAGAGAGAAGACACGTTTTTCCACTCGGAAATTTTCATGACAAATTCCATCGTGCCCTTCCAATACCTCTTGCACCCACTGTGCACCTGTTAGCTTGCTGGTTCTGCATGGTTCTTTGCAAATATACGGCACGAGATATTGAGCCATCAACGCAGCTACGTGTTCATACTCTGTCAACTCTTCATCTATGAGGGATATGAGCAGAGACCTTCTATCTGCACGAGACAATCGTACTTCCTCCGGCCGTTCCGACCTATCTGCACCACTCGAACTTGCCATAGACGATGTAACCTGTGTTTTTGCGAAGATTGTATGAAATCAAATACGACTATAAAAAGTGCAAGTAACATTCACATCATACAGCTGCCTTAACATATAGCTGCTTTGTCTAACATAAGTACTATCCGTAAAAAACATACATAAAGTCAGGCATACTGATATAACTACATATGACAAAGTTTTCAAAAGTGACAAACATAAAGTCAGGTATATCAATATAAAAGTACATATGATAGTTTTCAAAAGTAACATGAAGTGGAGTTCAGGGCTTCGGGGCAATCTGCAGATGTGGGCTGTTGTAAGCATGTTCCTGCAACCACTCGAGCAAGGCTTCTTTATTTCCTTTCAAACCAACAAACATGTCGCGAGGCATTTGGTGCATCATCATATTACAACATCGACGACGCAAGTCTCTATCAGCAACAATTTCAGGAATGGTAAGTAATTCAGCCACGACGTCACTCGATGGTGTATCAGTCGTGGAGAGCATTTTCATCGCATTTGTTCTATCCGTAGATGCATCAGCTATTCGACTAACCGCATCTGCTATTACTTTCGAAGGTGGCTTCTTTTTCCCTTTTGCTTTCTCAACCCCTTCAACCCTCTTTCTCTTCCCACTGCTTCCCGAACCACTAGGTGCACTAGGTGTTGAGTTCGTTGTCAACCTTATTCCTTCGAAGTCAGATGTCACTCCCACACTACCTCCAGTAGCAGGACCTTCAAGATCTTCCTCACTATCTCCTGATCCTTCTTCTAGGTCCATTGTGGGTCGATAGACATCGTCTTGATCAATACCCAGTGACAACCGCTGTGGATCAGATGGTGTGAACATGGTGCCGCCCGATGCCATAACATCCTTGAATAGTATGCCTAATTCGTTCGCAAACATGAGGCCTCTGTACCTATACTTGCCATACTGCGCATTCTCCTGTATGCATACAAGCTTCCCAGTCAATGCCTTATATAAAATAATACAAATAGTAATCATAACATTGTTCTTAATAATAATCATAACTACATTTGTGTACCTGAATTTTCCTGTCCCACCACTCATCTTCAGCGATCACCATATTCCTCGTAGAGTCAAACGATATGCCCGTCTCTTTCGAGAATAACTTATCCCACACCTTCCATTCTTTTTTCAAGCTATCAAACCTATTTTTCAGTTGCTTCTTGTCATATGAATGTCCTGTTTTTTCATTGAATGCACACATAATGTTCTTCCACCCATCCTTCGTGAAAGAAGATCCTTGACGTTCTTTCTTGTAAATTTGATCAACGCATTCATGTATGAAAATCCCGGTGGTATTTACATCCCACGTTATTCTGTGTTTCTCTTTGTTCATACTTCTATGTCAACTATGAACAAGTGAAGATTAATTTATATTAAACCATTTCATTAGAAGCATAAAATTGAATATCTATCAAATTCTAAGACAAAGTTAATGAAATAACTTATAAATAAGAATAAACTAATATACTTTCTTCCTGGAAAAATTACCTTAAACTAAAGATTCTGCACTAATATTATGCACTAAAATCATCAAAGCTTCTAATAGAACATCTACTAACAGTCATCCAAAAAAATCACACGGTAGATATGAGAAAAGAAAATCCAAATATCATGATGCACATGCACCCAACAAGCACAATCTACCTCTTGTATGAAATAACAAGTACACAAATATGGAGACCCGTAGTAGAGCATCGAATACAAATATTTGTCAGTTTTCCCCTCAAGATTCTCTCAAAGACACAAACAGTCTACTCAAGATTCAAGCAACCAAACTTCCAAGTTCTATCAGAATAATCCTAAAATCCAAACATTCAGATTGCTGGCAGTTTTCCCCTCAAGATTCTCTCAATCACTTGCACCGGCAGGGCCTATAAGAACTCCTTGTACAAAACAAACAGTGTACTCAAGCATTCAAGCAACAATTTCGAAACAAATTTTATTTTGTTGTTTTTATATGTGATTTCCAAAACAAATGATTCAAACAGTTTCGTGCCTAAAAACAATATGCCTAAGTTTTGTGCTTGCATAAAAACAGAAAACAGAATCATTGCCATTGAAGAGCATAAAAACTGAAAACAGAATCAAACAAGATGCCTAAGTTTCGTTCTTGCATTTCTATTGTAATACCGATCATTGCCATTTACAAGTTCAACAGCATGCAAACACTAATCAAACTTGAGAATGATTCGATGCAAACACAAACTCCTGCGTTTTAAAACTTGAGAATTATTTGATGCAAACACAAACTCCTGCAATTATCCTAAATTCGATTCTGTTCGTGATGATTTATGATGACACGCAGAGGAAAATGCGAAATCCGACTCACATCAATTCAAAAATCCAGATCAGTAAATGAGATGAACAAAACACTAATCAATTCACCACTGAACAAACCGAACAGTGACACCCGAGAAGCTCCGCCAAACACTGAACTCACATCCGGATCAGGTGTAAATATTAAATGAGCAAACCACTGAACAAAGGTCGAAAAACCAGTCATACCCGAGAAGCTCCGCCAACCGGACGACGGCCACAACCTCAGATCTGAACGGCCACCCACCGATTTGGCCACCAAACTGCACGAAGAAGCCGAACAGGGGACGCCTCAGAGTAGGATGATGGATCAACGGAAAATGAATCAACTGCAGCGATGAGCTAGGCACACTCCCACCACGCCGAAATCGAACGCCGCCGAGAGGACCCGAACCAAGACGGACAGCCAGATGACGGAGAAGAGCAAATGAGAAGAGGTGATGAGAAATGGAATGAGAAGAGGTGATGAGAAATGGAATACCGTTGAGCATTTGTAGAGAAGAGGAAATGAGAAGAGGTGATGAGAAATGGAATGACCGTTGAGCAAATGATAAGAGGTAATAATTAGACTACCGCACCGAAAAAGCTTCAGCACTGAGCTTCTTTCTTATCTAACGTTAATATAAAAAGCTCAGCAATTATCACTGTGATCCCAAACAGACCATTTTAAATACACCGGGCTTTTCTCTACTTATCGGGCTTTTTCTTTGGTTAACGCGTAGCCAAACAGGTCCTTAATTTCTCTTCGCTCATCTTAATTGTAGAAAGTTCATGGCATCGGAGAAGAAATTTTATCATAGGTAATGGATCAAACTTCATTTTGTTCATATTTTAAGAGACTCTGTTTTTCAAGCATCCCCTAGTTATATTTTATCCTAGTAAAAAATGAAGAATCTTTCATATTTTCTACTAAGTTATTTTGAGGAAAGAAGAAGAAAAGTAATAATATCATTGTAGATTTTGAGGAATGGGGCAAATATTCATTTGTCTGATTGGTTCTCTGTCTCAAGGTTGGCATTCGATGAGAGATATGGTCATGGATTCATGATGACGTTCCTATTAAAAAAACAGTTTTTTAAAAAAAAGAATGCCAAGTAGATCGACATGTGCAGCGCCAACTCAACGTAGATTGGGTAACACATTGACTGTTTGAGTCTGTGGGGAAGGGCTACATTGCCTCATTTTTTAGATTTCTATATTGCCCATTAGAAAGCTACTTTAAGATATTTAATGCTCTTTGTAGAAGGTTTTAATATATTTTTAGTTTTTTAATTTTTTTTTAAAAATTAAATTCTTATAAACTAATGACATGAAAAATTGAAAATCGAAGCTTCCTAAGTCACCGGTTTGCCCCACCCGTTAGGGAAATAAGAGTCCAGGGTTTCTTCTCCTTTTAATTAATAAAAATAGTCAGCGCCACTTGTTTTGACTTTTGACTTTCAGGCATGGATGAAGAAATATCGCAGTGGAGCCGAGCTGTTTCATTCCTCTGTCTTGGATGTTGTTATGATCACTCAAGCCCAAGGCCCAAAAGAGACCGCAGATCAGGATAATTTACAAGCCCAACAGATACAGCAGAGAAGGAGCACGAGGATCAGGAAGCAATCATGGAAACTTCGCGAATTGGAGGGGGACGCGTAATAAAAGCTGTCAGGAAACCGTTAGTGGGTGTGGAATATTTTAGTGGTCCTTCCTTCTTCCTGGCTCTAACGAGTATCTTCTGTGACAGTGAACTTTCTGTATTTCCATTTCTGCAATCTTTTTCTCTGTTGAGTGATGTATTATTTTGCCCAATGAAACAGTAATGTCATTGTAAGACAGAAATTTGAACTTCGTTTTAAAACCAATTGGTGAATACCACTCCCAGTATTACATTTTGGTGCTTTCATTGCTCCTTCCGCCATGGCTGATAATACCCGTCTGAAAGAGCTTCAAACTGAGATGAAGAAGACTCACGAATTTGTAGAAGATGCTAAGGATCGTTTCTCGCAGATGACCGGCCGTTTTGATCAAATGGACGGGCGCTTTAACAAGCTTGAACAGCTCCTACAGTCGTTGTTGCAGTCCGATGTCACACAACCACAACCCTCGGGCGGTGGCTCGTCCTCAGGGACTATTCCACCTGAGTTTCCCCTGTCCTATCCACCTTCGACAAAGACGGTGAAGATGGATTTTCCCAGGTTTGATGGTTCTGACGCTTTAAACTGGATTTTCAAAGCTAATCAATATTTCAAGTATTATGATATTCCAGATTCACAACGTTTGGTATTGGCCTCTGTTCACTTTGATGGCGACGTGTTGCCATGGTTCCAGATGCTTGAAAAATCTGGTCGCGTTCCGAATTGGTTCGCTTTAACTAAAGCCGTTGAGGCTCAATATGAACCTTCTCCATTTGACTGTGCTCGTGCTCAACTTTTCAAGTTGACTCAGCTCAATTGTGGCGGTTCTTTAGATGATTATAATACCAAATTCCTTACTCTGGCCAATCGCACAGAAGAGTTACCAGAATATGCCATCCTTGACTGTTACTTGGGTGGTCTTCTTCCTGATTTAAAACGGGAAGTGTTGGTACAACGCCCATTGACGGTTCTTAGCGCCATGACCTTAGCTCGCCTCTTTGCGGATACGTCGATGTATGGCACCTCTACTCCTAAGGTAGATCCATCTTCTAAGCCTCGCTCCACTACATATATTTCCAGTCCTGCTCTTCTCCCTTCCTCTGGTGCTAAGTCAACCCCATCATCTTCTATACTTAGCGGAGGCAAGGCCCATTTACCTCCTCTATTGCCTAAACCAAATATACCACCTATAAAGAGGATTACACCTGCTGAGATTCAGATTCGGCGAGAAAAAGGGTTGTGTTACACCTGTGATGCTAAATTTTCTCCCACTCATAAATGTCCAAATAAACAATTGATGATGTTCTGTTGTGAGGATAGTGATGCAGATATTCTAACCGAGTTGTCTGGGCCTACTGATGTCGAGGTTGAGGCCACTATACATCATTTATCTCTGAATGCGTTCCGGGGTACATAGGGGGCAGCCACTATTCGCTTCGATGGTCAGATCCATGGTACACGGGTTAAAATCCTCCTCGATGGTGGTAGCTCCGATAACTTCATCCACCCTCGTATTGTGGATCATTTGAAACTGGATAAGCTACCAACTACGGAACTCAGGGTACTTGGTGGTACGGGTACAATTCTTCACAGTAATGAAATGGTGAGCAACGTCCCAATCCAAATTGCTACTCATACATTATTTCTGTCAATGTATGTCCTACCCGTGGCTGCTATCGATGTCATCATTGACGCTGCATGGCTTGAAACCTTGGGTCCCCATGTCGCCGATTATAGCACTTCTACCATTAAGTTTTTACAGGATGGCCAATTTGTCACACTAGCTGGCTACTGAGCACCGCCTGTGGTTCAAGCACATTTCCATCATTTGCTTTGGTTATCACACACTGATGCTTGTGCTGCATGTTATGTCCTGGATTCTGTTTCGCCGTGTGACTCTGTTTTCCAACTGCCAGAGGAGATGGACCCGTCTTTATCTGCAATATTGCTTCAATTTCAGCAAGTGTTTTCGTTGCCTCACGGGTTACCTCCCCGCCACAGTCATGATCATTGTATCATATTAGAACCCAACGCAGGACTTGTTCGAGTTAAACCATATCGATACCCTGTTTCTCAGAAAACCGAGATTGAACGCATCGTTTCTGAACTCCTCCAGAATGGTCACATTCAACCCAGTGTCAGTCCATTCTCTGCACCAGTTATTTTGGTTAAAAAAAAGACGGCACATGGCGCTTTTGTATCGACTACCGCGCCTTGAATGCGGTGACTGTGAAGGACGCGTTTCCCATGCCTACGGTGGATGAATTAATTGACGAGTTATATGGCTCCGAGTTCTATTCAAAGTTAGATCTTCGCTCGGGCTACCACCAAATCTTGATGCGAGACTCTGACCGGGCAAAGACTGCTTTCCGTACCCACCAAGGTTCTTACGAATGGATTGTTATGCCGTTCGGTCTAACGAACGCGCCAGCAACATTTCAAGCTCTCATGAACTCCTTATTCCAGCCTCACCTTCGTCACTTTGTTCTCATTTTTTTTGATGATATCCTTGTTTACAGTAGCTCTTGGGACTTACACTTGCAACATGTCACTACGGTCCTTTCTATTCTGGCTGCAAATCAGTTATATGCCAAATTCTCCAAATGCTCTTTTGGCCAACGTCGAATTGAGTATCTTGGTCATATAGTCTCGGCACATGGTATTGAAATGGATGATTCCAAAATTCGAGCTGTACTAGATTGGCCCCAACCGAAGAATGTCTCTCATCTTAAAGGATTTCTTGGCCTTGTGGGTTATTATCGCCGGTTCATAGCTAAATTTGCTCATATAGCTAGTCCATTGACCGATCTATTGAGGAAGGATGCTTTCCTTTGGAGTGACAAAGCTCAATTTGCTTTTGATCAACTCAAGGCTGCTGTGACACAAGCCCCTGTGCTTGCATTACCGAATTTTCATTTACCTTTTATTTTGGAGACTGATGCGTCAAGGGTCAGAATTGGTGCAGTTCTCAGCCAGGAGGGCCATCCCATTGCATTTTTTTCCCGCAAATTATCTCCTCGAATGCAGGGGCAATCGGTGTATGTTAGGGAATTATATGCGATTACCGAGGCCGTTGCTAAGTTCCGCCATTATTTATTGGGTCATCCGTTTATCATCAGAACTGATCATGATAGTTTGCGCCATTTACTTTCCCAGTCAATTCAAACACCGGAACAAGAGGCTTGCTTACCGAAATTATTGGGGTACCGTTTTCAGATTGAATATAGACCTGGCAAATCCAACAAAGCAGCCGATGCTCTATCCCGAGTATCGTGCATGTCTCTCACGAGTTTGGAAAATACATTTATGGATTATGTGTATCAGCAGATCCGAGAGTCCCCGTTGATTCAAAACTTAAAAACTCAATTACTTCAATCTACTGCGTCAGCTCCGTACTATCAACTGCTGCATGGTGATGTGTATTGGAAGCATCGACTAGTGGTTCCTCATGATCATTCCACTCTTATTGATCGAATATTACAGGAGTTTCACTCATCGGTTTTGGGAGGACATGCTGGATTTTTACGAACTTTTCATCGCATTGCTGCTCTGTTCTTCTGGCCCAAAATGAGACATGATATCCGAGAGTATATTAGACGATGCACCGTGTGTCAGCAGGCCAAATTGTCACAATTAAATCCTGCTGGTTTACTACAGCCATTACCAATTCCAAACCGTATATGGGAAGATATAGCGATGGATTTTATCACTGGGTTACCTCTTATCCGTGGCTACTCTGTTATTATGGTGATCGTGGACCGTCTCTCTAAATATGGTCATTTTGTTCCCCTTCCCGCCTCGTTTTCCAGTCAGCAAGTGGCCGATACTTTTCTCCAACATGTGGTTAAACTCCATGGCATCCCTCACACTATTGTCTCCGACAGAGATAAAACTTTTACAAGCGCTTTTTGGCGGCATTTGATGAAGTTACAAGGCACCCAACTCTAATTTTCGTCCGCCTATCATCCGCAATCAGATGGCCAGTCGGAAGCTCTTAACAAATGTCTAGAATGTTCTTACGATGCTATGTTCAGGACTATCCTCGTCGTTGGCTTATGTATCTTCCATGGGCTGAATTTTGGTACAACACAGCATATCATTCTTCTATTGGCATGACTCCTTTTAAGGTTGTCTATGGACGTGATCCTCCACCATTACTACGACATTCTTCACTGGAGGATACCTCATTCGATGTGCATCAACAACTGGTGAGTCGCGATGAGGTTTTGATGACACTCAAGCTTAATCTGAGTCGCGCTCAACAACGCATGAAGCATTACGCTGATAAGAAGAGAGTCGAGCTGGAATTCACTGTCGGTGATTGGGTTTGGGTACGTCTCCGGCCTTATCGACAACACTCTGTTGAGCTTCGGAAATATCAGAAACTTGCTATGGCTTACTTTGGTCCATTTCGTATTGAAGAACGTATTGGGTCCGTCCTTATAAGTTAGCGTTACCAAGCCATGCACGTATTCATCTCGTATTTCACGTGTCTTTGTTAAAGAAATTTCATGGCGATGAACCACCCTCTGTTCGGGTACCTCTGCCTTTGTTGACTACACCAGAGGGACCTATTTGCCAACCGTCTCGTATCCTGGACACTCGTTGGGTGCAGTCTGTTCAGGGTCCGCAACAACAGTTTTTAATTGACTGGGATGCATCTCAATCACCCACGTGGGAAAATAAGCAGACTCTACAACACTTGTATCCAACCTTCAACCTTGAGGACAAGGTTGGAATTCATGAGGGGAGTAATGTTATGATCACTCAAGCCCAAGGCCCAAAAGAGACTGCAGATCAGGATAATTTACAAGCCCAACAGATACAGCAGAGAAGGAGCACGAGGATCAGGAAGCAATCATGGAAACTTCGCGAATTGGAGGGGGACACGTAATAAAAGCTGTCAGGAAACCGTTAGTGGGTGTGGAATATTTTAGTGGTCCTTCCTTCTTCCTGGCTCTGACGAGTATCTTCTGTGACAGTGAACTTTCTGTATTTCCCTTTCTGCAATCTTTTTCTCTGTTGAGTGATGTATTATTTTGCCCAATGAAACAGTAATGTCATTGTAAGACAGAAATTCGAACTTCGTTTTAAAACCAATTGGTGAATACTACTCCCAGTATTACAGATGTCTCTGCTCTCCATCATGATCCACAACAACCTACATTCAATCTTATTCTTATCCTATCTGTTCACCACCATCACCTTGTGCTCATCTCTCAACCCAAAATTTGAAGCTTGTCAGGCCACAATCTGCGGTAACCAAACCATAACCTACCCATTCTACATCGAAGGTCGACAAAGATCCTTCTGTGGATTCCCAGGTTTTGGTCTTTCTTGTTCCGATAATGGCCTCCCAATCCTCAATATCTCAAATATTCAGTACATTATCCATGAAATTTCCTACTTGACCCAGTCAATTTGAGTGTCGGAAGCTGCTACCTCGTCCTCAAACGGCACATCATCATGTGCGATTCCTCGTACTCACAACATCACACTTGATGGCACCAGATTCAGTTTCGCTCCGAACCAGATGGACCTTTTCTTGGTATTAGGATGCTACTTGGGGTCGCTGCCAGCAGATTTATGGAAGTACAGAGTTGGGTGTTCTGCAGAGAACAAAACGATGTCTGTTTTGGCAATAACAGAGGACGGTGGAGATTTGAGATCTGCGTCTGAGAAATGTAATGGCGGGGTGGTGATAACGAAAGTGGAAAATAATAGTACTGCTGATGCTAGTGGAGAGGTAGTGAGAAGAGGGTTGAAATTGAATTGGGTGGCATCTGATTGTAGTTTCTGTCTGATGAGCGGAGGGAATTGTGGATTTGACTCCAGCATAGAAGTTTATAGTTCCATATGCTATTGCCCAGACGGTGATCATGCTCGGAGTTGTGATCCCGGAGCCGGTTAGTCTGATCCCTATCTCATGCCTTTTCATTGATAAAACCCATGGTTAGTACTTTACTGTTCTAATTAGATTAAAGAAGTTAGTTAAGTTAATTAATATGATTTTTTCTTTTTTTTAGAACGTCGTAATTATCTTCCTTATTTTTTTCTATTTTTCTTTTAATTATTGTTGAGGTGCATGAGGGGACAAGTCAGTGAAACATTCGTGAATATAAAAAGCATGTATTAGGTTTAAATTAGAAAAAGATTTACAGAAAAATATATCTTACGTTTAAACCAAGATAAACTCTCTAACAAAGTCGTACGATACAAACCACATGGAGTAATTTTTTACCATCCGTCCAAATATGATCCGTGATAATTTTTTATATTTCTAAGAACAACAACATCAAGGGAATGGAGCTTTTTACAATCATCATGATAATATTGTATTGTCATTATTTATACAATGATAAATCTACAATTTTTTGATATATAAACTACACTTTCTGTATCATATATCGTGATCATATTTGTTTAGACTTTGGAATACCTTTTCTGACTCTGGCTTAAACTATCTCCTCTTGTAAATGCCGAAGTTGAATCTGCCCTCAACTCTCTCATTCCATTGTTTCCCTATTGCACAGAAAGAAATCAATGCTCAATACTCTCGTCTTTTACTTGGGTTTGGATGATTTCATAAAATACCCCATTCAGCTCTATTCATATGCATGCCTTCAAACAGGTTTATTACAACTCTTCTGAAAAGGAGAGTAACTTAACCAACGAGATAAAACTTTATTTTCGTCTCCAAATGCTTGTAATCAGGTTCTTTGATGCACTTGCACACACGTATGATATTTTTTTTGAATAATTTGATAACAAACAATTAAAAAGAAAAAAAAACGAAAGATGCTGAGTTTTATCTTACAACCAACTGAGACTGTTGAAAATTCGAGGCACTTGTATTATCAAGAAAATAAACCAGATCATCACAGTCGAACGAAGAGTTACATGATTGAGTTTATATCACTATACACTACTACATGTATATACCCTAACCTTATTTCTTTTTGCTCATCATAATTGTAGAAAGTTCAAGGCATCGGAGAAGAAAACTTATCATAGGTAATGGATCAAACTTCATTTTGTTCATATTTTAACGAGACTCTGTTTTCAAGCATCCCCTAGTTATATTTTAGTCTAGAAAAAAATGATGAATCTTTCATATTTTCTACTCAGTGATTTGCATGCTCTATATGTGACAGGTTTAACGACTGGAGCCGTTGGAGCATTGCTAATATGTGTTATCATGTATTGTTGTAAACTCAAATTGTTAAGGCAGAAAGCAGAATTTTGGAAGACATCAAGGATTAACCAAAATATTGAGGTCTTCATTAAAAACCATGGACCTTTGGCTCTCACAAGATATAAATTCTCAGAAGTGAAGAAAATGACCAATTCTTTTGAAGTAAAATTGGGACAAGGTGGTTATGGTGCAGTATACAAAGGAAAATTACTAGATGGACACCTTGTTGCTGTAAAGTTATTGAAGCTATCCAAAGGCAATGGTGAAGAATTTATCAATGAGGTTGCTAGCATCAGTAGAACTTCTCACGTCAATGTTGTTACTCTCCTTGGATTTTGTTTGGAAGGCCATAAAAAGGTTCTCATATATGAGTTTATGCCCAATGGGTCTCTTGACAAGTTCATTAACAAGAAGACAGACAATGTTGATCCGTCATTAACTTGGGAAAATTTGTACCAAATTGCAATCGGTACAGCTCGAGGGTTGGAATACTTACATAGAGGATGCAACACTCGAATTTTACATTTTGACATAAAGCCACATAACATCCTTTTGGATGAAAAATTTTGTCCCAAGATCTCGGACTTTGGGCTCTCTAAGCTTTGTTTGGAAAAAGAAAGCATCATTTCAACCTCCGAAGCTAGAGGAACTGTGGGATATCTTGCCCCAGAAATTTGGAATAGAAACATTGGTAGGGTTTCACATAAGTCAGATGTCTACAGTTACGGAATGATGTTGTTAGACATGGCAGGAGGGCGAAAGAACATGAATGCTGAAATTAATTGCTCAACTGAGAATTACTTTCCAGATTGGATATATAATAAACTTGAGCAAGACGGCAGTTTGGGAAGTGAAGGAGCCAACAACATTGAGGAAAATGATATCGCAAAAAGAATGACTATTGTGGGTTTGTGGTGCATTCAAATATTTCCAACTCATAGACCTACGATAAGTAGAGTGATTGAGATGTTAGAAGGAAGTTTGAATTCACTAGAAATGCCTCCAAAACCTGTCATGTCTTCGCCTCCAAGATCAGAATTAGAGTATTCCTCCACTACCAATATCACCACCACCACATAGATTATGGGTAACTGAGAAAATATTGAAGCTGAAGCCGCCCCTAAATCAAGTGAAATATACTTTCCATATTGGATTTTTAAAATTTTCAATTTGTCCAAGCTGAATATCATTTGGGATGATTTTTTCCCCGATGGCATTATCCTTTGTTGGATGGTTGTATATGGATTGCTCATAAATGTAACATGTCAGCACAGGCATTGTTGTTTTGAAGTCATAAATGTTTTAATGACTGTCATTAATTAGTTTGAAAGAGATAGAGGGAAAAAAGGTCCTCTTGCTTTGGTACATGATACAGGGAAAATTGGCATCCTATTTTGTATTTGCTGTCAATTAATTTTCAAATAAACTCTCGCTCCTGAAAAAGAGTGCGATCTGCACTTAAGCAGCACTACTAAATTAACTGTGGCTTATGGTTGAACAGAAAGACAACCCTTTACAAATAACACAACCGCAGAAAACAGTTGAGAGATTTGAGTTTGGCTTTCCTATTTTTGTGGCTCTATTCCAAGAGTTGCATCTCGATTCAGTTTCATTATTTGGCTGTAATCTGGAACCCAAGTTTACATATCTCTTTATATTTCTTTGCCATTTGCATTGTTAACTGTTACAGGATCATAACTAACATGGTATTAACAAATACAACTACTCCGGCAAAAAAAAAAAAAAAAAAACAAATACAACTACCTTGATCTTTCATTACCAAAATACATTATTTTTGTCTGAGGATCTTAAGATGGATGAAATACCTACCTCTAGACTACAGTCAGAGAAATAGAAGGGGGGAGAAAAGTAACAGGAATAAGTTAGAGATAGCCAAATCATTCAACAGTTGGAGTGAGGGATAATAAGTGAGATATACACCCTCTATTCTCAGTGTCAGTCAACGATGTCTTAGGAAGGTGAAATCATATCATTTTAGGAAACTGAAATATTATTAGAATATTCCTTGCTTGTTCCCAAAACAATCTCTCAATTATTGTGATATCGGACAATAAATTAAATTTAATTCTGTAAAAATCCGAATTAAATATCAGGCCCATCAAATATGGATCCAAAATCGAACATGAATAGTCCCAAGGCGACCCAAGAAGCTTGTGTTACATCCTCTTTTGGGCGGAAAGACATCAATATTCAATAGTCCTAACACTAAGAATGTCTCATCTCCCACATGGATTCCATGATCCATACAGTAATTAAGAAGGACTATTTAAACAATACTTAATTTAGGTAGTAGTGTCTTGTATTTTAGTTTAAGTTCATTCTACTATATTTTTTATCACCTAAATTCAATTCTAATGAAAAATCCACAGATTGCTCCTTAGGAGAATGACCTAAATTATCACTATATTGCATTTATAGTTGATCCTAGTTTTTGTTTTTGGATATGAATAATTGATCCTAGTTTAATTGATTGTTTAACGAAAAAACGACATTAATAAATCTTGTTCGGAACTATATTTATATATATTGGAGCTAGCACATACATCCCAAAATTGAGATTATTAGCCAAAATAAATCTTGTTTAAAGACCATTCATTGCGTCCTCCAATTTGGACAATGTTTGTTGCTTGGCTATCTTCGAAGAAATCCACCCCATCAAATCCTATTGCTTCATTGTAGTAAATATTAGTAAATATTTATGGGAAAATTTCAATTAGCCCTCTTGGTAGCAAATTAATTTCAGTTAGCCCTCAAAACCTTCTGAAACTTTACTACACCCCATAGTCAAAATGAAATTAATTTTGGGAAAATCACTGTCAGGTCCCAAGGAAGCAAAATATTATCAGAAAAGTCCATAGAAAAACTGAAATATCTGATATTATTTTTCAAAGTCAAATGACACACATGCCCCTCGTCTATTATATCTCTTATCTCTCTCTCTCTCTCTCTCTCTCTCTCTCTCTCACGTTTTCAACTTGCAGATCTGTGCTCTCTCTCTGCAGTTTCATTTTTTGCAATGGTGAAGGGCGAAGCTTTTGAGGTGGTTAAAGATTTATGGGATGAGATGTAAGATAGAAGGAGGAAGAAGATGGAAGGAAGGTGGTGGGATTTTTTGGATGCTCAAGCTTCCGCCATTTTTAAAGAAGGAAGGGATGAATGTAATGATGATGATGAATAGTCCAACCCATCCCCCTTTTCCAACCTCATTGAAACCCCATCTCATAGTGGTGGGTGTTGTGAAAAAAATTAAATTGTTGTAAATTCGTGCAGTGGTAGTTGTTAATATAAAAATAGTAGTTGTTAATACGGAAAATGAGGTTGGGTGTCATGGTGCTTTGTTTTTGGGAGAGGAAACAGAGGAAGTGGTGTGTTTGAAGTGGTAGGGCCTATGAAAATGATAATATGGAAAAAAATAAATTGTTGTTAATTTGTGCAGTGGTAGTTGTTAATATAACAGTAGTAGTTAATATAGAAAACGAGGTTAGGTGTCATGGTAATATGTTTTTGGGAGAGGAAACAGAGGAAGTCGTGTGTTTGAAGTGGTCGGGTGCTATGAAAATAATGATATGAAAAAAATAAATTACTGTTAATTCGTGCAGTGGTAGTTGTTAATATAACAGTAATGGTTATTAATACGGAAAACGAGGATGGGTGTCATGGTTCTTTGTTTTTGAGAGAGGAAACAGAGGAAGTGGTGTGGTGCTATGAAAATGTTGATATAGAAAATAAATAAATTGTTGTTAATTCGTGCAATGGTAGTTGTTAATATAACAGTAGTAGTTGTTAATACGGAAAACGAGGCTGAGTGTCATGGTGCTTTGTTTTTGGGAGAGGAAACAGATGAAGTGGTGTGTTTGAAGTGGTAGGGTGCTATGAAAATGTTGATATGGAAAAAAATAAATTATTGTTAATTCGTGCAGTGATAGTTGTTAATATAACAGTAGTGGTTGTTAATACGAAAAACGAGGCTGGGTGTCATGGTGCTCTGTTTTTGAGAGAGGAAACAGAGGAAGTGGTGTTGTTTGAAGTGGGAATGGTTGATTCTCATAGTGCTATGGCGGTTATTCTGTTTACAACTGGTAAAGCGTGTTTTCACAATAGGTTCAGTGTGTTTTACAACCTCCCACACATTTCTGCTTTACAACTTGTTTTCTCACGTTAAGAATTTGTAAGGAATTGTGCTGTTTGCAACTCTTAAAGTGTGTATTCACAACCTATTGAGTGTGTTTCACAATCTCCCATTCGTTTCGATCTGACACGATGTTTTCTCACGTTAATTATGATGGATGGTATGTTTACAACTCTAAAAGCGCGTATTCACATCTTGTTGAGTGTGTTTATTTTTTTCCAACCTCATTTTCCATATTAACAACTACTACTGTTATATTAACAACTACCACTGCATGAATTAATAACAATTTATTTTTTTTCCATATCATCATTTTCATAGCACCCCACCACTTCAAACAAACCACTTCCTCTGTTTCCTCTCCCAAAAACAGAGCACCATGACATCCAGCCTCGTTTTTCGTATTAACAACTACTATTGTTATATTAACAATTGTCAGTGCACGAATTAACAACAATTTATTTTTTTTCCATATCAACATTTTCATAGCACCCTACCACTTCAAACACACCACTTCCTCTGTTTACTCTCCCAAAAATTGAGCACCATGACACCCAACCTCATTTTTCGTGTTAACAACAACTACTACTATATTAACAACTACCACTATTATATTAACAACCACCACTGCACAAATTAACAACAATTTTTTTTTCCATATCAACATTTTCATAGCACCCCACCACTTCAAACACACCATTTCCTCTGTTTCCTCTCTAAACAACAGAGCACCATGACACCCAGCCTCGTTTTTCGTATTAACAACTACCACTGCACGAATTAATAATAATTTTTTTTTTCATATCAACATTTTCATAGCACCCTACCATTTCAAACACACCACTTCATCTGTTTCCTCCCCCAAAAACAGAGCACCATGACACTCAGCCTCATTTTCCGTATTTACAACTACTACTGTTATATTAACAACTACCATTGCATGAATTAACAACAATTTATTTTTCTTCCATATCATCATTTTCATAGCACCACACCACTTCCTCTGTTTCCTCTCTCAAAAACAAAGCACCATGACACCCATCCTCGTTTTCCGTATTAACAACCATTACTGTTATATTAACAACTACCACTGCACGAATTAACAACAATATTTTTTTTCCATATCAACATTTTCATAGCACCCCACCACTTCCTCTGTTTCCTCTCCCAAAAACAGAGCACCATGACACCCATCATCGTTTTCCGTATTAACAACTACTACTGTTATATTAACAACTACCACTGCACGAATTAACAAAAATTTAATTTTTTTTCACAACACCCACCACTATGAGATGGGGTTTCAATGAGGTTGGTAAAGGGGGATGGGTTGGACTATTCATCATTATCACATTCATTCCTTCCTTCTTTAAAAATGGCGGAAGCTTGAGCATCAAAAAAATCCCACCACCTTCCTTCTATCTTCTTCCTCCTTCTATTTTACATCCCATCCCATAAATCTTTAACCACCTCAAAGCTTTGTCTTTCACCATTGCAAAAAATGAAACTGCGGAGAGAGAGAGAGAGAGAGAGCACAGATATGCAAGCTGAAAACGTGAGAGAGAGAGAGATAATAGAAGAGGGGCATGTGTGTCATTTGACTTTGGAAAATAATATCATAAAAGTTCCTAGAAACTTTTCAGATATTTCAGTTTTTCTAGGGACTTTTCTGATAATATTTTGCTTCTTTAAGACCTGACAGTGATTTTCCCATTAATTTTTGTAGATGAAAAGAAAATGATGCCCTTTTATTATTTTCAGAAGAGTATTTATAAGATAAATAAGGACAATTACAAAACAAATAAAGAAATTTACAAGACCAATAAAGAGATTTAAAAAAACGTATGGAATTAAAAACATTTTAGTCTTTTACAAGACAAATATGAAAATTCACTAGATAAATATGGGTCTTTACAAAAAAAATAAAAATATTTATAAGATAAATAAAGGGATTTCAAAGAACATAGGGAGTTAAAAATATTTTGGCTATTTACAAGACAAATATGAGATTTACAATACAAATAAGACAATTTACACTACTACAAAACTATGGAATGGTAACTACAAAACTATGGAATGGTGGTGCACGTTTTGTCGCACTTCTTTAAAGAAGTTCCATAGCTTCTTCTGAATTTTTTTAATTTTTTTTTTTTTTTAAAATTGGTATGATGAAACTTTCTTAGGGAAGCGTCAGAGCTGCTTGGTGGCTTTATTTGGCGCTTGCTTGACCAAGCGCCACATAAGGTGTTTTTTTTTAAACTGAAGAGGAAGTGCCACACCTGCTATGCACGCAGTTTGTGTGGCACTTGACTTAGTAAGCACCACACAAAGTAATATTTTTTTTAATTTTTTTTAAACCCTTCTTTCTCCCGTGATTTGCTTCCATCACATTTATCATCTTGGTCCCCACTCCTCATCCTACATGTGCTATCACTCTTTATTCTCTTAGTCCCCACATTTCCTCCTTCTCCTATTTTTGTCACTTATCACCGTCTCCACTTTGATCAGCACTTCCTTTTCGTTTCTTTTGTTCCATCACTTCTCATATTTCCTCATCCTCCTCTTTTCATTTTTGGCACTTCCTACTCATTTCTTTGGTCCCATTTCCTGCACCAAACTGACCCCACTCCTCCTCCCTTTTGGTCCCATTACCTCCTTCTTATAGTTTCATTTCGTCCTGTAAGTACTTACCCACTCACTTTTCTTTTTCTTTTTTATATTTTAAAGCTATGTACAACACATTGTCTTCTTAACTACCTTTTTCTTTTTCTTTTTTAAACATGCATGCAACTTTGTCTTTGTCCATTTCCTTTATTAATTTTTTTTTCTAGGTGTTGTGCTTGAAATTTCAGCTCATTCTATTTAAGCTTCGTATACACTGTAAGTTTTTTAATTATTTTATATTTAATTTATTATGAAATCTGAAAAAAATTATTCTCGTTTTTATATGTGAAAAATAAATGAGATAAAATTAAATGTTATTATATATAGGTTGTATGTGAAGATATATAGTAGTTATAATTTTTAGTTGTTGTAGTAATTGTTAACATTGATGAGTTGCATAAGTAAAATAATTATTTATTTTTAACACTTGTATTTTACTTAATAATTAGTTATTTATTAATTCATTTTGGAGTTATTTGATTGTGATTTGTTTTTCTTCATTTTGTTGTGGATATGAAAATGTGTTTAAAGTGTATTGTCAACTATAATTATAGGATTCTAAAAGAAAAATATGAAATTTTTTTAAAAAAGTAATACTTCCTATGGCACTTCTTTAGAAAAGTGTCACAGGAAGCAAAATTTTTTTAAAAAAATATAGACTTCCTGTGGTGTTTTCTTGAGAAAATGCCATAGGAATTGTACACTTCCAATGGGTCTTCAGGAAGTGCACACTTCATATGGCTCTTCCTCAATTTCCACAGAAAATGTTTTTTTAATATATATATATACATACATATATATATATATATATACTGTGGCACTTCTTTTAATGATGATGGGATATGTGGCACTTTCTAAGCGCAACTGTTAGTTTAAAAATAACTGCTACAGTTGCCCTTTTTTGTAGTAGTGTTGCAAGACAAACTAAGTAAGGGTATCATTATTTTTTCACCTATAAAAATTAATTTCATTTTGACTATAGGATGCAGTGAAGTTTCAAAAAGTTTTGAAGATAGACTGAAATTAATTTGTTACCAAGGGAGCTAACTAAAATTTTCCCAATATTTATTCATTACTGCACAAAAATCTGAACTTGTGTGTGTGTGTGTGTGTATTAATTGAGCTCTCCAAAACTAACCCTAATTAGCTATTTTGTTTTTGGAACATAAGGAATGGATAATATCATTGCATTATAATACTGTTCTTGTTAAAGTTGATGGCCTAACCAATAGGCAGAGATTATGTTCAAATCAATGAATCGTAACAAATTCTAGTAAAGTTCTACATCTTTTCTTTATCTTGTTCATTTTCTACTTTTTTTTTTTCATCACGAGCGTGCAACTCGGAATGATGTGGGTGAGTCATCAATATCAAAATTAATGCAGTATAAAAGATACAAAGTCCTATATAGTTTTTGAAGTTGAATATATATTAACACACTCCTCGGGTCTTATATATAGGGTAGAGGGAAGAGAAAATTTTGTGTCCTATTTATAGGACAGAGAGAAAAAAGTTTCATATAAATGTATAATTTTACCCTTAATTTATTATTGTATTGAATTTATTCTTATAGGTGTAACATATATTAAATAGGAGTAAGTTGAAAAGTTATTAAAGTTTATGAAAGTTAACGAAATTTAAGGTTTTTCTTGATCTGTGTAAAATATGCTAGAAGTGCTTTATATATAGGTACCTATGAGTATATATGTATGTATCTATGTACATATGCATATGCATGTGAAATAAATTAAATTTTCTTCTTCACAAGCTCTATGTATTTATAATATGAGATTAAGAATGTATATCATCGTCTTTCAATCAAAAGAAAAATGAACCAGCCACAAACTATATTTTTGATCGTAGGCTAACAAAGGTGCCCGTCTATCATTCCTAGCAGAGATTCATGGCTGTTATTTCTTAGTTTCATGGAGTATGAATGATAATCCCTGCCAAACCCTTCTAGTGTATGAACGAAGTGAAAATAATATGAGATCAAGAATGTATCGTATCATCATCTTTCAATCAAAAGAAAACTCAATTACAACTTGCATAACAAAATATCATGCCCCTCACAAAAGATGGCTGTGTACCAAGAACCAGCAACAAACTATATTTCTGAGTCTAGGCTAACAAAGGTGCCCAAAAACTATTGAGGTCATTGTCAGTCAATTATAGCGGAGATTCATGGGGTTCTTTCTTAGTCTCATGGTGTATGAACGATGATTTCTGCCAAACACTTCTACATCTGAATCTTTTACAGTAAAGAACTTATTCTAAGGAAAGGCACAGCTGGAGTAAGAAACCATTCGCTTCTTCATCGTTAGCAACCAACTGAATTGAGTGTAGCAACTCTTTAGCCATTTTCGAAGTATTGAAGGATTTCGATTAGTTTTTAATTTCCCTGTGGATTATTCCGTTGCTCATATTTTCCACACTCTTCAGAAACTTTATTTTGAGGATGAGAATATTCGCACACACGGAGGCATTTCATTGAAGCTCCCAATTAAAACAATGCACCAAATTTCTCACTTATGTATGTCCAAGCAAACTTAGTGGGATTCATTTGAGAATGAAAATCTAGTACAACAATTCACTAACTGAATCACTTCCTTCGATTTTAAATATAGGAGTCAGTCAACTAATCCGCACAATCCTTTTATTTTAAATATAGGATTTAGTTAACTAATCCACACAAATTAAGAAATTAGGTAAGTTAGTTATACATAAAAATAAAGTGCTGATTTTCATTAAATACCCCTCCTTCTTAAAAAAGATGAATATCTTTTAATTTCCCATGCATGTAGTATCTTAATTAACATCGGTTAATTCGTCATAAGCTTAACTAGCTAGCTACATAGATGATTACTTGGATCGGCTAATTCATCATAAGCTTAACTAGCGAGCTATGCAGACGATTACTTGGAATTACAAGCTGATCGATAGTTAACTCTTGTTACGGAGGGTCCAAATTTCTCACTTATTTCCAAGCTAAGTTAGTGGGACTCATTTGATAATGAAACTCTGCTAAAACAATGCACTAATTGAATCACTTCCTTCTATTTTAAATATTGGAGTTAGTTAACTAATCCACACAAATAAAGAAAATTAGGTAAGTAGGTATTCATAAAAATAATGTGCTGATTTTCTTTAAATACCCATCCTTTTTAATGATTTATATTAAATTATTATCAACATATATAGCTTATACCTCATATAAGAATCTAACAATAGAGGTGGTTTGAAAAAGAAATAACAAAAATGAAAGATAAAATTGAGATCTTACATTTACATCTAAAATAAAATCTTCAACTAATTCCAAAATTTAAGATCAGGAGATCGAGTATGATGAGTTTAATCGTGGTAGAAACTGAATCCCAAGACAAGCTCTATCCATAACAAAATGGTGTGCGTTGATAATCTTAACGTCTGCATTATCATTGTGGAAAATCTCACATTAGATGAATCATTATAACATCATCTAAACTCACATGTATATTGGAGGGAGACGAAAAAAAATGGATTGCACTATTCATCAAACTTGTTATATATTCGAATGATAGATGAATAATAAAAGTAATCTTAAGAAGTTAAAAAGTAAATTAAAGTAAAGTGAGAATAACAATTGGAATTAATTCAAAATAGGGACATCCGAGTTATAGTTTTAAATAAGAAGGAAAATATTTAACTATTCCAAATCTAAAAGACTTCCTATGAAACAATTATGATCAGTAAGGACTGACATCTCCCACTTTTTCAAATACATACAAGCTTTCTGTGTGATAACGAAAGAGTACACTACTTTTCATAGCTCCCACTAGAACATCGGTTGGAGATGCTGGATTAAACCTACGAATATGCCCACCTTCCATTTTAAGTATGAGTTCACCAATCTTTCTTGTGCCTAATATGTGATGATGATTCATCTATGTCGTTGTGAAGGAAGTGTTTGTCCATCCTTCATCATTCCCGTATTGTTTCATAGTCCAAAAGGAAAAAAAGATACTAGTATTCATCATCATCAAGCTATTCATAGTGATGGAACTCCCGTGTTAGGAGAAGCGAGTTCCCTTTTGTCACAATAGACTTCACAGGAGAAGGATGTGTGGCACTAGGAAATAGTATTTTTCCAAACACTTCATGTGTAAATCAAAGGTAAGTATAAAGGTATATCTTTCTTCTCTATTCCAAGCAATCCAATAGAGATTACCATTGAAGAGTACTTGAGGAGAGTTACAATCAATCAAACATGAATGAATGATACTACATGTGAGACGTTTCCATGACTATGTAATATATGAGAAAGCCCATGCTGAGTCAAACTCTTTATCACTGTTGTCATCAGCCAAACAATGAACAATTAATGCTTACAACCTTAAAGTCAATGCTGCAACTATCAAAACCAAAACCAAAACCTACCCTAGATAATCTTTATCCCAATTCATCGTGCGAGAAGCCATACATATTTTCGAACAGTTGGGTTCCAAAGAATGAAATTGAAAGGTAATGTAGTGGCAAGACATATACTAACCCATTGCTTACCAAATTTGGCAAATGAACGTATTGCCTTCCACAACTTTCTATGCTCTCCTCGCTGTGACAGACTTTAATAAGGAGGATTTGATTTTGAAGACCAAAAGTTCGTTCTGAGCTACGACGTATGAAGTCTGGACTAGTAATAACATTATTTCAGTCTCTCCAGACAAAAGAGCATTGAAATTGGGTTTGCCTGTCTAGTCTAAGCAAAATTTCTTCAACAACGTGAGGCGGAATGTTGCCTGAGGCTGTAATTTTGCTATGATGGGAGGCATCATGCGTTCGACAAGCATGACAGAAAGAAAAGGAATTTATTTATGAGATTGATGGGTCTAAGGCTAAGCTTCGGGTTGGCTATATATATAGTAATGTTTGTAATGGATAAACATTTTAAAATCATGTGGCATCATATCCGTAATCTGTTTTTTAAAAAACACCTTTTCTATCTTCTATAAACCTTATATTTAATAGGTATTCTTTTACTAAATCATATTATATAATTTTTGCCTTAAATTTTTATTTCTGATTTCTGAATAAAATGGAATTAAAAAATACTAAATTTTAAAGAAATCATTTCAAATTAATTCAAATTCGAATTAGTTTTAAATCTTGAACAACCAGTTTGGAAAAAAAAAAACATTTGCATGAATAATTGGTTATAATTAGTTAAAACAGATGTTTGAAGAAACAAATGACAACATTCTAAGGAGGGGTTGCAGTTGACCCGTAAATCTATATATAATACCAAAAAAAATACAAAAAATTGAAAAAGAACCAGCAACAATAATGCATTACGAAGAATGGGGAGGCGTGCCTATTAGAAAAAAAGACATTAAAAAATTAATATTTATTGAAGAGGACCGTCAAAACTATAATTATTTTAAAGAGCAAAATACTAAAATATAAATTTAAAAAAATACTGAATTGCCCCTAATCAAATATCCAATATTTTCTCCTGCATCACAAATTTAAAAACAAAAAATGAAACTGCCCATGATCTAATTTACTTCTATTTTTTTAACTTTTCTTCACCAACCTCCAAATTCATATCGTCAATATATCATTTAGTTATATTAACATCATCATTCATCCATTTATATTGTCAACTGTTTTTTAATATCATTTAATAAAAAACTATCATTAACATCATATCAATTAAACTCTCTTAGCCACTAAAAAATTAAAATCATTCCATAGCTTATCAAAATTTGTCGGTAAAATCGGGCACAAACCTGTATGTCAAAAAACATGTGACATCAAGAGCATAAGCTTCTCTGCGAACCCAAAATCACGCTCGGAAAAATCGATGTTGGTCCTTGAGAATATTTGATTACCTAATTCACTGTTAAAAAAAAGTAAATTAACGAGAAAATTTAGTGATGAAGAGTTTGATCATGTTTTTTAGAAACAGTTTTTTAAATTTTTAACAGAAAATTTTAAAACTTATTTAGAGAATTCTTTTCAATAAGTTATTTTTTAAAATAAAAAATATTTTTTTTTAAAAAACTAACAAATCAAAACAGTTTTTAATTGTTCTCTTATTTTTGTCGTCCTATTTTTTATTTTCTTTAAGTTGCCATATGTCCTTGACACCACCCCAACCACAGCCATGTACGGACAGGAGAACTTGGACACTTTAGATGAGATGAGCGCTTTGAGGATAAGCATCAAAACTTGTTCGGGACAACTGCCACTACCACATCGCCATTAGTAACGGTCGCCACTGCCACATCACTTTAAAAATTAATTTTTTTGAAACAACCATACAAATAATTTTTATTTCAAAACTTGTTTTTAAAAACAATTTTATAAAACAGTATTAAAAAAAGAAAATAGAAACAAACATCCCATATTCTTGGATTCATCTCAAGTGTTTTTTTACGAAGACGACCACTAACAAATTGGGCAAAGAGAACGGATCCGAATGAGAAAACGACTAGAAAAGAGATTTAGGAGAAAGGGAGCACAACGTGACTGCAAAACAAAAAGGTCAAGAGGCTAAAGAGATTAAAGACATTATATAGATCCTTTTTTGTATATTTAAGAGCAGTTTTTCAATCATGATTTATGATATATACGGTAGTTATGTGAGAAGAGTTTTTTCTCATTTTATGTGAGCAAGCTTATAGTAAAGTGTTATCCATCACCTGAATTCTCTTCTATTTCTGCTGACAGGTTTAATAGCTGCTGGAATGGGAGCTTTGCTAATGATATGCATCATTATATTCTTCTCAAGACGAAAAATACCATTAATTATCTTAGCATATTTTTGGAAGATGAAAAAGAATGATGAAGACATAGAGTCCTTCATCAGAAATCACGGGCCTCTAAATATAATAGGATATACATTTTCAGAAGGATAAAACTTACCTCCAGTTGCTTAGAACCAGTTCATCCAGTTTTCAAATAATCAAGTGACACCTGGATTCTTTGACACGTCAGCATAAATGGCATTGAGATTATCTCCTCTCACGGTGTCTGCGCCATTCGCTATAGGGCAGAACTGGATACCCAATTTTCCGTGAAGGATCTGCAGCGTCAACTATAGACATTTCTATCCATCTCCGTTGGGCTTCTTCAGGAAGGATCAATTTATTGTTTGGCATCTTCATCGATGGTGGTCCTTGGACGATTTCTTGGGAGGCGCAACACCCAAGGTCTTTCTTTGTCAAATGGATTGGTGGCCTTCTATTCCATATCTACTCCAACCCAATGCACTATTTAAAATAAAATGTACGATAAACTACAATCTTTTAAGGGGGAGACTTGACTCTAAGAAACTCAAATTTCCAAGTACAGTCTTGAGGTACCAACCAAAAGTAACAGACAAAATATCATGGAGGCTACCTCTGATTAAGAGGAGAGACAAGTTATCTCTTTAGTGATGTGGGAGGTGGAGAGGCTAAGAGGGACAAATCAGTTGATGGTTGTCATTCCATTCGACTTGACGATGTAATTGATATAATTTTTGTTTCTGTAGAAGGCCATTGAAGATGCTGAAGATCCCTTGTAACCAGGGGAGCCAAAGTGAACGGAGATAATCTCAACACCGTTTATGCTGACTTGTCAAAGGATCCAGGTGTCACTTGTTTATTTGAAAACTGGATGAACTGGTTCTAAGCAACTGGAGGTAAGTTTTGTCCTTTTCAGAAATAAGGAAAATGACAAACTCCTTTGAAGTCAAATTGAGAGAAGGAGGTTATGGTTATGTATTCAAAGGAAGTATAGTCAACAACTGTCCTATTGTTGTGAAGGTATTGCCTGCATCTATAGGAAATGAGGACGAGTTCATCAATCAATGAGGTTTTGAGCATTAATTAGTAGGACTTCTCATGTAAATACTACAATCATCACCCTGCTTGGTTTTTGTCTTGAAGGCTACAAGAAAGCACTCGTATATGAACTTAGGTCCAATGGTTTACTTAAAAAGTTCATATGCAAGAGGGATTTAGAGCCACATCATCCACCCTTGGTCAGTTAGAAAAAATTACTCCATATGGCAAAAGGGATAGCTAAAAGACTTGATTATTTCCATGCAACACTCGAATCCTGCATTTTGACATAAAACCTAGCAATATCCTCTTAGATGAAAACTCTATCCCAAAGATCCCAAAGTTCGGGTTTGCTATACTTTGCTCTGAAATACATGGTATTGTGTCAATGCTTGATGCAAGAGGAACTATTGGGTATATTGCTCCAGAAGTATGGAATACTAAAATTGGAGAAGTGTCAAACAAGTCAGACATGTATTTTGGAAATGGCTGGAGGAAGACAGAATATCGATAGAGAAATGAGTGAGTCAAGTGATACTATATTTTTACCTCATTTGATATACAAGCAAATTGAGTTAGACAAGAATATAACAGAAGACGATAATATGAGCCGAGAGGAAAGTGAAATTGCAAACAAGCAGATGATGGTGGGATTATGGTTCGTACAGACAATGCCATGAGATAGACCTTCCATGAATAGAGTAATTGAGATGTTAGAAGGAAACTCAGAACAACTCTCAATACCATTAAAGCCTTCCATATTTTCTCATATAACAGCAACAAATATTGGAGAGGAAAATTACGCTACTAATGGTGTTCTTGCATTTTCTCTTGATTATCAATGTGATAGTTAGAATTATTTGCCCATGAGAACTAAATCCTTTTATGCTTATGATGGCAACAGAGGTATGATATTTAATTTGTTGTTAGAATTTTAAGAATTATGTGCCGCAATCAAATCGAAAATATAGTATATGACATTATTGAGATGTGAGTCTAACTCTTTTTTTTTTTTTTTTTTTTTTTTTTTTTTTTTTTTTTGCGTGGTTGATTTTTTTTTTTTTTTTCAAAACTTGGAAAGGAAAGATAACAAGCAGTCAGCGGAGCTAGCGTTTGGCCCAAGTATCACTTCTCACCTGTGTATCTATTATATTAGAAAATATATACATATTTATCTTATACACGTTTATTTTTAATATCATTTTTTAATTTAAAGTGCTTATCTTTTTAATTCCAAGATTTAGCCGTTAGATGGGATGATATAACTTGTTTTGAAGTATAGATTATGGCTCCTTCTTGATTCCGATCGACCAAGTGCAATCTCTAAACCAAGAAAATAATGAACATCACCAAGATCTTTGATCTTAAAACAACTATCAAGATAAGCTTTGATATGGTCAATCTCTTCCAAATCTGTGCTGCCAACAACGATATCATCCACATAGACAAGTAAAACAGTGAAGGAAGTCTCAGTGAACTTGAGAAATAAAGAATGATCAGCTTCATACTGGATGTAGCCACAGGAAAGAAGTGTAGTAGACAATTTAAAAAACCATTGGCGACTAGCCTGTTGGAGACCATAAAGAGACTGTTGTGATTTACAAACTTGAGTAGGAGAAGAAAGAATTAGACCAGGAGGAGGTAACATGTACACCTCTTCATCAAGATCCCCATGCAAGAAAACATTATTGACATCTAATTCCTTTAAATGCCAATTGTGAGCAACAGCAAGAACGAGTAACAAACACACAGTAGTAAGCTTAGCAACAGGGGAAAATGTATCACTATAATCAATGCTTTCAACCTAAGTATATCCTTGAGCAACCAAACGGCCTTATACCAATTTAAAGTACCATATGAGTTATACTTCTTTGCAAAAACCCACTTACACCCTATGGGACGCTTACCAGGAGGCAAATAAGTAACCACCCAAGTATTATTTTGTTGTAAAGCATCAAGTGCAGTTGAAATAGCATTTCGCCAACCCTTATTGAATAGCTTTATTAGAATAAGTTTTGGGAATATCATCAATAGAAATGGAACAAACAAAACGATGGTGAGTAGGAGACAAGTGAGTATTATAGAACCAGGTTCTATAACAATGAGAATTTAGGCAAGAAAAGAAGAATAGGGTAGTTCTATGACACCTGTTATGACACATGTTTCTTTCTCCTGGAATAAACCAGCAAAGGGCGTGGTAGTAATCTATCATTACTCCTCCCCTGAAAATGCGACTTGTCCTCAAGGCGAAAAGAGGGAAATTGAGCGGTGAAAGAATCATAAGACTCCCAACTGCATTCTTCTGAAGGTCGGTTTTTCCACTGCACCAATAATTCTAAATCTGGGTTGCCAAAAGAATCTGCATTGCTGTCAGAAAAACAGGAAGAGAGGATCTGATCAGGTTCCAATTGTGACACCAAGTCATCTCCAATTGGTAAAGGTGCCAAAGAGGCTGATGTATAACCATGGGCCAATTTGAGCAAAGAGACATGGAAGATAGGGTGGATACACGAACGATTGAACCATATTTTTATATGAATTTTCCATGATAAATTTGGGATTTTGATGCATTTTCCTGGACATTATTGCATGATTAAGCACTAATTTTAATTAGGGGCATTTGTATTGAATAAATTGTAAATAGGGGCAAAATAGTCATAATTATTTAATTATTCATACAAATGATCTCTTGAATTTTTGATGCTAACTTATGCTTAATTTTGCATTGTAGGTGTTTTGGAAGAAAGTTTGAGATTTTGGAGGGTCAGAATTAATATTTCCAGATCTAGGAAAAATATCAGAAAATCCCTAAAATTGCTGGAAATTACAAGTGAGTGAGAGAAAGGGACTAGGGAAAATTACAGATAAATACCCAGAAGTTTGAGAAATTTGGTTTAGCCCTAAAACATTTCCAAAATGTTCACTGAAGTCCCTCAACGAAAGTTTTCAAAGTTCTCATTTTGGTCCCTTGGTCAAAACACATCGTTTTGACCAAGGGATCCGATAACTTGGACCCAGACTTGATGGATATGGGAAGTGGATATGCAAGAGACCCGACGGATTGGAGGGAATGATATAGATCAGAGAGAGAGCGCCATAGTGGGAGAGAGCTTCATCATCATCTTCTACTCCTTCCTTCCTCTTCTTCTGGTCGCTGGCAGTGAGCTTCACTCTCACCATCATTAGCCACCAGTGACTTAGCTTTGAACCACCACAAACATGAGAGTTGAGAGAGGACGGCTGGAGCTGAACACAGACCCAAAAGCTAAGAGTTTTAGGATGGAGTTGCGCCGCAGCTAGACGTGAACTTGAGAGAGAACGGAGTGTATCGGAGGGAACAAGAAGGAGACTACTACCACTGTCGACGACTTCCCACCGTCACCAACTTCATCTTCCTTTTACACCACCATCTGAGACGTTCACAGCGCTGAACACTGATCGAAGCTGGAACATCACAGAACAGAGGAGGAAGACGAGACCTTCATCTCCCTTCATCAGGCTGTAGTCGTTCCTCTCTCACTTTCAAATGCCAAAACCATCATCTTCTCTCACTTCAACACCACCTTCTCCCAGATTTTGGTGAGTCGCTCTGCAGTTCCGATGAAACAATGCCCAGATTCCGGCAAGACTATTTCTCCACTCTTTCTTCCACCACATTTATCCTAACCTTCAACCTCTGCTTTCCCTTCCACTGTCCAGTACTATAATCTTCATTTCTTTCATTTTCATCCTCAACCATTTCCAATACTCACTCATTTTCATTTTCAATCCTTCAACAAATCTGTTATGTCCTCTTTCAATCTCCATGGTAGCATTGAAGTTCTAGCAGGTGACAGTTACTAAAGCTCCAATGAGAGGCTGAGGTTTTCAACTCTTGGTGGTAGAGGGAGTTGCTTGAGCTCAATGAACTACATAGGGGAGTTCTTTTCTGTCATTCCATTAGTCTAGAATTATATATTTAATTGTCTAGTTTTAGGGATTATTGTGTATGATTCTGGAACTGAGATTGATGTTAATTGCCTCTGTTTGTTTGATATTTGTGATTGGATTGGATTTTTGTGGCTTGTTGAAGTTATATATATATATATATATATATATATTTCCTTATTGATTCAATGAAATTATGTTATCTACGTGTTATTGTTAGATAATATAATTAACTTGGATTAATAGAGTGTCATGTTATCGCATTCATATAAAGAGGAAGCTAGCTGCATTTATTCATTTTAATTGCACTGCACTGTAAGTGGTTCCTAATAGTGCCTTAAGGGATAATTACTAGTTGCGTTCGCAGGAGTAATTATTAATTAAGAACACTAGACCCGAGCGATCGTTTAGGGTTTTGCTTTTAAGACTTAGAGAGAATTAACTCCCATAATCTTTTTGAGCAAGGATTGTCATTTCTTCATTACCAAGAGCATTATTTATTGATATTTTCCACTCCATACCATTCCATTCAATCTTATCCATCCCATTTTTATAAGAAAAATACCAAAAATAATAGTTTAGCATTTAATTAACAATTGCATTTTTCTTTTAATTATTAATTTCAAAAACCAAAACTCATTTCCCCTTGCTTTTATTGCATTTGCATGATAATTAGTTTACTTAGGTAGCTCAATAAAGGCTCCTCAAGTGAGACGACCTGAGTGTTGATTGTACTACAATTCTTGGATTAAAAATATTTTACATTTGACCCCAAGGGGTAAAGACACGGTCAAATCAGCGAATCAGGGGGAAGCTATAGTTCATAAGCAGCAGAACCAATTTTGCGCAACACCGGGTAAGGACCATAATAACGAGGTGCCAACTTCTCATACTTATGTTTGGCTAAATAACACTGCCTATATAGCTGAAGTTTGAGAAAGACCATGTCACCTGGTTGAAAAACCACATCTCGTCTTGTGGAATCAGCATACATTTTCATCATTTCTTGTGCATGAGATAAGTTGTCACGGATGGTAGTTAAAACTGCATCCCTTTCTTCAAAATAATCTTGTAGCTCAGCCTGATTAGTAGCCCCCTGAGAAAAAGGAATTAGAGAAGGAGAATCACATCCATAAACTATCTTGAAAGGAGTTGAACCTGTAGAAGAGTGGTAACCAGTATTGTAAGAAAGTTCTGCCCAATGAAGGAAACCAGCCCAAGACTTTGGGTGATCATGAGAAAAACAGCACAGATAGGTTTCCAAACAACGATTGACAACTTCAGTTTGGCCATCTGTTTGGGGATGGTAAGCAGTACTCATTCGGAGCTTGGTACCACTAAGTGTAAACAACTCTTGCCAAAAAGAACCCAAGAAAATGGTATCATGGTCAGAAACAATTGACCTAGGAAAACCATGAAGGCGGACAATCTCCTTGCAAAACAATACAGCAACTGTTTTGGAGGTGAAATGATGAGGTAATCCAAGGAAATGAGCATATTTGCTCAATCTGTCCACTACTACTAAAATTACTTCCCAGCCATTAGATTTAGGTAACCCCGTGATGAAATCAAGAGATATATCTTCCCAAATTTGCTGGGGAATATTCAAGGGTTGGAGAAGACCACTTGGAGCTTGAGGAAGGTACTTGTTGTGTTGACAAACAAGGCAATTCAGAATGTGAGTCTTTACTGCTTCTTTCATATTCTACCAATAAAATTGGCGTTGCAAGCACTTAAGGGTTTTAAGAGTACCACCATGACCACCCAAAGGAGAAGAGTGAGCTTCTACAGAAAGAGCAAAGTATGGGATAGAAGAAGGATCAGACTTCAATGCACGGATGATAGAAGATGTATAAGGGTCTTGCTGCAGTAATTGTGGAAGGTCGTCAAGGGTAGTAGCAATTGGGATAGCCAAAACAAAGAAATCAGCAGAATGAGGACAACGAGATAAAGCATCAGCACCCTGGTTGGAAGAGCCTACTCGGTAGCGAATAGTAAAATCAAAAGGCAGTAGTTTCAGCAATAACCGCTGTTGTTTTGAAGTGGTGATACGCTGATCTATGAGGTATTTGAGACTATTATGGTTTGTGAGAACTTCAAACCTATGTCTAATGAGATAATGTTTCCACTTCTGCTACGCAGAAACCAAAGCGAACAGTTCTCGGTCATAAACAGATTTATGTCTCTTAGAAAAGGAGAGGCCTTTACTATAAAAAGCAATAGGATGACCCTCTTGTTGTAAAATAGCTCCAATACCAGAAGAAGAAGCATCACATTCCACAACAAAGGGCTTAGAAAAATCAGGAAGTTGCAAAATCGGAACATTGATGAGAGCATCTTTCAAAAACAAAAAAGCTTGTTTAGAAAGATCTGTCCAAATGAATGCATCTTTCTTGGTCATATCGGTTAAAGGTTTTGCTATTTAGCCATAATTTTTGACAAATTGGCGATAATAACCTGTAAGGCCAAGGAATCCTCTCAACTCAGAAATATTTTGAGGCAGTGGCCAATTCGTGACAGCAACAATCTTATCAGGATCCACAGCCACTCCTTTCTGTGAGATAATGTGGCCCAAAAAAGATACTTCAATGTGAAAGAAATCACACTTTTTAGGATTAGCAAAGTAATGATGCTGCTGCATAGCATATAAAATAGTGTGAAGATGAGCCATATGATTTGCAAAATTTCTGCTGTATATCAAGATATCATCAAAGAAAACCAAGAGGAATTTTCTAAGCAATGGGCTAAACAAGTCATTCATGGCAGCTTGAAATGTTGCAGGTGCATTTGTGAGTCCAAAAGGTATGTCCACAAACTCATAGTGCTCTGAGTGTGTTCTAAAAGCAGTTTTATGTACATCTCAGGGTAAAACACGAATCTGGTGATAACCAGATCGTAAATCGATCTTTAAGAAATATTTAGCTCCATGTAATTCATCGATCAATTTATCGATATTAGGAATGGGGTACTTATCTGGAATGATAAGCCGATTTAACTCACGGTAATCAACACAGAGCCGCCAAGAGGAATCTTTCTTAGGTACCAGCAATACCAGACTAGCAAAAGGACTCACATTGGGTTGGATGAAGCCCTTTTGCAGCAAATCAGATATGTGCTTCTCAAGCTCATCTTTCTGGGAATGAGGATACTGATATGGACGAATGTTTGGAGGCACAGCATCTAGAAAGAGAGGGATAACATGATTATGGTGCCGGAAAGGAGGAAGACTTTGTGGTTCTGCAAAAACATCAGAATACTCTTGTAATAATTCTTGCAATTCCTCAAATTGGCTAATCAGCATATCTGTCCATAGGGAAATATCAAAATTAGGCTACTGTTCTTGTTGAAAAACGCTGGTGCTACAAAGAGATGGGGTTGATTCTGGTTGTGGGGTTCCTTGCAACTTGTAACGCTTGCCATCCACCCAAAAAATCATGAACATTTTCTGCCAATTTACTTCAACTATGTTTAACGAAGCCAACCATTTGATTCCCAGTACTATATCTACACTGCCCAGATTGAAAGGATAGAAATCATCGTTAATTGTCAATTTTTGAACAGAAATCTCAAGCTGTTTGCAGATTAAAGAACAAGATGACATGGAACCATCTCCAACTTGAACACCAAAGGGAGGAAGCTTCTCCACCGTCAATCCTAATGCAGTCACCAACTTGTTGGAAACAAAATTAT